>JAKSZT010010581.1:5789898-6132220 GCA_026826555.1 Tolypeutes matacus | reverse complement strand
GTGTGTGTGTGTGTGTGTGTGTGTGTGTGTGTGTGTGTGTGTGTGTGAGAGAGAGAGAGAGAGAGAGAGAGAGAGAGAGAGAAAAGTAAGCATCCAGGGAGGATGGGGGTTTGAAATATTTCAGTATATTTTTGAAATCATTATCTCATGGTCATGATAACTCTGTAAGATAGATCAAGTAAGCAGAATCTCCCCCAAATTATAGGAAAATAAACTGAGGCTCTGAGTAGATGGTCACATGGTTAGTTGGTGGCCTTAATAGGCGATGAGATTATATCTTCTAATGTGCACATTCTGCTCTCTTGTGAGAGAACCCAGTGACTTTTCTGATACTACTACCATCCATTACAAGGCTCCTCTTTTTAGGAATGTATAAAATAGGGTCTGAGCTCATTAGGAATACATTTTTCTTGAGACTATTCAAACCCTAATCTTTTCTTTATCACTGCTGGGGGAAGTGGGGGAGGTATAGTTTCATAACCTTCCTTATTGATAAGGCAATTGGATAAGGTTCCAAAGTAACTGGGTTTATGTACTCCTCCTCATATAGTGCTCAGTAGGCTACCATGTATGATTAGACAGCTAATTTTAAAAATGATGCAGTCAAGAACCTGGATGATCATTATTCCCTGAGCCTGACACCTGGATAAAAAAATCTTTTTAAAAAATTTATTTATTTATATACTTTTTATCCATTTTAAACCCCTCCCCCCAATTTTGTTGTTTTTATGTCCATTTGTTGGGCAATTCTTAAATTCTAAACATTGGAACAGAAGAAGATCTGCATTTTTAAAAAATTATTTTATACTAATTTACTAATTGAGAGTCTAGGAGCCAAACCTTGCAACATAGTTAGTACTTGGTTGTTATTAGCAGATAAGAAACAGTGAAATATTTTTCAAATGTATCATTTTTTTCCCCCTATTCCTTAAGTTCTAATTGGAGTGCAATTATTTGGAAATGGTGTACATAGAAAGTTGACTTGAGAGATTTAGAATACAGGTTCTTAATCTTTTAGGGGGTCATGGAGCCCTTAGAGAATCGAATGAAAGTTATGATTCCTCTTTATAGGGGAAAAAATGCTAATATGCCCCCAACATAAAATAGGTCATAAAATTTCAGATACGGATTTGACTGAAGTTCATCCCCCAATGGCTGTCCAATTACTTCTGATCTAGAAGGTTGAAGAAGATTGGGGTGAAGAAAGGTACAAAACATAACTGAGGAGTAAATGTACAGTACTTTGAGGGAAGGATACTATATGCCATGCCAAGAATAGAGAGTAATTGTTTTGGCTTCAGAATGATGTGACATGGGGATGTGGATGTAGCCCTTTCTCAAAGGACTCACCTCCAGTGCTTGCCCAGTTCTAATAGGATTTAGAATTTTAAAAGGTTTCTAGCATCAAATCTCTTCATTACTAACTTGATCTCTTCCATTTCTGGCCAGTAGATGGGCAGCACCAGCTGTTATAATTATCTCTTGCCCATAGGGAAGTTTGGGAGGTAGGAGTGGGGGATTCTCACAATAGAAAATGCAAATAGTGCATTTATCCTAGGCTGCTTTAACTTTTTGGCAGCAGAGGCAGTTGGATTGGACAGTCCCTTTAAAAACTCTATAATGAAATCCAAACCAATTATCTTTTGCCCAGGAGTAGTTAATGCTGCCTTTTGCATGAGATGGAACCCAGGTAGAATTTGAATAATGAAGGCGTTCAGAGAAGATTGCATGAATCCAGAGAGAGAGAGAGCATTTTTGCAACTAGCTTCTGCTTTGAGTGTTAGTGCATTTGGTCTTTTGTATAGGGACAATAAAAGGCCTTGAACAGTCTTCTCTAACCTTAAAAAGTCTCAGCTCAAATCCTACTTTTTCTTCCAAAAAGCCTCCTTGACCATGTCATTTCTTCTGAATCTTGACATTAGAGACTCTAGTACATATGTTTGTCTTGTGTCTTCTCCTGGTTGTGGCCTCCCCAAGGGCAAACATATCTCCCCAACTAGAGACGATCATATTTGTTTCTTTCATTACTTCAATCCTATCATAGTGTCTGACATATTACAGGCAAGCAATAAACTATTTTGAATGAGTAATTCTAATATTCTAGCCTCATATATAGCTCTGATTTCTGTGCTACTGTACTTGCTGATGATTGGAAAAAGATGCAATTTTTATTTGTTTTACATAAAAACAAATTAGAGTTGAAGTAGGACTGTTGGAAGAGGTAATATCTAAAACCGATTTTTTTTTTTAAGATTTTATTTTTTATTTATTCCCCCACCCCCTCATTGTTTGCGCTCACTGTCTGTACTCTGTATCTATTTGCTGTGTGCTTTTTGTGTCTGTTCCCTCTTCTCTTTCAGAGGCACTGGGAACTGAACCTGGGGCCTCCCGTGTGGGAGAGAAGCGCTCAATTGCTTGAGCCATCTCGGCTCCCTTAAAACTTATTTTAGAAGTCTGGCTTTCAGGGCTGATGGACTTCCCAAAAAAAGACATGGGGTATTTGGAGAGTATCAATTTATGGAACTGTCTATTGTATGTTTATCTATCCATTAGAGCTATGATTTTAAATTATAAAAGGAATCAAAGAAAATATTAGTTTTTTTCCCAAAGACAATGAAAAGAAACTAAGATTTGTTGTTTAACTACTATATGCTAGGTACTGGGCTTGATACCTTTAAATTTGCTATCTCATTTAATTATCATAAAAATCTAGCAAATAGTAGTGTGTTTTCTTCTTTTAGATGTGAAAACATGCATAGAAGTAACTAACTTACTTACAATTTAAACTCTGAGAGGATAAGGTTTCCATCTCACAGTGCTTGGCACAGAGAAATCATTCAATTAAATGTTTGTTGAATTAAGTTTATCCAAAGATACTCAATCAGGCAGCAATGTATCAAGCCTGAGTTAGAATTCAAAGCTGTTGGTTATTTAAGCCCATCATTTTTTCCTACTCCATGAGGCCTCTCCTCTAAATAGAAACTCATGTATAGATAACATTAACCTACCTTACTAGGGTTTCATTTTAGCTCTTTGCTCTTTCATCTCAGGCTAGAGAAGACTCAAGTTTTCAAAGAATTGGCCTTGAACACCATTTTCTTCTGCTTGTACTATTTGCCCAGAGATGCTAAAGATAAACTTGATTTCCTGGCAACAACTCAGAAAATGTGTTAGAACACGCTCTTCCTGATAGCCTCAGGAAGTAAAAGAGAAGGGTGAATAAAGTTGCAGAAATGATGATAGGTGATACTATTTGCATTCTTTTCTCGACCCCCTCTTGGGTTGGTGACTGTCCAAACGCAGCCAAGAAGTCAGGAAGTTAGAACTTTATCATGTTTTTATTTTTGTTTCTTTTAACCTTCCATGCCATATTTGACCATTTTTGCCTTTAATCTTTTTCAAGAGTGGCTTTATCACATATTATGAAATACTTTACTTATTTTTTCAACTTTATTTTGTACATTTAATAATTGAAAATATAAGCAATTAAAAAAGAAAAAGAGAACACAGTTGAATAAAAACATATTTCTCAATTAAATGTACTGGATACATATATTTTTTTAATCATACATATTGTTACACATATATTTGATTCGTAGTAATGCAATCATACAGTATTTACTTCTGTGTCTGGCTTGCTTTGCTCAACATAATGTCCTCCAGGTTCATCCATGTTGTCATATGCTTTATGACTTCATTTCTTCTTACAGCTGCATAATATTCCATCATATGAATATACCACAGTTTATCCATTCATCAGTTGACGGACACCTGGGTTGTTTCCAACTTTTGGCAATCATGAATTAAGCCGCTATGAACATCGGTGTGCAGATGTCTGTTCGTGTCACTGCTCTCAGTTCTTCTGGGTATATACCCAGTAGTAGTATTGCAGGATCATGTGGCAAGTCTATATTCAGCTTCTTTAGGAACTACCAAACAGTCCTCCACCGTGGTTATACCATTCTGCATTCCTACCAACAGTGAAGAAATGTTCCTATCTCTCCACATCCTCTCCAACACTTGTAGTTCTGTCTTTTTAATAGTGACCATTCTCATAGGCGTGAAATGATATCTCATTGTAGCTTTGATTTGCATTTCTCTAATCATCAGTGATGTTGAGCATTTTTTTTCATGTTTTTTTGCCATTTGTATTTCTTCTTTGGACAAATGTCTATTCAGATCTTTTGCCCATTTTTTAACTGGATCGTTTATCTTCTTATTATTGGGTTGTAACATCTCTTTATATACCTTGGATATTAAACACTTATCGGACATGTGATTTCCAAATATTTTCTCCCATTGTGTCAGCTGCCTTCTCACCTTTTTGACAAAGTCCTGGGAGGTACAAAAGTGTTTAATTTTAAGGAGGTCCCATTTATTTTTTTTTTCTTTTGTTGTGTGTGTTTTGAGTGTGAGGTCCAAGAAACAACCACCTACTACACGGTCTTTAAGTAGCTTCTAGTAGTTTTATGGTCCTGGCTTTTATATTTAAGTCTTTGATCCATTTGGAGTTGATTCTTGTATAGGGAGTGAGATGGGTGTCCTCTTTCATTCCTTTGGTTATAGATATCCAGTTCTTCCAGCACCATTTGTTGAAGAGACTGTTTTGTCCCGTTAACATGGACTTGGTAGGTTTGTCAAAAACCAATTGACCATATAGGTAAGGGTTTATTTCTGGATTCTCAATTCCATTCCACTGATCGATGTGTCTATCTTTATGCCAGTACCATGCTGTTTTGACCACTGTAGCTTTGTAATATGTTTCAAGGTCAGGCAGTGGAATTCCTCCCAGGTCGCTCTTCTCTTTTAGAATGCTTTTGGCTATTAGAGTGCACTTTCCCTTCCAAATGAATTTGGTAATTACCTCTTCTAATTCTGTAAAGTAGGCTGATGGAATTTTGATTGGTATTGCGTTGAATCTATAAATCAATGCAATCTTGGGTAAGATTGACATCTTCACAATATTTATTCTTCCAATCCATGAACATGGAATGTCTTTCCATTTGTTTGGGTCTTTTAAAATTTCTTTTAGCATTGTTTAGTAGTTTTCTGCATATAGATCCTGTACTTCTTTGGTTAAATTAATTCCTAGGTATTTGAGTCTTTTTGTTGCTATTGAAAATGGAATTTTCCCCCTTATTTCCTCCTCAGATTGTTCATTACTAGTGTACAAAAACGTTACTATTTTTTGCCTTTTGATCTGGTATCCTGCCACTCTGCTGAACTCATTTATTAGCTCAAGTAGCTTTGTCATGGATACCTCAGAATTTTCTAAATACAGGATAATGTCATCCACAAACAATGAGAGTTTTACTTCCTCTTTTCCAATTTGGATGCCTTTAATTTTTTTTTTCCTTGTCTAATTGCCCTAGCCAAAACTTCTAGTACAATGTTGAATGACAATGGTGACAGTGGACATCCTTGTCCTGTGTCTGATCTTAGAAGGCAAAGCATTCAACCTCTCCCCATTGAGTACGATGTTGGCTGTGGGTTTTTCATATATGCCTTCTATCAGATTGAGGAATTTTCCTTCTATTCTTATCTTTTGAAGTGTTTTTATCAAAAAAGGATGCTGGATTTTGTTGAATGCCTTTTATGCCTTGATTGAGATGATCATATCATTTTTTTTCCCTTCAATTCGTTAATGTGGTATATTACATTGATTGATTTCCTTATGCTGAACCAGCCTTGCATACCAGGAATAAATCCCACATGATCATGATGTATAAGTCTTTTGATATGCTGTTGAATTTGATTTGCAAATATTTTATTGAGAATTTTTGCATCTATGTTCATAAGAGAGATTGGTCTATAGTAGTATCTTAATCTGACTTTGGTATTAGGGTGATGTTGGCTTCATAAAATGCGTTGGGTAATTTTCCCTCCTCTTCAATTTTTTGGAAGAGTTTAAACAGGATTGGTGTTAATTCTTTTTGAAATGCTTGGTAGAATTCACCTGTGAAGCCTTTTGGTCCTGGACTTTTCTTTGTTGTGATATTTTTGATGACAGATTCAGTCTCTTTAAATGTGATTGGTTTGTTAAGTTCTTGTATTTCCTGTAGCATCAGTGTTGGTTGTTTGTGCATTTCTAGGAATCTGTCTGTTTCATTAGGTTGTCTAGTTTGTTGGCCTACAGTTTCTCATAATATCCTCTAATGATCCTTTTTATTTCTGTGGTGTCAGTTGTAACTTCCCCCTTTTAATTTCTGATTGTACTTGCATCTTCTTTTTTTTTGTTAGTCAGCTAGGGGTTTGTCAATTTCATTCATCTTCTCAAAGAATCAGCT
The DNA here is from genome assembly GCA_026826555.1 of Tolypeutes matacus. Lineage (NCBI taxonomy): Eukaryota > Metazoa > Chordata > Mammalia > Cingulata > Chlamyphoridae > Tolypeutes > Tolypeutes matacus. Next base: position 6,125,933 of record JAKSZT010010581.1, on the reverse strand, counting down.
TTTGGTTTTGTTGATTTTTCTCTATTTTTTTTTGTTCTCAAGTTCGTTTAATTTCTGCTCTAATCTGGATTATTTCTTTCCTTCTGCTTGCTTTGGGATTGGTTTGCTATTCTTTTTCTAGTTTCTCTAGTTGTTCAGTCAAATCTTTGAGTTTAACTCCTTTTTTTTTTTTTTTTTTTTTTTTTAATATAGGCATTTAGGGCTATAAATTTCCCTCTCAAGACTGCCTTCGCTGTATCCCATAAGTTTTGATAAGTTGTGTTCTTGCTTTCGTTTGTTTCAATATATTTACTGATTTCACTTGCAATTTCTTCTTTGACTCACTGGTTACTTAGGAGTATGTTGTTTAGCCTCCATACATTTGCAAATTTACTTTTTTCCTCTCTGCTATTGATTTTCAGTTTCATTCCATTATGATCTGAGAAGGTGCTTTATATAATTTCAATCTTTTTATATTTATTGAGAGATGCATTGTGCCCTAACATGTGGTGTATCCTGGAGAAAGATCCATGGGCACTTCAGAGGAATGTATAACCTGTTGAGTTTGGATACAGAGTTCTGTATAGGTCTAACTCATTTATCAAATTGTTCAAGGAACTTTATGATGTTTTTATTGCTCCCGTTTGCAGACATTTTTGTTTTTCATTTTGTTATTTATTGTTCAAAGAAGCTTGAGATTACATAAATGATACATCAAAAATGTAGGATGATTCCCATGTACCCCATCCCCTCCCCCTCCCACAATCTTCCCCATCAACAACATCCTTCATTAGTGTGGTATATTTGTTACAATTGGTGAACACTTATTGAAGCATTGCTACTAACCATGTCAATAGTTTACATTAGCATTTACACTTTGCACTACACATTTTTATAGGTTCTGACAAAATGTATAGTGGCCTGTATCTGTCATTGCAGTGTCATTCAGAACAATTCCAATGTCCTAAAAATGCTCATATTACACCTATTCTTCCCTCTCCCATCCCCTCAGAACTTCTGGTGACCATGGCCTTTATATCAATGTTACAAGATCTTCCATTGCTAGAATATAAGAAGTCTGATTTAGTCCATACTTGCATTCCTCCCTTATGCTTGTTCATTCCTCAGTCTTGAGGATTTCAGGATGGTGATGCCCATTGTTTCTGACTGAGAGGGGGCTTAGATTGTATGGGGCAGATTGATGGAACTCTCTTGCTTACAACTGTAGATGCTGTTTTTTTGGGATGGACATTGGCCATCATTATCATTTTGTTAGTTGTCCTGAACAAGTCTGATGAATGGGAGAGTAGGTATTGCACCACTGCTGACATTCAGGGCTCAACTGGCATGAAGATTTAAGTCTCTGGTACATATATTTAATGAGTATAGTGCTAATTATAGGTTGAAATAAAAGGGGTAGAAGAGCCATGTATAGAGAAATTATAAATTAGTCAAATTCTGTTATACTGGGGAACATATATTCCAAGGTAAGACCCACTGACAGAGTGCTAAATTCCTGAGATTGTCTGCCCTACCTGTAGTGTCTAGATGCCTCTAGAGCCCTCAGGAGCACCCCTGCTTGAGTCACTGTTTACTGTGGCAGTCAATGAGATCCTCCTAACATGTGCATAAGCATAGCCTCTGTAATGACCTCCTGACTCCCTTTGAAATCTCTTAGCCATAAAAACTTATTTGTATTTAATATTTCCCCCTTTTAGTCAAGGTCTTTTTCCAAATGGATTGCTAGTTGGCACTTGGTAATAATCCCTCAGTGCCAGGGAGGCTCATTCCTGGGAATCATGTCCCACGCCGGGGGAAGGTAGTAAGTTTATATACTGAGTTTGGCTTAGACAGAAACCACATTTGAGCAACAATGGGAGACTTTCAGGAGGAAACTCTTAGGCAATATATAATACTAAGCTAAGTTTCAATTTGATAAGAACAAGGTTCATAAGTACAAGCATCAATATTAAGGGCCTGGCATACTGGTCAGTCCTCCCTCACTACGGCCCATGTACTCTAGGGATTCTTGCCATTCAATCAGAGAATGTAGCAGGACTTCCCAGGATGGGAATTTAATATTCTTTCAGTTATTGTGTGGGTCTCCACCCACCAAGACACCACCTCATGACCACTTGAGCATATTCATATTCCACAAAGGCATGCCCCAGGTGCACCCTCCCCACGCATCCCCCATCACTAACACCCCGCACCAGTGATCCTCCCCTGCCACAGTTGTGACCCTTCTGCAGTCCGAAACCTCCCCAAAAACAAAGCCAAAAAACTGAATAAAAATAATAATAAAATAATTTTTAAAATACGAATTTTTTTCATTGTCTTTCATCACCATAAGATATCTTATCTTTTAGGTACAATGACAATTTCTTCTATATGTTCCCCCAGTGTCTTAATTTGTTTGCTTTATTTTCAAAGAAGCACTAGGTTACAGGAAAGTCACATTAAAAGATATAGGGTATCCCCTATATCCCACCCCATCCCCTTCTCACATTTTCCGCTATTGATAACATCTTACATGAGTATGGTACATTTGTTACAATTGAGGAACATATTGAAGCATTGCTACTAACCATGGTCAATGGTTTACATTATGGATTACATTTTGCACCATACACTTTTGTAGGTGTTGGCAAAATTTATAATGGCCTATATCTGTCATTGCAAGATCATGCAGAACAATTCCAATGCCCTAAAAATGTCCTATGTTCCATGTATTCTGTTCCTCTTACCCCTCCCCACTAAGATTCAATTTTTGAAGAATAAGGTTCATAGTTACATGCATTAATATTGAGGGTTTGACAATATTGGTCTGTTTTCTTTTATTAGGCACTATGTTCTTGAGAAATTCTTGCCCCTAATTGAGAATGCAGTAGGACTCCCCAGGATGGGAGTTTAATATTTTTTGTTTACTGTGTGGGTCTCCACCTACTGAGATAATACACTATGGCAAGATGAACACTTTCATATTCCACAGAAGCATGTCCTAGGTGCACCCTATCCCACATATCCCTCCACCCCCAATGCCCTGCACCAGTAATCCTCTCCTGCCATATTTGCCAAAAGAGCATTCCCACCATTGTTTTTTAACCTGAACTTACAAATCCCTAGAGTTCACCTGTTCCTTTCTCTAGCCCTTCCCCCAGTTCCATGGATTGTCCAACCTAACCCCCTACTTTACTCCCCCTCACATTTCAGCACCAACATCACCCCCATCCACCACCCAACCATCGCCTTCCACATTATCATAGGTCTTGTCCATATTGAGCATCGGCTCACTGCACTCTACTCTCTTTCTGTCTCCTGATATCTGATCTTCCAGACTCTAGCTCTGTGAGTCGGCTCAATTTGCTTAAGTCATGCCAGTGAGGTCATGTATTTTGTCCTTCAGTGACTGACTTACTTCACTCAACATAAGGTCTTCAAGATTCATCCATGTTGTCCCATGTGTTAATACTGCATTCCTTCTTACAGCTGAGTAATAGTCCATTGTATGTATGTACCACAGTTTGCTTATCCATTCCTCTGTTGGTGGACACCTGGGTTGCTTCCAACTTCTGGCAAAAGTGAATAATACCACTATGAACATTGGTGTGCATATCTGTTTATGTCCCTGCTTTCAATTCTTCTGGGTATATACCCAGCAGTGGGATTACTGGATCATATGGCAGTTCTTTAGTTAGCTTCCTGAGGAGCTGTCAAACTGTCTTCTACAATGGCTACACCATTCTCCGTTCCCACCAGCAGTGGATGAGTGTTTCCATTTTTCCACATCCTCTCCAACACTTATAGTTGTTTTTTCAATAGCTTCCAGTCTAATAGGTATAAGATGATATCTCATTGTAGTTTTGATTTGCATTTCCCTAATAGCTAGTGATGTTGAGCATCTTTTCATGTGCTTTTTAGCCATTTATATTTATTCTTTGGTGAAGTGTTTATTCAAATCTCTTGCCCATTTTTTTAAATGGGTTGGTCGTCTTTTTATTTGAGATGTAGGATTTCTTTATATATACTGGATATTAGGACTCTATCAGATAAATGGCTACCAAATATTTTCTCCCATTGAGTAGGCTGCCTTTTCACTTTCTTGACAAACTCCTTTGAAGTGCAAAATTTTTTAATTATTATTTGGAGTCCCATTTATCTATTTTTCCTTTTGTTGCTCATGCTTTGGGTATAAAATTTATGAAACCATTTCCAGCTACAAGATCTTGTAGATGCTTCCCTCATTATTTTCTAGGAGCTTTATGGTCTTGGCTCTTATATTTAGATCTTTGATCCATCTTGAGTTAGTTTTTGTATAGGGTGTGAGATGAGGATCCTCTCTCATTCTTTTGGATATGGCTATCCAGTTCTCCCAGCACCATTTGTTGAAGAGGCTGTTCTGTCCCAGTTGAGTGGGCTTGGTGGTCTCATTGATTATCAGTTGACCGCATATGCGAGGATCTAAATCAGAACTCTCAATTCAGTTCCATTGGTCCGTATGTCTAACCTTGTGCCAATATCATGCAGTTTTGACCACTGTAGCTTTGTAGTGTACTTTAGTCAGGTGATGTGATTTCTCCAATTTAATTTTTCATTTTCAATATGTTTTTGGCTATTCAGGGTTCCTTGTCCTTCCAAATAAATTTTGTAATTAGCTTTTCCAATTCAGTAAAAAAAAACATGCTGCCATAATTTTTATTGGGATTGCATTAAATCTGTAAATCAATTTGTGTAGGACAGACATCTTAATGTTTTGTCTTCTGATTCTTGAACATGGAATATTCTTCCATTTATCTAGGTCTTCTTTGATTTCCTTAAACAATGCTGTATGATTTTCTGTGTACAAGTCTTTTACATCTTTAGGTAAATTTATTCCTAGATATTTGATTCTTTTTGTTTGTTTGCTTAAATATATGGAACGCTTCATGAATTTGCTTGTCATCCTTGTGCAGGGGCCATGCTCATCTTCTCTATAGCCTTCCAATTATAGTATATGTGCCGTCAAAGTGAGCACGATATTTGATTCTTTTAGTTGCTGTTGTAAAGTGACTTTTTTTTCTTGATTTCCTCCTCAGGTTGCTCATTATTGGTATACAGAAATGCTACCGATTTTTTGCATGTTGATCTTACATCCTGTCACTTTACTGAACTTGTTTATCAGCTCTAGAAGCTTTGTTGTAAAATTTCCAGGCTTTCTATATATAGGATCATGTCATCTGCAAATAGTGAGATTTTTACTTCTTCCATTCCAATTTGGATGTCTTTTTTTTCTTTTTCTTGCCTAAGTACTCAAACAAGTATTTCGATCACAATATTAAATAAGAACGGTGACAGTGGGCATCCTTGTCTTGTTCCAGATCCTAGAGGGAAAGCCTTTAGCATTTTACCATGGAATATGATGTTAGCTGTGGGTTTTTCATAGATACCCTTTATGATATTAAGGAAGTTTCCTTCTATTCCTATCTTTTGAAGTGTTTTTATCAAGAAAGGATGCTGTATTTTGTCAAATGCTTTTTCTGCATCAATAGAGATGATCATGGGATTTTTTTTTCCTGTCAATCTCTAATGTGGTATATTACATTGATTGATTTTCTTATGTTGAACCATCATTGCATACCAGGTATGAAACCCACTTGATTGTGGTGTATAATTCGCTTGATGTGTTGTTGAATACGATTAGTAAGTTTTTTGTGTTTTGTTTTTTTTTTTTTTTTTGAGAAGTTTAGCATCTAGATTTATTAGAGAGATTGGTCTGCAGTTTCCTTTTCATGTGGCATTATTATGTGGCTTTGGTATTAGGATGATATTGGCATCATGGAATGAGTTGGGCAATGTTCCTTCCACTTCTCTTCTTTGGAAGAGTTTAAGCTAAGCAGGATTGGTATTAGTTCTTTCTGGAATGGTTGGTAGAATTCACCTGTGAAAGCCATCTGGTCCTGGGCTTTTCTTAGTTGGGAGGTTTTTGATGACTAATTCAATCTCATTACTTGTTATTGGTCTGTTGAGTTCATTAATTTCTTCTGTCATCAGTGTAGGTTGCTTGTATGTTTCTACAAATTTGTCCATTTCATCTAAGTTATCCATATTGTTGGTATACATTTTTCAAAGTATCCTTTTATGATACTCTTTATTTCTGTGGGATCAGTGGTGCTATTCTTTCTCATTTTTTATTTTATATATTTGTATCTTTTTTTCTTTGTTAGTCTAGCTAAGGATTTGTCAATTTAGAACCAGCTTTTCATTTTGTTAATTTTTTCTAGTGTTGTTCTCAATTTCATTTTGTTCTGTGCTGATTGTTATTTCCTTTTTTCTGCTTGCTTTGGGGTTGGTTTGTTGTTCTTTTTCTAGTTCTTCCAGATATGAGATGAAAACATTAGGTTTTCAATTTTAGCTTTCTTCTTTTTAAATATAAGCACTTATGGCTATAAATTTCCCTCTCAGCACTGCTTTTGCTGCATCCTATAGATTTTGATATGTAGTAGTCCTATTTTCATTTGTTTGAAGGTAGTTACTGATTTCTTTTGCCATTTCCTTCTTGACCCACTGATTGTTTAAAAGTATGTTGTTTATCTTCCAAATTTTTGTGCCTATTCTGTTTCTCTGCCCCTTATTAATTTCTAGCTTCATTCTATTGTTATCTGAGAAATTGCTTTGTATAATTTCAATCTTTCTGAATTCATTGATACTTGTTCTGTGACCTAGCATGTGGTCTATCCTGGAAAATGATCCATGTGTTCTCTAGAAGAATATATATCTTGCTGTATTTGTATATAATCTTCTGTATATGTCTATTAGGTCTAGAACCTCTAATGTATTATACAGGGTCTCTGTTTCTTTAGCCTCTGTCAAGATGTTCTGTCTAATGGTGATAGTGGTGTTTTAAAGTCCCCACTATAATTGTAGAGGCTGCAGACTTTGTTTTTAATGTAATCTTAACTCTCCAAGTCACCAATTATTTAGCATGGTCAGGAAATTTAATGTCTTTTTTTCTGAGCTTTAGTAAAAATGTTAAAGTATTAAATTTTATAGGGATAAGCACTGGTTATTACTTACCTTACAGTTGTACCAATGCATGATTAAGTTTTTGGAAACTCCATCTACTTTTTAGAACTCACCTTGAATCCATACTTTCCTGACTTGAGTACTGCATAAGAACTGTTTGTTTCCTGCCAGCCTTACCCACATCAAATAGACTGGGTATATGCTATCTGTTTGAAGAGTATTCTGTAGGGAACTATTAGAACCAGCATCTAACTAATTAGAAGCTATAGGTAGGAATATTGGAGATCGGTATGTTGAAGAAATTTCTGGTGGTGAGATTGTCTTAGGAGAAGGTTGTTTTTTGTTTTTTGTTTTTCACAAGGAAGAAGGATATCTATTTGTCAGAGATGAAGTGGGTGTAGTACAGAAGATTGGGCTAAACCTCTAAGGCACTTCTATTTTTTTTTCCAATTTTTATTATAATAACAATTTGTTATGTTATATATAACAAAATTTGTCATTTTAAGTATACAATTGAGTGACATTAGTTACATTTACAATGATATGCCATCATTACCACTATCCATTACCAAAACTTTCATCACCCCAAACAGAAACTCTGACCTCATTAAGTAATAATAACTACCATTTCCTCCTCCCCACAACCCCCAGTAACCTGTAATCTACTTTCTGTCTGTGTATTCGCTTATTGCAGATCTTTCATGTAAGTAGAATCATAAATATTTTGTGTCTGGTCTATTTAACTTAGCATTAAGCTTTCAAGTTTCATCCATGTTGTAGCATGTATCAACTTCATTCCTTTCTACAGCGGAATAATCAATTGTTAGGTATACATGAATATTGTTTAGCCACTCATCTACCGATAGACACTTGGTTTATTTCCACCTCTAAGACCATTTCCAATTAGAGTTTCTCTGATTCTCACTTCCCAAAATGTCCTTTGCTTTTAGAAGCTAGTAATTTATTTTTATACTTCTTGACTATTTTAAGCAAACCTTGTCAGGAGCAACAAAGTGGAGGTCCAATAGATAATATAAAATCTTGTTAAAATTTAACAAGTTATTAGGTTACTCATAAATATGTTGGCATATAACACCTACACACACACACACATACAAGCATATACACTATACGGAGGAGGTAGAGCCTTCATATCCTGGGCCCTGTTCTCACACCCATTATATGATATGCATCCTTAACTCTCTGTAGTGTCTAGTCCCACCTTGTATCTAGGCTACTCTCATTTCTTTCTCTGTATGTTCTTCCATTATGTCTGACTGTCCATTTCCCCTCTCCCTTACCTCTTTCTAGCTCTTTGACCTTGAAATCACTTAAGTGCTCTGTGCTTTAGCTTCCTCTGCTGTAAAATGAAAATTAGTGACTTTCTACAAATTATTCCTAAGTGTTAAAGAAAATATATGCAAAATACCATCACAGGATCTGGCAAGTAATAGGTAGTTATTTTTATTTTTATTTCATTTGTTCATTCATCAGGTAAAGACTTCTTTAACACCATGGGACAGGTACATACTAAGCTCATTATTAGGGATATGAACATAAAGCCTGCTCTCTAGGGGCCCAGGAAATATTAAGAAGAAAGATAGGATTACCCCAGTGTGGGACATCATGCTAGAGAGATTCCTATATACCCCAGATACCTAGATCCCTCAGAAGCCAACTTCCCTGATTCCATTCTCCTTCACCCTCCTTCATCCCTCTTTGAACTTCCTAGAATTGTGTTATCAAATATGGTAGCTCTTAGCTATGTATGGCTGTTGCGCCCTTGACATCTACCTAGTCTGAATTGTTGTGCCGTAAGTGTAAAATACACACTAGACTCTGAAGACTTAGTTTTAAAAAAAGAATGTAAAGCATCTCACTAATGTTTTTTGAATTTTTATTTTATTTTTTTTAAAGATACTTTGATTATACAAAGGTCACATAAAAAATATAGGGTATTCCCATATGCCCTTCTCCCTACACCTCCCACATTTTCCCACATTAACAACATCCTTCATTAGTTAGTTACATTCATTGCAGTTGATGAACACATTTTGGAGCATTGCCACTAAGCATGGATTATACTTTACATTGTAGTTTACACTCTCTCCCACCCAGTTCTGTAGGTTATGGCAAGATTTATAATGGCCTGTATCTGTCGTTGCAATGTCATTCAGGACAATCCCCAAGTCCTGAAAATGCCCCTGTATTACACCGGTTTTTCCCTCTCCCTGCCCTCAGAACCTCCAGTGGCCACTGCCTCCACATCAGTGATATAATTTCTTCCATTTCTAGAATCACAATAAGTCTATAGTAGAATACCAGTACGTCTACTTTAGTCCATAGTTCATTCCCCAATCCTGAGGATTCCAGGATGGTGATGTCCACTTCACCTCTAATTGAGAGAAGGCTGTGATCCCATAGGGCCAATGGATGGGACGCTCTTGCTTGCAGTTGTAGGCTCTCTCAGTTCTTTGGTATGGTAGTTGTCCATCACCTCCATGTTGTCCTACATGAGACCAATGAACCAGAGAGTAGGTGTTACAACTCTATTTTAATAATATTTTAATATTGATTGCCTATAGAAATGAGAGTTTGGATGTATTTTAAATTCTCTATTATTCACTTTAATAAGACAATAAAGAATTTTAAATTACATACATGGGTTGCATTTTATTTCTATTGGACAGCGCTGTACTAGTACTTTACTGGGCCATTTTATAGCCACATCACTTTCTTCTGCCATATCCCTATAATTTTCTAACATGCTATACTTGTACACCTGGATTATTCTTCTGGGTTATAAATTCCTCCAGGACACTATTTACAATTATTATTGCTACTGATATTTGTTGTCAGATTACCTAGCACTGAATTCTAAATATGTATTTGTTGAATGAATGAATGAACAATTGAATGAATAGACAGGATGTTTTCTGAGGTTTTGTGAACTGTGGAGGAACATGATTTCCAAATGTCTTTGATGGAAAAGGTAACTTCAATATCTGCAAATGGTCAAAACTTCAACTTACTTTAACAAGGTAGTAGTGTACTAATTACTTAATAAAAATCTAACCAGAAGGCCCATCAGTATGTCCTAATGCTACATGTGTATCTGCAGCTATCTCTGCAGATTTAACCTTTGGCAATGACTTATCTCAACAAAGAACATTTCTCAGAGCCCACAAACATTTGTGTTTTGCAAGTAACAGAGACCAGTCATTAGGCAAAGCCACAGTTTAAAGGCACCTGCCTCCTTAAAAGTTAAGAGTTCAGAGGTGGGGAGAACAGCAATCTCTAAAAGATTCATTTCAGGAAAGTAGGCAAGTAGCATTTTAGGAAATGAACAGTGTCAGCTCAACTTTACAAAATATGGGTGGAGTCGAGTTAGCTGGAATTTGGAAACATGTCACCTCTCATTCTGACACAGCATCTTAAACAAAAGAAGCCAGAAAATAAATGCCATCCTTGCTATCGATCCCAATACTGTAATCTTGGCAAATTGAGTTCCTTGTGTAGGGCACTTGCAAATGCTTACCACTCCATAGTTATGTATGGGCTTCTCTTATCTCATTAGCAGAGGTATTCCACAGTGAAGAGCCTTGAGAATGTGGTGGGATACGAAGTATATATATTAAGTGGTTTTATAGGAGTTCATATTCCAAGTGATGGGGGGGGGATAAGGGTGGGGAGTGAGTTAAATTTTTTTTCATCCATTTGAGAATTTAGCCAAAGGTACATTAACTCTGGTAGATTTATTGGTTGCTGCATGGGGAGGGGTTACTAGGCAGAATTACTTGTACACCTCATGGTGAATTTTAAGTTACAAGTAGCCTAATAATTGATTGTTTATTACGTCATACATATCGTTATGTGTTAAACATAAATTACTGCATTTATACATCCCAAACAACCCTATGAGTTTGTATTATTACTTTCTTATAAATAGTAGAACCTGGTTTTATTTTATATCCCCTCCCCCCCAAGATGGCTCCCTCATCTATCCACTCGCTGTATCTGCTCGCTGTGTCCACTCGTCTTCTTTTGGAGGCACCAGGAACTGAATCCGGGACCTCCCACGTGGGAGGCAGGTGCCCACTGCTTGAGCCACATCTGCTCCCTGCTTGCGTGAGCACACTGCATCAGCGTGTTGCGTCAGCTCGTCTTCTTTAGGAGGCATCAGGAACCGAATCCGGAACCTCCCATGTGGAAGATGGGTGCCCAACTGCTTGAGCATCATCTACTCCCCAGAACCTGATTTCAGAAAGGTTTTATAATTTACCAAGGTCATACAGCTTATAGCTGTTGGACCTGGTTCTCCACCCCAGACCATTAGGCTATACCTGTAGCATAATGTACAGAGATCTCTTTACGGAATCTGTTTTCTGTATAATAAAGCAGTTACTGGTTAGCAACAGGAAGAGGAAGGGACATTTTGTTGGCCTTATTCACAAGTGATGAATCCTTTCCTGATTATCTGTAGAGTTCAGCCTAAGTTGGAGAGGGAATATGGTGTGGTAGAGGAAGTGTGGGACTGGCCCTGGGGCCCGGGTCCTGGCACGGGTACTGCCAGCTCTCCACCCTGCTGGGCCTCTTTCCTCATCTGTCTACTGAGCACGGTGGAGTGCACTGAGTGCTAAGGTTTGTGTGTATTCCAATTCCCTGAGTCTTAGAAGCTTGAGGAAAAGGAGGGATGTGAAGTGCAGTGGTTATTCCACCACACGTTTCTTGTGGACAGTTGAAAAACCAAAGATGAACATGTTCCCCGAAACTAAACCTGCCTCAGGAGGGTGGGCCCAGGCCTGCCCACCTTCTGCAGTTGGCTCTGTATTGCCTCATCAGGTGGTAGATGGGGAGATCAGAACAGTCACTGAGATTTTTGATCTAGCCTGGCCACATTTTTCAATTTTCAGTATTTCTTGATAAGTTTAAGGAACATTTATGGTATTTTCTCTCCAAATATGTATGAAAAATAATATACTAAATTGAGTTATTAGTCTTTAAAAATGTTCCTGCTAGAGTGTAAAATACAAATGGGCAAAGAGACCCTTCAAACCTTTCGAGATCATCTTTTATTCCGAGGTCTGAAATCCAGTTCTAGAACACAAACCAAAGACTTTGACCTTCCTGAAAGACTATAAAGGCTTATGACTTTTCATTTGGAAAAATGTAGTCAGGGCACTGAATAGAGGTCTGAACCTCGATAGTAAAACCTGTATAATTAGGATGTTAGATGAATTTAGTCAAGTGAAATATTTATAGCTAAACCCAAACAAGAATGCCTTGCAATAATTCAGTTCACCAATAAAGGCAGTGTAAAAGAGTGGTTAACGCTTTCGGCTCTTGATTCAGACAGAACAATTCTATATTCCAGTTCTACCACTAACCTTTTTTTTTTTTTTTTTTTTTTTCCCCCCACAAATTTTTTTTTTTTTTTTTTTTTTTTTTACTAACTTTCTTTTATAACCTTAGTCAAGGCACCCATTCTATCAAAATGTCAGCATCCTCATCTGTACAAAATGTGAATAATAATAATGGACTTACCTCAAAAGGGATAATATGATGATTAAATGGATTATGTATGTAAGCAGCTGGGACTTTGCCTAGTGCATTGTATGTCCTCAATAAATGTTAGCTTTCTTTTATTAGAAGACAAGTGATTTACCATGTACAAGAAGTATCCTTCTTTAAAAAAAAAAAAAAACTCTGGATATTATAAACATTATATTTTAACAAGGAAATCACTAGGCAATAGATTAATGTAACCAGAACTGTAGTAAGAACATTTCGCCATGGACGTTTTAGAACCACGTTAGCTAAAACCCTCTTATAGATGTAAAAGTGGCAGTCATTTCTTAATCTTAAAGATATAAACTGATTCATATAATGAGTCATCTCTAATTTCCCTGCAGTATTGTGTGAAAATAAATGCAGGCCTACATCTTGAATATTATTTTTCCTTCAGACATTGAATATTGATTGTTAGAGAGCAAGGGATCAATATAAATAAATGTTTGAAGTTGTCAACAATGCTGCTGGGGGCAGAGGAAGAATGGGAAAGGAGAGAGAGAGAGATACAGAGAGAGAGAGATACACAGCCTACCTGACAGAGCACTCTGTAGTCCATCTCATTACTTTCCATTCACCAGAGCTTAATATGAAAATGCCTCTGAGAATGGAGAAGCTGTTTCAACATGTCATTCCCACAGTAGGTGAGGTGTCAAGATATCATAACCATTAAATGTCCTGAAGTTAGACACTGCCTTGTCACATTGAAGGCAAAGACAAGGCAGAAAATGCCATGTTTCCTTTGCCAAGGTTCAAACAGATTGGAGGAATTTGGTTATGCCTATACAGACAGGTTTTGTTTCAAACAGCCTAAGAACTTTGCTTACTTAGATCCTTGTGTGAACTCTTGCTATCACAAGTGAAGATTTAAAGATGACAATGAAATTGTAAGCCACATAGTAAACATTCTATGAAAGGGAAAGTAATGCAGCAAAATCTCCCTGCTACGTAAGAACTAAAATTCCTTGATAGAATTTGCGCACTTAAAGCCCTGTACCCTGCATACATTTGTAAGGTATTTTGTTTGATGATGAACTTGAGTCATTGGTGTTGAAGGCATTTTGTAGTGATAAGTTAATGTGGAACTTCATAGATGATATGCTAGAAACTAAGAAGTAGAAGCAGCCTGTGAGCTGCTACTTCCAGCAGAAGTATCTAGAAATGCTTTAAATTGCTGGGTTTCTGAAATTAACATAGGCATAAAAATGAGGAAGAAAGCACCTCCCCTGTGTAGTTTGCAGATCACATGTGATCCATATACCTCAATGTTTAGTTAAATGATTGTATGGTAGCAAGCCACCTAATAGCGCTGGAGACCAATAAGTATTAAAGATGATATGCAGAAGATGGCAATGGTTAATTATTTTCTGTGATACATATAACTGGGTAACCAAGAATGGAGGAAGAGTGAGCTAATGTTTACGTTTCAGGCCCTATGGTAGGTAGGGTTTTATATACATTATCACACTTAAGTGTCCCTCAACATTATTGAGTGGATATGATTATGATGATGAAACCATACCAGCTAATTTTCATACAGGAGTTGACCTGTGCCAATGCGTTAAGCACATATATTATCTAATTTAGTTCCTGCATTCTTATATGGCAGGTATGATTAACCCCATCTTACAGATGAGTAAAATTAAAAAGATTGATCAAAGTCTCCCTGCAAGGATTCACACAGAAGCATTGTGCATGTAGTAGTAATAAAAAGAAGTAGAAAAAGAGAATGAGGAAGAAGAAATAGCTATTGAGTGCTGACTGTGGGCCAGGTACTGTACTGTGTTTCACCATGCTGTGAGGTAGGCACTCTTGCCCTACCTTTTTTTTATGAAGGAGGAAATAGACTTAAGTTAAGAAACTTTCCCAGGATTATACACTAGTAAGATGGAATCAAAGACTTCGAACTCAATGCAGTCTAACTCTAGAACCTACATTCTTAACCATTTGCCTGTAATAAAATGGGATTATCATGATTTTAGGACTATTTTTTTATTTTATTTTAAAAGACCTTCCCTATAAAGTAAGGATACTTTTTTTGCCTGAATTAAACAGGGTTCATGGGACAGACCCAGGATCATTGGATAGTCTGAGCATCCTGGATTCCTGACCCATCTCTCTGAGCCTGTGACCTTTGCCTCTTTGTGTAGGTTAATTTCATTGGCTTTATCTCCAGGACTCTTTACACGGTGTCTGTATGAAATAGGTTCCAGGTCCTTAACAAACCATCGCCACATTTACCTGGAACTTAAAGTGTGAGAGTGGAGGGTTCCCACCCAAGCCCTAATTCCTTGTACCTCCTGCTTTTAGCTGTGCTTGGCTTCACGTGATCCATGTGGTTATACTCCTGTTGCAGACCAAGCAAGAAGATATGCTGATTTCTTACCCATTTTTAATGATATTGCTTTCCCTTGCCTACGAGCATTCCCATTAATATTTATATGCTTTAAAAACATATTTTTAGGGATAGGGACTAGGAAGTTAAGGCTCAAAATGTACAGGGTTCCTATTTGGAGTGATAAATGTGTTTTCTTTGTTTTTGTTTATTTTTTTACCGGGAGGTCCCGGGGATCGAACCCAGGTCCCTTCATATGGGAGACGGACGCCCAACCAGTTGAGCCACATCCAACCCCCAATATATTTTGGTAATGGATGGTGGTGATGGTAGTACAGCATCGTGAATGCAATTAAAAGCACTGAAACATATATATGTGAATATGATTAAAAGGGGGAAATGTTAGATTGTATATATGGTGACAGAATAAACTTAAAAATCCATGGAACTACATGCCACAGCTGACAAATGTACCTCCTGCAAATTGTAATTTGGTCATTCAGTTTTATAATGAATCACATACTGAAGGACAGTTTTTCCCCTTATTCACTTGGTAGGATAGTATACATTTTTTTTTTTAAAAAGAGATTGATATTTATAAAACTTTGGCTTAAAATAATTAATTAACAGAATAATGACATTAAGTATGGTAGCTGTAGCACTCCTGTCTTGCAGTGTAGTTTCCTTACTCTCCTTAGAATAAAGATGAGTTAAGACCATAATCACTTTAAAGCACATTAAATACGCTTTTTGGTTTGGCCTTTTCTTTGGATAAAGAAATGTCCACTGCTGTTCAGCTCATTTCTTGCCCCTTTTTCTCCATGTTAAGGAAAATGTCTCTGATTCAGAAAAATATCCAGTATCAATTGTTTTATTCCTTATTTTCTATATGAATACTTGGTATCATTTTACTAAATCAGGGTTGCCAACCCATATGGATGTTTTTCTCTTTGTATCCTAAATAAGGAGTTATTTGAACATCAGAAATAGTGATAAATCACAGGATATTTAGAACCAGACCTGAGAATTCCAAAGGCAAAAGAAAAATCTTCTCAGAGTCTGGCTTACAATAAAATAGGATTGTCATGTTTTTATCGTCTGTTTTGTGTTGGAGAAAAAAATAGATCATCGTTTTTGTCCGTACAATCACCCTCTGGTATGATCTCCATCTGGCTGTCTCCACAGCCCTGGGCCTCTTGACTCTGAGTAAATGTGTACCAGCAGCTATTAATAGCTGAATTCTACAACAGTCTGCTGTCACAGATGGAATCTGAGCTTTTGAAGACTAAGACCATAAAAACTCTTGCCACTTAATGCAATTAAGCCATCTATAAATAAGAAACTTTTAAAGCAATACACCAGCCCTTGTTTCTGGTTTTTGTGGATGTCACCCATTAATTTGGTCCTGGATGTGTAAGTTTGTCCTGTATGATATATGGATCTGGATATTAATCCAAAAACTGTGTAAAATTGCAAGAGAATATCTTTATTTCTTTATTTTTTTTTAAGATTTATTTATTTACTTTATCCATTTTAAACCCCCCCTTCCCCATTTGCTGTTTTGTGTCCATTTGCTGGGCAATTCTCTGTGTCTGTTTCCTGCCATCTCTTCTCATCCTCCTCCTCCAGTCTTCACCAGGATTCGATCCTGGAGATCTCCGATGTAGGAGAGAGGTATTCTGCTGCCTGCGCCACCTCAACTCCTGGCTTCTGGAGCTTTCGGAGCATCTCGTCTTGTCTCTCCCCTGTTACGTCATCATCCTGCTGCATGGCTCCCGGGGCCCGACAGCTCAGCGGCACACAGAGCCTGGCAGCCCATGTGCCTTCTATATATATATTTTTTTATTTTACCGGGAGGTCCCGGGGATCGAACCCAGGTCCCTCCATATGGCAGATGGATGCCCAACCATTTTAGCCACATCCACCCCCGAGAATATCTTTAAAAAGAAAGAAATACCTAACTTGAAGGTATAATAGACAATTCCTTTGCAACAAAAAAAAAAAGGAAAAGAATATTCTTTAAACTAGAGAATGTGCATCATGGCTCCTAGAATCCATGAAGATACAGAAGTCCATGTGGTGCAGGGGGTTGTTCCTTAACCTCTCTGAACTGAAACCATTGCAGGAGTCAGGGCACCACCATGAAAGAAAGTGTCCTGGACTGGAACACACACAAACACTCCAAACAGGCCATGGAAACTCCCAACTCTTTTTCCCCTGAGCAAGGAAATATCTTAGTGTTTCTATTTGAGGAAGTACAAAGGAGATGGAAAAAGGGATTAAAGTCTAATTCTGGACCCTCTTTCTTCATGATCCCCTCGCTTCCCCAGTATTTACCAAGAGAATTAAAGGATTTATTAAATCAGATTAGCTGCTTGTGTCATCTGTTCTACACTCAATGATATCAGAGAGGCACTGAGGCCAGAAAAGTGAAAACCCCTCTGTGTGGAGTTCATTCTTTATCAATGCTTATTATATTAAAAAATTGGAGAAATTTTCTTTATTTTCTCATTCTGCTACATTGTAGGTTCTATGAGGGCAGGACTGTGTTGATTTTGTTCACTTCCCTATCCCTAGCACCAACTATAGTAAATATTATTGAATAAATATACAAATACATAAAGTCAGTTTGCATGCTCTTAAAAAGGGTTCATAGAAATTCCTCCTCAGCTCTGTCTTGAAGAACAATACCTCAAGCATTTCTTGGTATAAAAATTTTGAAAACAGTATAATTCATGTATTTTGGGTTTTGTTTTGTTTTGTTTTCCCCTTTTATTCATATATAAGTTTACCTAACCCTAACTTTCATCCATGCTCCTTCTTTCTTATACTTGGGAACAGATCTCCTGTGGTACTTTGAAAGTGATTCCCATTTCAAATAAAAATAAGTACATTTAGTGACATGGTTTACCCACTTGAACTAGATTTGAAACTTTTTTACCTATAGGGAGGAGTGTGGGCATACAATATAGAGTAGTAATCCCTGTCAATTCAGCTGGCCCATTGTTTCATTCCTTCAGTTATTCCAATTGTGTGTGTGTGTATACATATATATGTGTATATGTATACATATATACACATACATACATATATATATGCACCCCTATAATGTGCTTGGCACCAAGGATACAATATTGAGCTTGAGAAGAAAGGTAGCCCTTTCTTCGTGCACTTAATATGGCAAAAGGATAGGCAAGAAACAAATTTAACAAGCAATTTTAAAAAAAAGTGTAATAAGCACTATGTTCAGCTCAAATAATTAGTGAGCACCTACTATGAGCCAGTGTTCCAGTAAGGTTGAAGGAATAAGGTGTAAATATAAAAAAGCCAGTTAATATATGTTGAATATCAATGTGAAAAAACATATCCCAGGGCAGTAGGTGACTTGTTGCCAAATGTATAGTGTAGGCAGAAATGATATATTGATGCAGAAAAAGATTAAATTACTGCAACTTGGAGCCATCTGTGAATATTCATGGAAGAAGGGGAATATCAACTCAATATTTAAGAATGTGAAAGATTTAAATAGATGAAGAAGGAATTGCACAAAAATGCAATTTTTAAAATATAGAATTGTGGAATTTTCTGAATTTGTATCCTAATAGAAAACAAAACCCCACCAAAATACATCCTATTTGAATTCCTTTATGCTGCAGGAAATAATCTCTAGTGGGGTTAAAGATGATGAATTGGTAAATTGGTATGTCAGTGTACTTGTGATTCTAGGGACCTGTCCCATCTCTGCTTTGTTACATCATGGAATCTGGGGGGTTTGCCTTGGATTAGATTTCACAAGGCAAAGGTTGCAATAAATTTCCTTTTACCTCCCTGCTCTCAAAACTTGTTTTCAGGACAGATTCTAACATCCCAGGTAATAAATAATGGAACCTACATTTTAATCCAAATATTTCAGCCTGTTGTGAATATTTCCTCAACTCTTGAATTTGCAGTTTATTTGGAGAGAAAGAACACTTACATTAACTTGTACTTGCTTGCATTCTTTGTAATATAATTTGAAGTGGTTATGTGATATCTGAGTGTAAAAGAGTAAAAGAAGAGACTTTTGTGGTAGCATCATCAAACCAAAGCTTGCTAGGAAATCTTAGTATTAGACAATTGTATGTGATTTCCTTTTCCAAATAAACATGTAAGTGTGAGACACTGCATGGTGAGATACATGTCATTTTTCAAGTGTTGTGTCTCCCGCTGAACCGAGGGGAAAGGGGAGAGCGAGCTTCTTTTCCCAGCACCACGGACAGCTCAACAGCCCTCTGAAGGTTTGTATCATACACAGCATGAGTGAAGGACTGTCTATTTGATAGCATCAGCTTTGTGAAGCCCAGGGGAGCTGACCTGACCTTGTAATGTTCACTCAGTGAGGACCATAAATTTACAATAGCAGTGGAGTTGCATTAAATGCTTATTCAGGAGGTTTCATTAGTGTCAATAAGTATGACACATTTGAAATTATTGATTTTTGTGTTTTTCTTAGTTTAAAACTAGGGGAGGTTCAATTAATTACTGTAAAGTACCTTCATGGTGCTTTCTCTCTACTTTCATTAAAGCCCATTTCAATAATTACAATCCTACCACAAGTAAGTCTCATGAATCTACTTTTTTCAGTGGACACCCCCCACCCCTTTTACCCAATGCTTAGACCCAAACTCAACTATCCAATGTATGGATAACCCTCTTCTGTGATGATAAGGACCAAATGGAAATCCATAGATGTTAATCCTGCAGCTATTGAAGAGGTTGCCCTAGAGAGTCGAAGACCTGACTCATAAATTGGAGAGAGTAGAGCGTGGCTACTATACCAGCAATATCTGCCCCCACTGTAATAAGGACCAAAGAGACTGAAGACCATAAACTGAGGCAACCTAAGCCCTGGGCATCAATTTGTTCACCTTCCCTATGATTTTTTCATGTGATAAATATCCATCTGATTTTTTAAGGTGGGGGAAGGTGGAAGAGGAGACTGACTCTATATTCTGAGCTTGTGAAATAAAAATAGTCTAACATTCAATAAGCTTTTTGATTTTTAATAAATTCTGCTGGTATCCAATCTGATACAATTACATCTATCTAATCCAAGACCTGCTTTGTGTAACTTCCTGTGGCATCTGATAAAGGAAGGTTTGTGGCTCAGTTGTTTAAAAATGGGAAGAAGAAAATGGAATTACTTGGGGTTTTTGCCTGGATTCACTTTAGATTCGCATCAACCATCAGAATTCTAGGAGCAAAATAGGTTTCTAGCCCTAAACTTTCAGATGGTCCTTGGATTACTCATAAGCAAGGACCATTACAGCATAAGTTTGGTTACGTCTTTTCCATCTTTACTTTTTCAAATTAGCCTGAAATTAAGCAATAGGGACTTTAGTTTGCAAATCACCCTGCCAGATTAAGCTGGGCTAATGGGTACCTTGGCTTTCCCAGAAATTGATACAGTGTTGTCTGAATTACAGTTTTAGGAGGAATATTAGTTTATATTTGGGGGAGGAAATGAAGATGATTGTAGATCGTTTTCATAGATAAATTGCTTCTATGCCACCCAAAACTGATGGTTTCTATTCTGTGTGGTTTGTGGTGTGGGTAGTGGATGCTCTGTCCATCTTGAAGCACTTCATGAAATATAAATTGAGATGGAAGGAGCAGTTTCAGTAAAAGTCACCTGTGGCCAATTCCCAAGAGTTCATGGTCAGCACTTCAATCATGCAAGAGTGCTTGATGCTTTGTTTTGAGGGAACAGATATAAACAGGTAGAACTGAAGCATGTCTTTGGCATAAGACAAATTTGCTTTTAAAATATTTCTAAAGACCAAGATATTTATGAGAAATTATATATTTCTAATACCCAAAATTCCCATGTGCTTTTGTTATTTCTTTACCTTTTTTTAGCAGAGAATTTTGAACCCAAGTGAATTCACTCTGATTTAGCTAAGCAAATGTTTCAGCTAAGGGCATAGGTGTGTCTGGGAAAGAAATGGGGCCATTCATCTCTCTTAATCAAATAGTGGTAGGTGTTTTTTTAAACTTTCAGGAATCTTGATTCCCAGATTGTTTGTGATTGGGACAGTGATTCGGTAGGGTACACCTCTCAGGGCAGGTGGGGAACTGTGCTGCACTACAACTCAGGGGATAACATCTGCTTCTTTCAAAGAAAACTTGCAGGACCATCATTAACTTGAAGTAAAGGGAGTAGAAGTACAGTTCCCAAGGATACCTGTTGATTTGTCCATTCTCTGTTTCAAGTCTCCATGAGCCCCAATGTATAGAAAATGTTTACTACAGGGCCTGAAAAAGGGTAAACACTCAACAAATTTTAGCTTTTATTATTTTGACTATTGTTTTATGTTAGGAGGAAAATTTATTCTCCACTTGAGAAGAAAAGGAATGTGTGATTGAGTCCATTTCCAAGATTTTTGAACTTCAAAGTTGATCAAACATTATGACATTTGAAATAGTTTCCAGATCATTTTAAAACTAATCCTAGAAATTACTTTGAAGATCACTTCTTCCCCTCTTGATGCACATTTTGCTCTTTATGTGATATGTCCTCCAAGTTAACACTCTGGCAACAGAGCAAGCCCACCAGAGGCAGTGACATGCAGGTTTTCAGATAAAAACTCCAGACTGAAAGCAGAAGCAGAGACTGAGCTCCAACTTGGAACAGAAGCATGGGTAACCTCTTGGCTCAAACAGAGTATCTCTAAACAGTCTCTTTTGCCAAAATATTCAGCTTTCCTTGGATAAAAACTGCAGTCCATTGTTCTAAAAAATGTAGGAATGATGTTTAATGCTGGCTCACTTCTTCCTAGGAAGTCTAATTTTAGGGACTGTATTGCTTTTAGTATCGAGGATGTTATGTCCATCTATATTGTGAAAGCATAGAAATATTTATCTTGGTGTTTTTGTGGTGATAAAAGCATATCCATTTAACAGATGTTTACTGTTCTAGGTGCTGGAGATAGAGCCGTGAACAAGGTCAACACAGTCTCTGCTCTTGTGGAGCTTATATTCTAATTGGAGGAAGAGTATAAAAAGCAAATTAGAATGTTATATGGTGGTAATTGATATGAGCAGATCAGAGCAGTGGGAAGCCAACATTAAATAGTAGATAGAAGAGGTCTTGACACTAAGATCTAAATAACAAAAAGGTGCCAATGATAAGAAAATTTAGAAAAATAGAATTCCCTGCAGAGGAAATAGCAGGTGCAAAGGCCCTGAGAACAGTAATAGGATTACAGTGTGTAAGAAGCAGGCGGCCAGTGCAACTGGAGCATAATGAATGAGAGAGAGTGATAGAAGTAGGCAGGTTCCCAATCATATAGAGACTTGGAGGCCATGATAAGAAGTGTGATTTTATTCTGAGGGCAAGAAGAAGTCATTGGAGGGAATGATGCAATCTGATCATGCTTTCCAAAGATCACTTTTGAAAATTTGCATTCTCATTTGCAAGGCTATGCTCTAAATTGGGGAGCCAGTTGTCCTAGCATCTTACTGATTTGTTATTTTACTAATTTCTTTTCTTGTAAAATTAGCATATCTAGAAAAGCACCCAGCATGATGCAAATGATTGGTCAGCCATAGCATTTTTAGATGGTCTGATTTTTTTGAAATGTGAAACAATACTTTACATGAAGGTAAGATCTGAAGGCTGAGCACTGGTCTCACCTGGGCTGCTGACTTACTGCTACCTTGGCAAAGTTACTTATCCGCTCAATCTACTCTTCCTCATTGGTAAAATGGAGATATTAGTGTCTCCTTTGCTTCCCTAGAAGGATATAGTGTGATAATAATACGTGAATATGCTTTTATGAAATACGATGGGGCAGGAGTACAGCTGAAAGCTAAATCCAGTCATGTAATTAAACATTATTGAGTAGTAGGCACAGGGGCTCTAAATAGTTAATAATGTGGCCATTTTACTGAGTCTTAATTAGGGGCTAGGTACTATGCATTTTCTCATTTATTTCTGATTCCAACCCTGTTAAGTGGTGCTAGTATCCCTATTTTCCAAGCAAAAAAAAAAAAAAAAATGGGGCATAGAGAATTTACTTTCCCAAGCGTGTAAGAAATAGCTAGAATTTCACCCCGCTTTTTTTTGCTCCCAAAGCCCATTCTATTAAGTTCTGCTGCCTTTTAGGACTCCAAGGCCTCATAAGGTGACAAAGCCAACAGACCTTCTTGGTACATTAGGATGTGCATATGCAAAGTATTTTCACAGCCTGGAGAAAGGAGAACAAGTTCAGCTGGTTTTACAGAGAATGGGTCCTTTTGAGCTAGAATCTGGAAGGAAAAGTAAGACATAAATGGGTGGTGTGATGGTGAAGAAAGGACATCCCAGGAAAGAAAATAACCTATACACGGATCTGAAAATAGGAAAGAGGGGTATGGGTTGGGGGAATGGCAGGCAGATCGGTGTGACTTGAGAATGTGTGTATTTGTGCCTATGGTGTATGTGTCTGTGTATTTGTATTTGTGTATTTTTTTCTTGTGTGGGGAGGTGTGTGTGTGTGTGTGTGTGTGTGTGTGGTGTGTATGTATTTCATAGTAGAGAGTAGAAATGATGGTCCCTAAGAGTAAGAAAGCAGGATGTGCCTGGAAGGTGCCATTGTCAAGAAGATGAAGTTGCAGGAGGGAGGCCTGTGAAGAGGCTAGTGCACTAGTTCAGTGAGAGATGGTGAGGTCCAAAATTAAGGCAGTGTAATGGGTATGGAATGGGAGAAGGAGATTTATTAGAGGGGTAGTTTAGACCTGGGTCAATGGTGGAGCTAAGAGAAGTATTCAGTATGAATCCTGGGTCTCTAGCTAGGCAATGAGGTGGATGGAGTCCTAGGAACTTAGTTGAGGAAAGTGAGAACAGAGACAGATTTGGAGAGAGGAGAAGGAGGAGGTGAATTTGGGGACTCATTGAGTGTGAGATGCTGGGGTTGGGGATGGATTTGGAAATATGGCTCTAGAGCTCAGAAGATCTATAGCCTAGATGGAGAATAATAGAAAGGAAAGTTCCCCCAAACAGCATGGCTTTCTGCTAATATTGCAGTAGCAAATGCTTTTGTGATCACATTGCTCTCTTACCTAACATTTAAAAATCCCACTGAACATAGGTTTTCTGAAGGAGTATTGTCTGCCCCAGAGAGGACATTGACCAATTCTCATTTATCCACAAATGAGCATATGTGGCAGTTGGTTTATTCTTTGACTGGATGCTTCATTTTACCTCCCATGTTTTTAAGGATGTCTCCTACATTGTTTTTCCAGTGAAAGCAGATTCATTTTTTTAAACTATATTTTTTTACAGAAGTTGTGAACTTACAAAACAATCATTCACATGTGTAGAATTCCCATACAACACCCCTTCCCCAACACACCACTCTGTTGTGGAACATTTGTTACAGATTATGAGATAATATCATCAGACTATTACCACTAAATATGGTCTACAGCATATTTGGCATATTTTTTTTCCATATCCCCCTATTATTAATACAGTACATCATTGGCATCGATGCAAGAATATTACAGTATTGCTGTTAACTATAGTCCATAGGTTACATTAATTGTATTTTCCCATGCTTCTCCACATTCTTACCACCTTGCAATAGTGATGTACATTTGTTCAAGTTCACAGAAGGACATTCTTGCATTTGTACTATTAACCACAATTCTTATCCACTTCTGCGTTCACTGTGTTATTCAGTTCCTAGATTATTCTCTAGCTTTGTTTCAACTGACATTTACATCCCTAGACTACTCTTTTCAGTCACAGTCCCAATTATAAACCAATTGCTACTCACTATAATGTGTTACTATCAACTCTATCCATTTCCACCCTTTTACAATCAAGTTAATTAAAATTTATACATACATTAAGCATCAGTACTCCTTCACAGCCTTCCTCTTATCCCCTAATAACCTTTACTTTAGGTTTTAATTCTGTGCATTTATTCTTCATATTTAGTTCATATTAGTGAGACCAGTGATATTTGTCTTTTTGTGTCTGGCTTATTTCACTTAGCATAATGTCTTCAAGAGTCATCCATATTATCATATGTGTCGCAATTTCATTTCTTCTTACTACAGCATAATATTCCATCGTATGTATATACCACATTTTGTTTTCTTTTGAAAGCTTTATATTTTACATTTTTCATTTAGATCTTTTTTGTACAAGGTGTGTTAGGTCATATGAATTCCATTTGTTAAACAACCATTTGTTGAAAACACTACTTTACTCCATTATTTCTAATGTGTTGTTTTTCTCTGGCTGTTTTCAAGAATGTTTTCTTTGTAACAGTTTTCAGCAGTTTCATTAATGATGTGTCTGGGCATGGATTTCTTTGAGTTTGTCCTGTTTGAGCTTCTCTAAACTTCTCAAATCTGAAAGTGTATGTCTTTCACTGAATTTGGGAAGTAGTCAATCTGAGTTTTTTTATTTTTATTATTTTAAATTGTAAAAATATGCATAACGAAGTCATTTAAACCATTTTAAGTGAACAGTTTTGACATTAAGTACGTTGACAATGCTGTGTAACTTTCATGATTTTCATCCCCAAGCCAAAACTCCTACTTGCCTGGCAATTACTCCCCACTCCCCTCCGCCAGCCCTGGTCACCACTCTTGTGCTTTCTCTCTGGATTTGCTTATTCTAAATATGTTATATAGGAGAGATCCTACAACAGCTGTCCTTGTGGACTGGCTTATTTCACTCAACACGATGGCTTCAAGGTCCATCCATGTTGTTGCATGTCCTGACTTTAGTTGTGTCCCCTCTCTTTCTCTTTGTCAGTCTGGCTAAAATTTGTTGATTTTATTGATCTTTTCAAAAAAGCAAATTTTGGTTTTATTGATTCTATTGTCTTTCTGTTCTCTATTTCCTTTATCTCTTCCCTAATCTTTTCTATTTTCTTCCTTCTACTAAGTTTGGGCTCGTCTTGTTCAAGTTTCTTTAGGTGTGAAGTTAGGTTAGGGACTTGTGATCTTTCTTCTTTTTTAATGGAAGCATTTAGAGCTATACATTTCTGAACACAAGCAGATTTCTTTTAATACATACTTATCCAGACAAAACATAGCTCAAGAGGTAAATCTTATGCAGTAAAGCATAAGCTTTCCAAAGTTATATATATATAACTTTCCAAAGTTAGCTAGAGCTGGTTTTTAAGTAATCTTTTTTCTGGAATTATTATTATCATTATTATTATTTTTACCTCCCTATCCTTCAATTAGTTGGAATATTGAGGAGTTGACACTTTTGGAATCTCCGCATTCAGAGATGGGAGCCACGTCGCCATCCATTTTGGGTCCACCATGCTGTGATTGTGTTCCTCCCACTTACCTCCATCTCACCCCAGTATTTTGTTTTCATATTATTTCTTGAGACTTTTCACCTATCGTTAGGTTTTTAATCTTTTGCAAAGAATCTTATGACAGAGGGGAACTCTCCACATAGTCCACTGAAAAATTGTTGGTAGAGATAAAATGTCTCTATCTGACAAGGCAGAAGAAGCAGGAGAGCAATAGCCTGATGGCAAAAATGATGAATCAGCTCAGATTTACAGATTTCTTGGCCCCAAAAATAGTTCGTTTTGAGAATATATTATTCAGAGCAGGGCCTGAAGCAAGAGAAAGAATTAGAGCTGATTTCCAGCTGGCGATTTTGTGTAGGAGAAGAAAGCCTACACTGATTTGTAGGCATAGCTGACCTTGGTAGGAGTGTTTGGTTTTCAGATGAAGAGAAGGCCATCTGTTGGTTCTTGAGCGTAGGGGAAATGAGGCAGGATAATAACTCCTTCCAGCATGCTGCACTTTATTCCTGCTCAGAAACTTTTGAAGGCTTGGTCTCAATTCATCTTCAGATATTATCCTTATATACAGGAAGTCAAAACCTCAGAGAATAAATGGTTGGCTCAAGGTCATCTCAGGAATTAATAGTAGAAGATGGATTAAAACTCACATCTTTTTTATTTCTAAGCCAGCACTCTTTCCAGTGAATACCTGTTAAACAATGTCAAACTCCTCCTGCCTTTACTTGCTCTGTGGACTTGGACAAGTCATTTAGTCTCTCTGAATATCACATTTCTTATCTGTAAAATAGAAATAATAAAAACGTCAAAGGGTCATTGAGGAAATTAAATAATCTTTAAGGTGCATGGGATAGTGTCTACACATACCAGGAACTCGCATATGTCTTGGTCAGTGGGGCTGATGTTGTGATGCTTCTCCCAGCCATTTCCAATAAAAATGTGGTGGTTTATAAATCTCAGGAGTCTCATGTGGAATAAGAGTAAGGAGAAAATGCCCACCAAGCAAGTAGAACAAAGGCTGAGTTGGAGGTGTTGGAAAAATGCCCATGATTTTGTTATACCCCCCTTTTTTTAATTATTATTTTTTTTAGCACAAATGAATGCCCTTGTAATTCACTTCATTAATTCTTTCAACAAATATTGTTTGAATGTCATATGTGCCTGATTTGCTGCCAGGTGCTAGGGGATTTGCAGTTAACAAGATAGCTTTATTCCCTGACCTTGTGGAGCTTACAGTCTAGTGAGGAAGGAAGACTTTGAAGATATAATCACAAGAAGAATATATAAACGCCAGGGGTGATGACTCCTTTTTAATGGAGTCATCATACACTGTGCCGGGGAAATCTGACATAATCTTGTGGGATAAGGAAGGGCCTCCCTGAGGAAGTGAACTTCAAGCTAAGACTTGGAAGTGGGGCTGCCATGCCAGGTAGAGGGAACAGCATAAGCAAGGCTGGAAGGTAGAAAGAGACCCACCTCTTTGGAGAAAAGGGAGTGGGGCTAGAGCAGAATGAGCAAGCGAGAGGATGGCATCAGTTGAGACCAGGAGAAAGTCAGGAGCCAGACCATGAAGGCCAGGTTTGGACTTCAACTTAAAATCAAAGAAAAGCCTTTGCGGAATGATAAAGAGAATATGCAACAGTCAGAATTGATTATGGCAGAGCCACCTGAAGGGACATGTCACTTAGTCTGGGAGCCCTGCAGTCGTTGGGGGTCTCACCTGTCCTCTGGGTAATAGTCTCCTAACTCCAGGCCCATGGGGAGAGATTTAGCTAGTGATGAATCTGCGTTATTAGCAGGTCCTTCAAAGCCAAATATGCTGCTAGGAGCCCACCAAACCAGACAGTGTCCACACGTGTGATAGGCCAATTGCTGGTGGATTTATATGCTTTTGATATTTTCTTGGGGGCAGCAGGATACAGGTAGGATCCTGCTGATGCTTCTTCCACAATCCTCTTCCTTTTGTATGCTTATCTGTAGACTCATTCATTCAACATACATTCATGAACAATTCATAATCCAGTCAAAGGTATAAGATATGATCAATAAATTATAATTCAAGATGGAAATTGGTGAGTACCATGAAGTATGAAAAATGGAATAGAGATTTCAGAGGAAAAGCAGGTCATTTCTGGTTTGTTAGGAGAAGGCAGGAGGTAGGCAGTGATAAGGAAAGGTTTCATGGATGATGTGGCATTTGACATGGGCCTTGCAGGATGCAGAAATAAATAGGCAGATATAGGGAGGAAAGGCCCAAGAAGGATTTGCAGGGAAACAGGACAATGAGAGTGAAGACACAGAGAAAACATGGTATGAATGGGATAGATAGTTAGCTTGAATTTTAATCTATGTGAAGGGAAGTTCTAAGAGGGAGAGTAGGTGAGGGTCAGTCTGTGAGAAATTGCAAAGGCCAGGCTCAAGGGTGCTGCTGGGTTTTGACAGTGAACCCTTGCGAGGGCAGTTCTTCAATGGGGCAGGGGTTGTTACTGAAAAGACGAGGAATCAGTTGGAGTAGCAGGATGAATGGCAATGGAGCACCAAGCCTGTGGCATCAGGCCCTTTGGGCCCAAACGTTGCTAAGCATTAGTATAGCCTAAAGAATATGTTTTTTTAAAAAAAGACAGCATCCTGAGTCCCACCCCAACTCTGCTGTATAAAAAATCAGCTGAGAATATATCCTGGGAAGCTGCATTGAAAAAATAAAGAAAAAAAAAAAATTTAGAAGCAAACCTCCCCAGATGATCCTAAGAAAGACCAGCATTTGGGAACTACTCTTCCATTCTGTTCCATACAGCAGGCCTCACGGCAACCATCCAGTCAAGTTACAGAGGGAGGAGAGGAGTATTGTAACTTGCGCCACCTCTCATGGTTATGAACTGGACCAACTTAGTTGCTGTTTTACGGAAGTGAAAGACATGGAGTGAATTGATAATTGCAAGTTGACACCAACATAAATTTTTCTAAAGTGGGTGGTAGAAACATTTGGCTATTGATCCAAGAGATGAAATGGAGCCTAGCAGAGTATTTTGTCCCACACTAACTGGTTAACGGTGACCACCTTGGGGAAGTGGGCTTGAAGATGGGAGTGCTTTTTTTTTTCACGTTTTCATATATTTAAATTTTTTTACAATAAGCAAATATTACTTTAGTAATTAAAACCTTGGTTAAAGACTTTTAAGCAACAAAAAAGGGACATTTTCACATCATATTCAAATATATCCAGACAAAAAAGGAAACAGTGGACCCTGTGTTCTCCGTAGTGCCCAGGCTTTACCTGGGATTTTGTTCCACCCTGAGCCACCCGTGGCAGAGGGTGCCCAGGTTGGGTGGTAAAGAAAAAAAAATGTCATGGGTGCTCGGCTTAATGACATTGGAAATGTCTACCTTGGGAAAGATGAGGTTGGCATGACAAGGACATTCTAATTGAGTTTTAGGATGACTTGCAGCTGGTAGGAAGAGCCAGAATAGAAAGATCTTGACAGTCTAGATTGATGGGTCAAATCTAATAACATGCACTGTATGGGGATCAATGCCAGAACCTTCCCTGGGGTCTCACAGAGCCACCTGAGTGCATGTAGTCTTTAAGAACAGCTCATCAGGATGAGCCTGGGTGGTCTCAGTTAACTCAGAGTGAGTCAAAAGAATGATGTGGCTGCCAGGAAAGAGGATATGATGTTTGGCAGCATTAATTGAAATCTAGTGTCTAATTTATTAGATTCTTAACCAGTGTATGCATCAAAATCACCTGAGAGTCTTCTCCCAAATATTTCCTGGCTACGCCCAATCTGGCTGAGAATCTCAATAGGGGGGTGGAAGGAAGGGACTGATAAGCATGTGGGTTTTGGAAAGGCTTCCCCCATATAAGCCTCTGATTAAGAAACATTGGCCTGCATCAAGCGAGAGACAATCTCAGATTCTTCTATGTTAAAGGATCTACAATCTAAATTTTTCAGTTTCTGAAGACCATATTTTTAAAAATAATAACCTCCTTTATTTTTATGTATGATTATGGAAGTATGTTTTGGACAATGTTAGTTTTCATTCTAAATTACCATTTTCTTCAAATTGTTTTTTTTTTCCTAAAAAAGTAGTTTTAAATAAAATTGGGATCATGTTGTACGCATTGTTTTGTAATGTGCTTTCTTCATTTAATATGTATTTTTCTAAACTCTTTACCATGATTTTCAATAGGCATATAAGCTGTCCACCATTGAATGCGCCAAAATTTACTTTTCCAACTTCCTATTGTTGTATAGTTGACTCTTTCCCAAAATTTTCCACTATTATTAACAATACTGTACATACTTTTATGGTACTTTGAAGAGAGATATTGAGAGCAGAGTGGTGAGGATGGTGGGAGATTCATAATCTTGATATCAATAACAGCTGAAAGAACTTTAATCTGGAGAAGGTTTAGCAGGGTTGGTGGGGTGGTATATATCTTCAAATATTTTCAGGAAAATCAAATAGAATAAGAATTCAATTTGTTTTGCTAGCCACAAAGGGCACAACTAGGGCAACTGAGTAAAAATTGCAAGGGAGCAGCTTTTAGCTCAAGAAAACAAATTTTTAAATAATTAAGAGTTTTAGAGGTACAGTATTGCTTCCACTATCCTTGGGGATATTCTGAGGGTGAGTTAGCATTTGTAATGAATGTAATTGAGAAGATTCAAATTTCTAATGGCGGAGGGTAGACAAGATTAAAATGAAGTCCCAAACAAGCTACAACCCACCAGCAAATGGGTTTGTTCAGCTAATGGACTCTACTGAAACCATTTGAATTCAAATGCCTTTAGGCAGAACATTCATTTTTCAATTAGCCCCAGCCACCCTGCCTGGGCTCCTGAGTGAATCTGTGTTTACCATCCCTAGTAGATGCTCTCTCTGGAAGTCCTTTGATTCTGAGAGTATCAGTCATTCATCCAGATACTATTGAGCTCCTACTGTATGCCAGGTATTGTGCAAGGTGCTAGAGATAGCAGTGAACCTGCTGGATAGTATTTCTGCCCTCAGGAAGCACACAGTGGTGTAGGGGGATTATTGAATGAATATAGATTGGAAGGGGAAGTACAGGTACTCTAACTCCAGAAAGCCTAATTAGGACCAGTGGCTGGCAGTACCAAGGAGGTGTGCTTTGGCTTGCTAAGAGGCGGGGTGTTTTTTTTTAGCCAAGGAAAAGAAGTGACTTGGCTGGAGGCACTGGGTTCCCCCACCAGCAGACTGGTGCAGGCAGAGCCCCTCACACATTGATAGGGGATGCTGTGGGGGAGATTGTGGTTCTGCAGGAGAAGTGGTATGAATGACTTCTGTATGCATTCCCTTCCTACCATAAGAACCAATCAAACTTGGGGTTCCATGTTACAGATGCTACAAAGGAAGCAAGCAGCATTTGAATGAATTGATAAATGAGAAAATTAACGTTGTCTCCCAAAAGAATAAAGGGACTGAAGAATGTATGTTTTTTGTTTGTTTGTTTGTTTTTAGTTATTTCCCTTTCCTTCAGTATTTGTTGGGGTTAGGGTGGGTTGTGAGGGATTTGCATCCGTTCTGCTGCCCCTAAGTTATTTTTGAGCATTTATTGAGTGCATACTGTGTACAGACACTGTGCTTGAAGTGCTCTATGTATAAGCTCATTTAATCATCATGATACTCTGGGCACCCCCATTTTGTGGATGAAGAAACTGAGGTTTGGAGAGGTATACCTTTCCCAGGAGTCCACACTTAGCATGCACGGGAGCCGAGATTCAGTCACTGGACTAGGGTCGAGTTTGTGCTTTAGCTACCACAATCCCCTGCCTTCTTAATGTTCTTCTAGTGAGGAAAATTTAGCAGTTTCACATCCCCTTTCCCCTCCTGTTTTCTTCTGACTGTGGTGTCCTCTCCTCCCTTTCCTTTCAGCTACATCCCTGCCTAATCTCTTGCAATTTTACCAGGACTCTTGCCTCCTGCCCTCCGTCGTCTCTTCCCCATTTATTCCCGGACCTACTCCTCCTGCCTGCCTGTCAAGGCTTCTTTTGACCCACCATTTTCTGTCCTGCAATTTAAGTCAGTCCCCTCATCTTTTGATTATTAAGCTATTTGGGAGCCAAACACATTCCAGCAGCAGGTTTTCTAATAACCAGAGTAGCAGTAGAGCAGAGCAGTGGAAAATGGGAGGTTTTGATTTTGAATTAGGAGATGGAGTTTTCAAAAGGAAGTGCTTTATTGGTGCTAAGAAGTTTAAAAAAAAAAAAAATGTCTCCCTATATGGTACATTTCAGCTCACTGAGGACTCTGGAAGCTGCCAGTGTTGTTGGATTTGTCTTCCACTGAACAGTACTACACAATGATTCTTGCCTCTTAAGCATTGTTTTGACTTGACTTCTGCAAAGGAAGGCATCTTGCTTTTGGAGTGACATAGTATTTCAGGGACAAAGTTTATAGGAAACTGTTTGAAGATGCTGCTCCTGAAATTGGGTGTGGCATAATATATTCATTTTTAGTGACATTTTAAAAATGTATTTTCAAATAATTTAACCTACTAATTGTGTGTGTGTGTGTGTGTTGTGTGTATAGAGGGTTTTTTGTTTTCTTTTTTTAAAGAATGACTAAGATTTTTTAGGTGTTTCTATATAGTGTGCATATATATATACTAGAGCTTATTTAATCTTCAGGACGTTCCTGTGAAATTAGTGCTATTATCCTCGTGTGCTCAGAGAAGATGATTTGCCCCAGCTGAATAGCTAATAAATATTAGAACCAAGACAAACAAGACTCCTCAGGTCCACGAGACTAGAGAGCCCAGAATCTTCATTTCTGAGCCATTCTAAAGGGAAATTAGGTTACAGTGAAACCTTAGCAAAGGAAACACCATCCATATGTATAGTTGTAATACTCTTTCACATATATTATTTAATTAGGAATTTTTTTCCCCACTCTGTGAGTTCCAAGTACCAGGTTGAATCTTGCTGTTTTGAGCTAAGAGGAAACAAAGGCACAGAGAGGAAATTCGGCCTCCCAAACACCACAGAACTAACTACTTAAGAACAAAAGCCCAAACTTAATCCAGAGCTCCTGGGTCTCAGTTCTCTACAGCATGCTAGTGAGAGCACTAATCCAGGATCCCGATCCCTTGGATTAAATTGGGCAAGTCCTCATCTCAACCTCACAAGTGAGCTAAGAATCCATTTAGCAAATATGTATTGAATAATTACCTAATAGTGTGTTGGGATCTGTGCCAGGCCTTCGTGGGGTTGTGATGGACAGTGCGGGTATAGTCCTCGCATTCCTAGAGCTTTAGTCTCAGGTGGAAACTGAATGATTAGACAAGTAATTGCCATGCAGTTTGATGTACTGGGCATTAAGGGAACATATGGCAGGAGTGTGGAAACCAAGTCAAAGTTTCTAGAGAAAGAGAAGGGTCAGCCAGGTTGGGGGTGTGGGGCGGGGGGACAACGACAGAATTTTGCAGGCGTTAGGAATGCTTTTAGCAGAAGGATGAGCCAGAGAAAACACTTAATATGGACCAATACAGAGATAGAAGCTGTAGAGAGTTGCTGCCAGCAACTGATAAATTGTGGTGGTGATGAGTGAAGTAAAAGGGGAGAGCACACACCAGATTTGGAGACAGGCAGAGAAGGATCAAATCCTGGCTTTACCATTCACAAGCTGTGTGACTTTGGGCAAGTTTCTTGATCTTTCTGAGTTTCCCCATCTGTAAAGGAAGTTGTTAATACCTACTTCTGGAAGGTTGTCGGGCTTGCAAAAATAACAAATGCAAAGTACCTGACCCAGTCCTGGCACGGGCACCACTGCCCGTCCAGCTGTTCAAGCCTGAAACCTTGGGAGTCCTGATTGTTTCCTGCTTTTTCCTCACCTCACCCCCACTCAGCAGTCAGCTTACAAGTCCTTTCTGAGTTCCCCATAAAACATCTTGCAAATTCAGCCATTTTCCCCTATCCCCGCTGCTGCAATGCCCCCATCACCCCTCACCTACACTTCTCACTCAGCCCTCCCCATCTCTAGGCTTCCACTCTCTACCCCCACCCCTTACCTCCAATCTGTGCTTCATACCACAGCTGGAGTGATAGAAAAGCATAAAGCACAGGTCATCCTGTTGCTTCAAACCCTCCAATAGCTTCCCATTGTTCTTAAAAGAATATCTATACTCCTTACAAAAGCCCAAGAAGCTGTGCAAGATGTAGCTACTCTTCACTCCTGCTCGCATCGCCGACTCTTCTCTCACAGAACCTCAGCCACACCGGCTAAGCTGCTTGGCATCCTTCAGGTGTCAGCTAGTAGGCCACCTCCTCAGAGAGGGTTTTTTCCTGACCACCACATCTAAATAAAGCCTGTCCTGTTCATTTCTACTACAGCAACGTATTTTATTTTTTTCGTTCCCACCCTTTATTACAGGTTATCATTATACCTTTATCCGTGTGCTTGCTAGATAATATGACTAGCCCCTCACTGGTTTGGGAACCCTGTGAGACTAGGAACTCTTTGGGGCCCTACAGATCATAATGCAGTGTCTGGCACAAGGTAGGTCCTTTGCAAATATTTGCTGAATTAGTGGAGAATGGAAACCTGGGACCTCAAGATGTAATAGCTACTATTGTTCATTATAACTTGTCAGAGAGACTGTTATGGTGGGTCTGGATCTGAGCATTGGTTAAGAATTTCTTTTTGTCCCCATTATTTGCCTTAATTTCCAAAGTAGAAAGGCTGACAACCAAGTAGAAGACTTTACGCCTGACAGAGAAGGGAAAGTCATGCTGTGTAGATGAATTCACTAGAGAGGGATGCCCCCAAAGCCCCTAACATTGGGTCCACACAATGCACAATGTCTGGCCAGTCCTTGAAACACTTTTGTTGGCAACTTGGGGACCCAGGGACATTCATTACTGGAAAAGTGGGTGGCTTATACACACTCCCGTGTTAGCAGCTGGAGTTCCTGCCTCGAGGATTTTACATTTACAAGGTAATAATAAACTGGTATTAGAAACCTGCAGATGGTCTGTCCAATAGAGATAAATGTTGATTGCAAACTACAACCTGGAAGTGGGGTGGACTGGAAGTGTTACTGGGTAATTTAAGGCCCCGTAGCAGATGTCCCTGGAGATACCTTGGCTAGTCAGTTCTGTTTTATTTCAGGGAAGAAATAAAATTCTGCCTGATTGAACATTTTCCCCCTTGACAGAAACGAGTGCTTGTCACAGTGAATCATAAAGGCCAAGGCTGGGAGGTCTGGCAATGCACACCAAAGCTCTGACTTCTCTGTGGATGTGGTCTTTGATCTTGAAATCAGGATCAAGTTTTCGGACACTCCTCTTGTTGGATACAAGGCCTCTCAATTCTTCCTCACTGGGGTGTGCTGAGGAGGCTCTTTCAAGTGTGTGCATTTAAGAGTAGAGCTTTCAGATTGAGGAGCAGTGAAATATGGAACAAGGCCACAGACAGAGTAATAATTCCAGCAGTTTGATTCTCTATAGCACCCAATAGTACTTCCTGGGATGATGGAAATTTTCTCCGCCTTCACTGTCCAACATGGTAGCCACTAGGCACATGCGACTATTGAGCACTTGAGATGTTACTATTGCAAATGAAGAAATGGATTTTTTATTTAGTTTTATGTTACTTCAATTTGAATTACCACAGTGACAGCATGACTCTGAAACATATAACCTGGGAAGAGCAGCCAGAATGGTGTGCAAGGCACAAAGGGTGAGTAGGAATACCTGGGAGAAGGTACCTCAGGAGTTTCAGCCAAATGGCTGGGGAGGGCGTGTCACATGATGGTGAAGCTCAAACAGCCTGGTGTGAGACAGGTCTGGGTTCAAACCCCAGCTCTGACACGGTCCAGCTGTGTGATCTTGGGCACGTTACTTAACTTTTACAAGATTCACATTTCTCACCTGTAAAATGAAGATAAAAATCGCACCTACTTCCCAGTATTAACCTATTAAATTCAGTAATATATAAAAGCACTTAATTCCAAGACTGGCACAATTTGTGTCTTCACAAATTTGGTTTATTATTATCTTTTAACATAAAATAACAATCCTCTTATATATCCAAGCCCATATCTGGATAGCAGTATCGATGAGCTTTGTGATCAGAGAGAGAACGGAAACCAAGAGATGCTTTTCCTTTCCTAGAACTGACCGGACTCACTTGACTAAAGTATACCTAAAAGCAACAAAATATTGCCACTCCTCCTCAGCCATGAATAGTAAGTTATGCCAGTGTCTCTTGAGGTAGATGTTCCGTGGAAGTGCAATGCATTGTAACACTTATAGTAGAATTATAGAATGAAAAAGCTGGAAGGATCTTGAAAGACCTGTGATTCTTAAGCTTTGATGTACAAACATACCACCTGGGGATCTTGTTAAAATGAAGGTTCTGAGTCAGTGGGTCTGGGGTGGAGACTGAGATTCTGCATTTCTACCAGGTTCCAGGTATGGCTGGTTCTGAGTCCACACTTAAGGGCAGCAAAATTGTAGAATAATAGACTCTAGGTCCTAAAACCAATACCCTTATTTTTCAGATGGGGAAATGGAGACCCAGAGGGGAAGTGACTACCCTAAGGTCATGGGACAATTAGAAGTCAAGCCAAGGCTAAAACTAACCCCACCTACTGCTCGCTAGCTCTAGTGTCACGTATATCTTTGCACTTCCCCAGGTGGCCGCAGTCTCCTGCATTACATGACACTCAGCAGTTTGCAAAATGTCTTTCTGTCATGTACTCCTTTTTCCATTTGTCAGCTGAGGATAACAAAGGGTGGAGATTAGTCCTTTAGCCCATACTATTCTAGTTGGTGACTACCGGTTAAGCTGGAGCTAAAATTCAAATGTGCTGACTCTTCTTTTTTGCTTTCTTAATTTTGTGGTAAAATATCTACCACAAAATTTGCCCTTTTAACTGTTTTTAAGTGTACAATTCAGTGGCATTTATTGCATTCATTATGTTGTTGTAGCCATTACCACCATCCATTACCAACACTTTTTCATCACACCAGACAGAATCTCTATACCCATTAAACAATAACTCCCATTTCCCCCTCTCCTCAGCCCCTAGTAACCTCTAATCTACTTTTGTCTCTCTCAATTTGCCTATTCTAGATATTTCATACAAGTGGAATCATAAATATTTGTCCTTTTGTTTCTGGCTTATTTCACTTAGAGTAATGTTTTCAAGGTTGATCCATGTTGGAACATGGATCAGAACTTTATTCCTTTTTTGTGGCTGAATAATATTCCATTGTATGTAAATGCCACATTTTGTTTATCCATTCACTGCTGAACATTTGGGCTGCTTCTACCTTTGGGTAATTTTGAACAATGCTGCTATGAACATCGATATTCAAATATCTGTTCGAGTCCTGATTTCAGTTCTTTTAGGTACATGTGCTGACTTTTAACCCAGGATTCCTTCCATTATACCATAGCACCTCTGTCGCTCCATTTTTCATCTTGGGGAGGCTATGGACTGGATCAGATAATGATTAAAAACATAAGTCCTTGTAGGGGCTTAGGAGAGGGTCAGCAGCTAGGATACCAGATAACAACAAATAGAAGAACCAAGTCCCTTTTCTTTCTCTTCTGTATGTCACAGAATTCCAGAGTAATCACCACTAGCTGAGCAGTACCAGCGAGCATAAAGCCTATGCACAAGCCATTTTCTGGAGTCATGTTTTATTTTTATTCCTAGGGGACCTAAAATTCATGGCAGCTCCAAGTGGGAAAGATGGAAATGAAGTCCCAAATCATAAGGGAAGAATGTTTCTGTGATAGGCGTGAACCACACA
The DNA here is from genome assembly GCA_026826555.1 of Tolypeutes matacus. Classification (NCBI taxonomy): domain Eukaryota; kingdom Metazoa; phylum Chordata; class Mammalia; order Cingulata; family Chlamyphoridae; genus Tolypeutes; species Tolypeutes matacus. Next base: position 6,087,957 of record JAKSZT010010581.1, on the reverse strand, counting down.
GTTTTTAAAACAACTTGCCCAGAGAGAGATTGAAACTTTCAAGTCTCGGGCCTCCCACTGATTCAGGAGGAACCAGGGTAGCGTTGGACAAGTGTGTATGTGTGCATGTGCACATGCATATTGTGCGTTTACCTCCCTACTTTCTCCATCTGTTCAGTGGCATAATCTGTTCATATTATCAACCAACTAATTTCACAAATGTGTCGGCAAGATAAGTGAAATGCCACCTGCAAGCCTCCCAGAGAATTCTGAAAGATGTGGCCTGTTACTCGATGTTATCTCTTTATCTGCTTTAGAGGCCTTGGTAGGGTTAGATAGTTTCCTAGATCTCTTCTGTTGTATGAATTGGATTCTAAGAGATAAATGCCAATAATTTAAGATTTTAGACTCATTGAATTAGGTGATAATGAATTAATTTTGTTCCTCTACCTATCAGATTTGGGTCACAGATTGAGGTTCATTTTGGGGTCCCAGCCTGGTGAGCTGGCAGAGACACAGCTTGCCCCTTGGGCCATGTCCCCTGTGCAGAGTCTCAGTTTGTTTGGATGCCTCGTGAGCCAGGAAGGGATCATTTAAGTAATTGCCACTTTCAAACCAATCCATTTTTCTCCTAAGGTGCGGTTTGAACTCCAGGCATATCTGACTTCCCATGTTTCATTGCTATCAGTGAATTCCTTCAAAAGGTTAATACCAATACAAAACTGATTGAATAGGAGGGCTGTAGCTAGCACAAAAAACTGAGGTATATTAGATGATGTCACTCCTTTATCTTCTGCCCAAATGTCTTTTGGGATAAATGGGAACGATCTATCTGCTTTCCATTTTCAAAGCCATTGATTTCTGTTGCCATTAGAGAATGAAGAGCTAGACCAGGCAGGATTCTTTCCCTACTTTTAAAAGCAGCATTCAAGGATCCCAGCTGTTTTATCAGCTTTCTATAATTCCAAGACTAGGGGGCAAATGTTCCTTGAGTCAGCATGCCCTCATTGCTGGTAAAGAAAAGAGTATCTTTGCAGTCTAGGGGAAGATTTGCAGATGACTTCATGCTCAAATGACTCAGAGTCCCCAAATGATTTCTCAGTCCTCAACTTTCCATGTAATAAGAGCTAGGCATATTTCTAAGCACTGTTTGACCTGCATTCTATTGATCTAAGCAGTTGGCTAATCACTCTCTGCAATTAAATCCTTCTCCTTGCAATAAAGTTAATCACTTCCCGGCACATAAAATCTGACCCCACAGCTTGAGCGAGGAGAATTGCTATCTTTTATGCTACCATCTTGGGACCCAACAGCTTTATTCTGAAGACCAAAGCAACTACTGCAGCCTGCAAAGTTGCACCCTCCTCTAAAGCGTTGGAGTTCTTTTCTTCACTTCCAGATGGGAAGCCCCCACCTGTTTTGCCTTATTCCTGCTCAGCCTCATTTCTTCTTATGAGCCCATCACAGAGTGTGAATCACTAAACATTATGCTTTTCCTCCAGTAACCTGCTTTTGTTTGAGTTCAAAGCCATTAGCACACACTTTGCACTTATTCTTTGGGCCAGTTTTTGTTCCAACTCGAAGAGATTCATGTCCACTACGTAAATAATTAATTTCAGGAAGTCCACAATTTCTGTCCTACCTTCACTGCCCCTTTCAAAGGGACTTCTCATTTCTCCTAGAGAGAGCCTGATTTTGTCTTTCTAAACAATAAAAGATTCATTCATTCATTTGACAAATATTTATTGAGTGACAAGTCACAGCCCTGGCTCTCAAGGCATTTACAGTGTAACAGAGAAGAGAGTCAATTAAAAAGGCAACAGGTCAGAGGTGGGTGTGGAGGGGAGGGGGCAGGCAGTAGGGCAATGCACTTTGTGCACAGGTGGACTTGGGTTTCAGTCTCAGGCCTGCCAAATGCTGGTAGTGACTCCAGAAGCAAGTCACTTATCTTCTCTACGCCGTAGTTTCCTCACCTTTAAAATGGAAACGTACCTAATTGACTGGAATATTGGGAGAATTAAATAAAATAGTGCATCTTAAACTGCCTATAGCAATGCCGGGCACATTGTAAGTGCCCAAAAAAATGGCAGCTATAATTATCACCAGATTTAATCCCCAAAACTACTGTATGAGGTAGGTCCTATTATTTTCCCTCCTTGGTAGTGGGAAAACTGAGGCTTAGGATGGCAAAACAACTTGCCAAAGATTGCATCCTTTACAAGTGTCAGGTGTAAACCCAGTGGTGTGTAACTCTGGAGTTCATATTCCTTGCCCATTCCTTACCAATGCTGCAAACTGAGTGGATTAAACTTTCTTGTGTTTTCAGGAGCAGCATATGTCATAGAGTTTTGGGGTTTTTAAACTTATTTCTATTTTTAAAGAAGCTTTAGATTACATAAATGTTACATAAAAAATATAGGGGATTCCCGTATACCCATCCCCTTCCCCCTCCTCCACTTTCCCCCATTAACAACCTCTTTCATTAGTGTGGTACGTTTGTTCCGATTGATGAACACATATTGAAGCATTGCTAGTAACTATGGTCTATAGTTTACATTATGGTTTATACTTTGCATTGCACAATTTTATAGGTCTTGACAAAATGCATAATGGCCTGTATCTGTTTTGAGCAAGGTAATTGGCTAGAGCTACTAGTGATGACTCAAATTAAGTCGCATGACTTAGCAAGAATGTAACATTTTTCAAACATTCATTCCATTGTGGTTCTTTTTCTCCTGATGCCCATTGAGTATTTCTCTTCACATAGAGACTTTTTATTAAATGTCTAGTTAAAACTGGTTAGATTCCCACTTATAATAGTGCTCAGTTCTGAATTTAAATTTAATAATGTGCTGAAATATTAATGACCTTTATCTTTAAAAGTGTCTTAGTTGTACTAAAGTTAACGAATGTGGCTGATAATATCCAGCAGTGTGTTAGAACACTCGCCCACACGAGGCATGTGCTTGGGCTGGCGCAGTGCTAATGGTGGGTTTTAGGCAGGACTGACAATTACACAGTGTAGGAAAATTTTGCAGCACAAATTGTCAGGAGATTTGGTCTCCTAATAAATACTCTAAAACTGCTCTAATTCAGGCTAGATAATAATAACTAAAGCATTTAGAGGTTTGACAGTGTTAGGCACGTGCTCTGTGGAGTAAACATCTCTCTGAGAGAGAAGTAGGATTTGGATCATACGAATGGAATGATCCATAAGCTAAATTCATTCCTACTCTCCCCTCATACCCTTCCTTCTATGACATGAACATTCCGTATGGCTCTAATTTCAACTCTTTGAGCATCATATTAATATTGATATTGAGGATAGGAGTAAAATTCATCTGAAGCTTAAATCTTAGAGCCAGGCTGAACTCCTTCCAATTCCCCAGAAGTCCTTTGGGTTCAAAGCACTTGAATAACTGGTGGTGGCTTCTGGGCCTTGGGGCATAACATGAAATTTTGGTCTTTATTATTTGTAAATGTGCCCTTTGTGGAAAGACTTTGGTATATCCTTGTCCTACCCCCTACTATGATTTGGTGAATCCAAGATGAGGGAGAACTATTAACCAACCTGCTGACAAAACCCTACTTGTAGGAAACCCCATGTCTTATTTGGCTAAATAACTTCAACCATATGTTCAGGTCCCAGAGTTTGGGATTTTTCAGAGCAAGTTAAATGTGCCTATTTGCATCACCTGGGGATATTGAAATTCCAAGCACAAGTTCATTTTCACTTAACTCATTATCCTTCCTTGTATTTGGTACTTAATGTGAACTTTGGCAACAGATAGAATAAGATGATGTTTCAGGAGCATTTACTAATTCTTTTGTGCTCACAAATACATGCAAATAGTGATAATTTGCACTCAAATGAAACTTCCAGAGCCAGGCAGTGCCCTCAGGTATTCATTTGCCACCCCCTGTTGAGTTCTTGGGTAGAATTTAATTAACCAACAAATTTTGGGGTAGCTGTGCCAGATGTTGGGTATTGACCCAGGCATTTCAGATGGAAGGGTCTGATGCTTTTCAGAGAAATGATGGAAAGCAGATTTGGAAGGTAGGACTCTAGATGAGAGGAAATGGGGCATGAAACTGGGGGCCAGGGCTTAAAATTTGGGGTGAGTTCCACAGAGCCAGATGTTATTTCTTGTGTCCCAAGAACAACTGGGCATTTGTGAGGGTCATTGAGGAGGGCCTGAAAGCACCCTTGGCACCTCTGTTAGACACAAAGATTCTCATCGTTGAGAACCAGTTGAGGACCCAGCTTTTGTCTGTTCACAATAAAAACAGAATTACCATTTGATTTGAATGGCAGACACATGCAGCTGCTCCTTTCTCTCATCCCAGCATGGCTAAGTGAAGTCACTCAAGTACTAACTAATCTTTGAATATGGGTTTATCTTCATAGGAATTGTGATTGCAATTATAATTTATTATTAATAAAATTAATAAAATATATTAATCACATTATGGTAATAGCTAACATTTATTGAGTACAGATTCTGTTCCAGGGACTGTGTCAAGTACTTATACATCCATTTCATTCACATAACAACCTTATGAAGTAGGTGATTATAATATTCCCATTTTATGGATGAGTGAATAAAGCTCAGGCTCATGACATAACTGCCAAAGTCCTACATCTAATAAGAGGCCTCTATAGGTAGCCTTACTCCACAGACTGTGCCTTTTTCTACCACCCGCAGGACTGAATTAGACTTATTGAAGGGGACTTTCCCATCTAAGGGAAACCACTCTCTGATCTCTGAACAGTGTTCAAATGGGGGCCCCCATTTTGTGCCCTGTGTTATCCCTTCCCCATACAACCACAGCTGATTGGACTATGGGGCAAAAACTGACAGCAGGGCAGCCAATCAATACGACTGGCTTGTCATCTCTGACAAGGCTTAGTGCCAAAAAAAGGTACTTGAAGCCAATCAGATTCCTTCCCTTGAGAATTTAAGCTAGACAGTACCATCAGGATGGGGCATTTAGCTTTGAGAGTTTTAGATAAAATGACACCATGAGTTTGTCAGGGCTGTAAGGAAATGAGGCAGCAGTGAATATGAGTAAGCAGAGAAAATTTGCTAGAGATAGCATTAAAGAGCACACACATAGAGAAGTAGAAGGGTGGTGAGAAGGAACAATGTAACTAGTAGCTGGGGATGCTCCCAAACTTGATTCCTTTCCAGTCCAGTCCACAGAAATCCTTACAATACACAGTTGTGAAGATGAAGTGAGATAACTTATATAAACCACTCAGCAGAATGCCTGATGCATAGTAGGTGTTCAATAAAAGTCAGCAACATTTACTATTGGGATGATGATTATTACTGGAAGTTTATTGTGATTGCCTTTTATTTGGACTACGTAAAACATCCTCTCAGTTCTAGCTTACCAGGTTGCATACAGCTAGGTTTATTCAAAGATGTTTTTTTGTTTGTTTGTTTCGTTTTTTTTTTTTTTTTTTTTGCTTCATTAAATTGGATTTCTTAATTATTATAATAATTCAAATTTCAGCTTATGATTATCTTAGTTTTCTTTCAGATAGATTCCACACCCACTAATGAACTATCATGTCAAGCAATGGGGAGCTATTCCCATAATCTCTCTTCCTCCAATCCCCTTCAGATGCTAATGAGAAGTACCATGGAGACATCAACCATTAGTGTACGTGGACTGGTATAAATCATGGACTATGGATCATTGAGCATCTTTGTTGTAAAACAAATGGCCTGTGGTCAGTTGATCATACATAGAAACATCTCTAGGGCCTCCTGGCTTTATTCATAACCCCTAAATCCGTTTGCAGTTTTATAAACAGAATATCTGTTAAAATATGCAGAAATAACAGTCACAGTCATTAGCAGAGAGCTATATTGCTTTGGCAGATTTTGTAAAGCTTTTGATGGTAATCTCCTCTATCTGCGATTCATGCTTCATTCCCACTCTTGCTGAATCCCTTTTGTTCGCCTCTATTGTTTTGGGTTGTAGCTCTTTTAACCTAAGACTAGTAGACCTGCATTGTCCAGGCCAGGCTGGCACTGGACCATCTGTAGCAAGGCTGAGCGACTGTGGTGCAGCAGGAGTAGGTGTACAACATGCGTAGGCTCAGACAGCCGGAAGCTGAGAACCCCTAACTAGTTTCACACTTTTTTTAATTAGAGAAGTTATAGGTTTACAGAACAATCATGCATAAAATACAGAGTTCCCAGATACCACCCTATTATTAACACCTTGCCTTAGTGTGGTACTTTGTTACAATTCGTTAAAGAATATTTTTATAATTGCACTATTAACTGTCGTCCATCGTGAGGTTTCACACTTCATATACTGACCTTGGGCTCTGACTGTGCTGGTATTTAACAGAGTAAATAGAGCCCTCCACTGAGTCTTCTCCAGCATCTCACAAACCAGTCCTTCACCCGGCCCTCTCCCTCTCTACCTGTGTGTGTCTCATTCAGAGTTAAAAGGTTTATGGTGTTCTTATTTAAATTACCCCAGTGCAATCAACTGGTATGATCATTGTTAGGTGACAAAATTTCATGTAAAAACCTAGATTGGTCTCCCTCGTTGTTTAGGGAAGAAATCACTTCCACCCTAAGAATTAGGGAGTAGATAAACTCTTTGGCCATGGCTTTGTTCTGTCTGCCCTGGAATGGGAATCAGCAGGCATTCCCTGTGGAAATTAAAAAGTCACCTCTGAGTTTTCAGTGTGTCCATCACCTGTCCTTATGCAAGGTTTCATAAAGCCTTAGACAAAGTCACTCTTGTTGAGTCTGAATAGATCTTTCTAAATGGCTCAAAAGGAAAGAGAGGACATTGCCATAAAGTGACTAGGAGAACAAACTCCAGGGTCAGACAGACCTGGTCCTGAAACCCAAATCTGCCATTTGTTAGCTGTGTACCCTAGAGAAAGTTGCTTAACCTCTCAGAGCTGTGATTCCTCTTCTATACATTGGAATAATATTAGTGCCCATCTCATAAAGTTAATGATAAGATTTCAAAAGATAATCCTAGCCATGTGTCTGGAACATTCCAGGTGCTGAGGAAATATTAGTTACTGCTATTGTTATTTTTTTATTTTTGTTTCTGGTACCAGTGTCAAATGTAATTTGTCCAAATAACATTCATTTGTCCAAAAATATTTCCTAAGCACCTCCTCTAGACTCAGTACTCTGCTGAGCATCATTATGGTGCCTGAAAGTTTATCCTCTGGCATATCCCTACCAGTAAGGAGCTCATGGTTACGAATCGTCATAGAATGTGTTACAGAGAGAATGCAAACCAAGAACTGTGGAAGTTGTGGGTGTGAAAGAAATTGCCACTGGGGAAACTAGGGAAGGCTTCAGCAGGGGAAGATAGAGTAAGCCATGGTCCAGGGAGGCTTGACAGATCTCTCCAGCGATATGTTAGGGGAAAAGGAAGGGTAAGTCTTGTTGGAAGATGGAAAACAAGCAAAATGAGACAATGAAGTGGAAAAAGTTGGGGAAAAGTAGGCAGGGAAAGGGCCAATTTGCTTTCTGGGGGAATCAAAAAGGATTGGAGGGTAAAAGCCAATTAGAGGATCAAAAACAGACTTACTCAGCCCCTGGAGAAACAGATAAAAATGGAAAGCTCCTAAGAAGGAGACTAAAAATAAGACATTCCTGTCTAGGATGGAGTAGTTATGGGTAGAAAGAAGATTAATGGCTTGTTTGTCCATTTCCCAGCCTGCACCTGAGATAGGCCCCAGTTTTCTTCCATATTCATGGAATTCACTGGCACTTGTGGCTGCACAGCACCCTGCCAATCTCTGAACTCCAGCATCTAAGCAGGGCATTTAGGCAGCAGCTTTCTAAGCTTTCAAAAGGAAAATTACAGTTGTGCATTGGAGTCCTCGGTCCCAATTAAAATGTTAGGCTCTGAAACAAACAAACAGATTTAAAAAAGGAGGAGGATTATGTCTTAAAATTATGTTCTCTGGAGTCTCTCATTAATTTGGAGTTCACAAGACAGTTATTGCATATTCAATAAATACCATTTGACAACAGTAATGTGCTTAACTGCTGACAGCCAGATATGCCCAGTAGATAGGTTTCTTTAAGCATGAGGTTACAAAGCATATCTTGTTCTATCACACTCAGCACAGTTGCAGCACCTTTCAGCTTTACAGCTCTTAGGCACATTAATCCCTCCAGAGGCCAGAAAAATGGGTATTATTGTCCTCCCGTTAAAGACAGAAAAGAAACAAAGCAAGAGAGCTGGTTTTAGAAATCAAGATTGCTAGCTCAGTATCCACAGACCTACTGTATAATGCTCAGTACACACAAACCCTCTGTATAATTAAATAAACTGTGTAAATACCCAGAGGTGGTTAGTGGGATCGCTTGTGGAAATGAAAAAATTAGCAATAGTGGCATGGATTTTTTAAAAAAACAATTATTTGCTTTATGTGATGACAAGAATCCACAGATGGTACATTCTCAATTTTTGAGTGTCTTGAAAGCTAAAGCATGATTGAATTCACATTACCGCTAGTAGCTGATAGGATATGCATGGGAGCAATTTATTGTATTGATTGCTATGGAACAGTACCTGTTAATGTACAGATCTTAGTGGATGAATTCCATGCTGTAAGAGGAAAGCAGGGATGTCAAGAGCTAACAAAGGGTTAGCTCCCAACATTTCAGAAGGATTTAGCCAATTTCTTACTTCCACTCTAAAAAATGACATTCCTGTGGGATGGGGATCTAGGCTGGTGATTAAGCGGATTCTTCTCCTTGCCAGTTGTGCTGTATCAAGTCACTATCTCTATGCTCAAAAGGCCAGAGTGGACCTTAGTTAATAGCAGTAATCATAAGGCAATGGTGCTTACCAGGAATCAATGCTTTAAGTAAGAGCTTGTGCTTACAGGCCAAGCTTAGAAGCTGCAAAGCAAAGTATGGCTTTTGGCAATGATAGCAAAAGAGGCTTCTAAATTTGGTGAGATTCATTTCATTTTCTACTCTGGCCTTGTAGATAGAACTGCTCAGATTGTATATTTGTTCATTCATTCAGCAAATCTTTAAGTATCTGTAGTGGTCTAGGTCTGTTGATGGCATTTGTTGGAGAAATCTTGAGTTCTGTGCCTTGTTATTATTGCCTTGAGTTCAGGGATCTTGCCTTATTGGCCTCTTTCCCCCCAAATCATGTAGCACAGTGCATGGCAAATGAATGGAAATGCAAAGAAAAAGAATGTTCTCCTACTTGCAGCTATCAGAGCAGTCAGATTCCCTAGAAGTGGTATCCTATCGCCTAATACCCTAAACCTACCCCTTAATAATAGTTGCTTTGTATGTAGTCAGGCCAGGTGGGGAATTTCAAGTTCAACTCACTCCATCCTTTATGATGACTCTATCCTTTATGAAGAAAAGTGGAGATATGCGTTGTGGTAGTGCAGATATGTGTTAACCGGGTAGTATGGGAGTAGATCACTTTAGTGCGCCCACCTCACCAGCACATCATGAGGATGCCCTTTGTTTTCATTCATTCCTGAACTCCTCAGTATCAGAGCACTGCAAAGCCATTCTTATTTGGGTCTTATCATCTGTGGTATATCATTGTTATAGCCAGCAGCAAAAACCATGGAATGAGTGGCTAAGTGGAAGACACGAAGCAGCGATGCTTATTAGGCTGTAACTGAGCTGAGCGAAATTGTGAACTGCAAAGTGGCAAAAAAGTAGGGGTAGCCTGTGTGCATGCATATTTGTGTCCGGTTGAGTATGTGCACAAATAAAAGTGACAATCACTAACAGCAGTAGGGCATTTATTGTGTGCCAGACCCTGTGCTGGCAATTTTGTGTACATTATCCCATATAATATTCTTTTTTTTTTTTTTCAAACAAATCAATTTTATTGATATATTTTAATAAAGCATAAAATTCATCCAAAGCCATCTAATATTCTTAATGGCCCTTATGAGATGAATACTTTTACTAGTCCCAGTTTTCAGATGGGGAAACTGATAACTTACTCAAGATCACTCAACTAAGAGCCCATGATCTTAATTACTACATGATACTGCTATGTAAATGTTTTTTTTTAATGTGATTAGAAGGATGCATTGTTGATGGACAGGTGGTTGGATGAGAATGAGAAATTATTTATTCTTTGTTCCCATATTTTCCCTTGCACAAAAGAAGAGGAGTGGGGATAGAGTGGAGGTCAGGACAGAAATCACTATAATTCGTCTGGGTTTACCTGCTTTAGAAATTAGTCCATTCCCATTGATTGTTACCCCCCTCCCCTATGAAACCAAGAAATTGGATGAGTCTATGGTCCTGGAAAAATTCTTAAATTAAAAGGAAACTACATCATATTAATATGGTGATTAGTCACATTGCTAAAATAAAGGCATTTTGTCAGGACTGTTTTTAAAACTCCAAAGTAGAAACAGAAAGCAATAGGATATGCAAACATTTGGTAATGGCATTTGGTATTGGAAGAAATCATTTTTCCAATTACCTTTAGATTCTAACCACACTGGGAGCAAATATTAGCTATTTTCCTCATGTTTTTCTGGGCTTATTCAACTGTTGGATTATTGGAGTTAAAATTTGTGCATTTCTGAGAAGCTCTGGACTTGTTGTTTAATCAGAGCTAAAAAGGGAACAGGCATTCACAGAAGCCCACTCTATTTATAGCTCTTTGGCAGCGTAGATCTTTGGCAGTTTCTATTGTAAATGATAGTTGCTTGTTAGCTTAAGTGAAATGCTACTACACTTTGATTGCAACTGTCATTGGGTGAAGATATTCAAGCTGAAGAGATTCTAAGCTTATATCTCTGCTGACAAATACAAGACATAAAATTCTCACACACTTCATCTTTTCAATGAATATTTAGCAAAGACCCACCATTTGCTTTGTAAAGTTCAAGCCCAGTTTCACTTAGTAATATAAATAATAAATAATAAATAATACTGATTTTAGTTCAAGTGGGCAGTTGATTACAGTTGAAAAAGACTAAAGATCCTTATAAAGAATATCAAACTGCTTTTACAAGCTAAGCTCTAGTCATTAGCCATGTCCAGATATCTTCTTTCTAGTCTAATCCCATCTGTGGAATAAAGATAAAGTCCAATTTTATTGGCCTTTTTTGGTAGAGGGTTATTGGATAGAGATAATCCAAGTATCCTATGGTAGTATGTTTCAAAAGGTGTTCAGAATTTCCAGAAACATGTCAAAATGAAATTCCCAAGCTCCATTGATGGTGCACTGAATGGGAATCACTAGAAGTGGTTGGCTAGAAGACTGCATTTTTGAAAAACAATATCCACAAGAGAATCTGACTAAGTTGCAGGACCACTGAGTCACTTGTCCCTGTGTGTCTGGATAACAGAAGTTCAGCCATTACCTTTTTCTGGGCATTGTATTTGCAGCCCAGCCCAGCCTTGGAGGCAGGAAACTGAATTCCTTTAGCTCAGTTGACCTCTCTCAGGTCCTGCACTCTCTCCTTAACTCTAATCCTAAATGTCTGTCAGATGAATAAACAATCCTACTTGGGAAGAGGTGGCAATATTGACTAATAATTAAGAGCACAGGCTCTGGAGCCAGATTGTCTGGGTTTCAGTCCCCAGTTGGCTACATACTTGTTTGAATACAGCTGAGTTTATGTGATCTTGGTCAAATTGCTGTGTGATCTTAACTTCTCTAGACCTCAGTTTCCTCAATTGTATAATTAGGATAGCAATAAAAACTGACAGTAAAAAATAATAATAATAAACTGACAATAACAGTAATGTTATTGTGAGCACTAAATGAGATAATTAAATGAATTAGTCCTTGTATCCTCCCTCTTCATCTACAATGACTCCCTTTGTTATTTCATCCAGTCTTGGGGCTTTAAATACTATTTATATGTTGACAACTCCCAAATTTATGTCTTTATTCCAGTCCTCTCTCCTGAATGCCAGATATGCATCCAACTGCCTTTTCAACATCTCCACTTGGATGTCTATCTAATAAAACATCTCAGACTTAACTTCGCCATTGGTGCTGTCCCCTTCTCAGTTGATGGTAACTTCATTCTTCTAGTTCTTCAGGCCAGAAAACTAGGAGTCATTCCTGACTCACACTCCACAAGCAATGCATCAGAAAGTCTGACTTGAGTCATCCTCAGTGTGCCATGGGCCTCCCTGCACACCCTGCTGCCTCTTGTCCATTGCACGCTTCAAGGCTGAGCTGGCTGTTGGCACTGGGCTCGTTCGCCATGGGTGCATCATCATAGAATAAAAAGGGGAAGAATAGCAATGAGGGTCTGATCCGACTGAACCGGCCTGAAGCTCTCAATGTACTTTGCAGCAGCCTGACCCCAGGAGCTCAAACAGGCCCTGGAGGCCTTCGAAGACAATTCAGCCTTTGGGGCTCTTGTCCTCTCCAGCAGGGATAAAGCTTTTGCAGCTGGAGCTGATATTGAGGAAATGCAGAACCAGAAGTTCCAGAGCTGTTCTCCAAGTTCCTGGCCTCCAGGACTCACTGGGTCCAGGTCAAGAAGCCAGTTATAGCTGCTGTCAATGGTTACACCGTGGGCACAGGCTGTGAGCCTGCTGTGGTGTGTGATAGCATCTTTGTTGGGGAAAAAAGCTCTATTTGCAGAAATCTTCCTGGGAACCATTCCAGGCGCAGGGGCACCCGGAGGCTCACCTGCCCCCTGGGCAGTCACTGGAGATGGAGATGGTCCTCACCAGTGACCACATCTAGCCCACGATGCCAAACAGCTCTTGTAAGCAGAATTTTTCCCGTTGATGCACTGGTTGAAGAAGCTATCCAGTGTGTAGAAAATATCAACAATTCTAAAATTGTTGCAGCAATGGCCAAAGAATCAGTGAAGGCAGCTTTTGAAGTGACATTAATAGGAGGAAGTAAGTTTGAGAAGAAACACTTTTTTTCAAACTTTTGCCACTGAAAACCAGAAAGAAGGGATGACACTGTTAGTAGAGAAGAGAAAGGCCAACTTCAAGGACCAGTACGAGCTGAGTGACTTAGAGGGAAAAATACAGTTCTGCCATTTTTAGGAAGCAAACAAGCCATTCTTAAAGGGCAGTCGAAGTGCCACGCAGCTTCCCTTGCACTGCAGAGCTGTACACAGGCGTTGGTGGGCTGCTGCCTGGAGGTCGCAGTTTGGGTCCTTTGGCAGCATAGGGGTGCATCTTCACCCAGCGCTCATGAGAATCCATGCCTGGAGTGTATTCACATTCTGGTCTGATGTTGCTCATATTTTTATATATAAAAAAATGAAGGAAAAAAAATCCTATTGTCTCTATTTAAAAAAATAATCCAGGGTCCAGCCTCTTTTCACCACTTCCACTGCTACCACATTGATCCAAGCCCTTCTTTAACATGCATTGTTCTAAGTCTGCTTCCACCCTTCCCTTGACCCCAAAATCTATTCTCCACACAGTAGCCAGACGAATTCCTTTTTAAACTGTAGGCCATATCCGGTCACTCCTGTTCAAATTCTTCTAGTGACTTTCCATCTCACTCAGTTTAAAGGGCGCTCCTTGTGACCTACAAGGCCCTACGTGATCAGCCCTCCAGCTGCCTGGCTGACCTCATCTTCTATTGTTTTCTCCCTGCTCAACATCCTTCTTGTTGCTGCTCAAACTCAGGTGGCCTCAGGGTCTTAGCACTTGCTGTTTCTTCTTCCTGTAATGCTCTTCTCCCAGATACCTGCATGGCTAATTTCCTTACTTCCTTCAAGACTCTGTATTAGTGTCATCTTCTCAATGAAGCCTATATTAAATATCATAATGGAAATTTCAATCCCCTTCCGCCCTTCTGAACTGCCTTAACCTCTTAACAATAGTTTTCCCATCCTCATCTTCTAGCCTTCTGTATGCTTTAACTTATTGTTTATTGCATATCTCCCTCCACTAGAATCTATGCTTGGAAAGTATTTTGTTTGTTTTATTCACTGCTGTATCCCTGACATCCAAGAACAGTGCCTGACACACATACGTGTTCAAATATTTTTTGAATGGATGAATGAATGAACAATTGGGACTTGACTTAGAATATAGTTTATAATTCTCTACAGGTTTCTGTTTTGGCTCTTGAACTTTTATAAAATTTTTGTCAGTGTATTGGCCAGGATTCTTTTGGTTGAAAATACTAAAAAATTCATACTAAAACTTGCCTAATAAAAAATTTGGAACACAAAACTCAAAATGTCAAAAGAATACTAGCTTCAGGTAAGACTTAATCCAAGCCAGAGCCCAGATAAGTCATCCTGGGCCTACAGTCTGTCGCTCTGTTGCTGTGGAGATCCAGTAGCTGTCCCAGGCTCTCTTTATGGTGGAAAATTGGCTGCCTTAGTGCAGGGCTTCACATCTCCTTAAATCCTTAGGAAACATCTCCTAATAGCACATTACCTTTGTTTGGATTCTGTGTCCATCCCTAAATCTATTCCCTGTACCCAGATAGATGAAATAACTGGTAGATTTAAGCCAATTAGGTCAAATTCTGATGTTGAGAGTGAAATCGGTGCTGGCCAAATTTTACTTGAGAATGAGAAAGAGGGAAGTCAGGGGACTATTGGCAGGAGAAGGGGAGAACTGTTGCTAGGGAGATAGCCAACGACTGTCCAATAGTATCTGTGATCTGGTATAATGGTAGTGAGTGCAGGCTTATTAAGTTAAATATGGTAGCATAAGGTTTGGGGATTCAAGCCAAAATAACATATGGAAGAACCAATGGATTTCTTCATTCATTCAAGAAGTAGAACAGCATCTGCAAAATTACAGAGGTATGAAAATACTTGACATGTTTGGAGAGCTGTGTGCAGTTAGTGTGAAGAGAGTGAAAGTAGTATGCTGGAGTCTTCTCGCATGTACCAGCAAAAGTCCTGGACCTGGCTCTCATTGGTCCAGCTTGAATCATTTTTTATCCTTGAGCCAATCACTGTTGCCAGGGAGATGGAGTATACTGATTAGCTTAGGGCTTCAAGACAGACACACACACACACACACATAGACACAAACATACATACACTGCAGATTGAACTGAAAAAAAGGAAAATTAGGGTTCTACTAACAGAAGAGAGTATTGATGCTAAGGAGGCACCTGAAGCAGAAAAAGATTTACAAATCATATCAGAATAAATGATCTATCAACATGGTTTTGGCATCATTTTAAAGTTAGTCATACGATATTGAACATGGTGATAAGATGAGATATGGTGTGAAAATTGTAGAATGCCCTCCAACTTCTTTTCAGAAAGACCCCAAACCATTCCATGCACCTCTGTATAAGTTACATATATGTCCCTCCAAAGGCCACAAGCAGAGAAACAAATCCAGAAAGATAGACATCCAGGCATAGTTGAACCTTTCCATTGCAGGGAACTATCTTTGCCTTTGCCTCTTTTTCACCCTCTTCTAGGGTTTAAAGGATACTTTTTTGAGTGGAGGAAAGAAAGCCTGAAAATTACCTAATTTGAAGAACTGGTTATAAGTCTTTTGTCCTTGCTCCTCTCCTGTGGATCTACTCAGATAATTCAGAATTAAAATTTGAAGGCCCTACCCTTCTCCTAGAGTTCGTTGTATTCTATCCCTAAAACACCACCCTGTTTCTTTCTTCCTCTCTTCAAATGCTTAGTGGAATGTGGGCAATCATAATATAATATTTCACTCTTCTTGGCATTGCCAGAGTTTTGGAAAAGAAAAATGTGGGTGTCTGATTGAGGGTTTTGGCAGGAAGTGAATTGGGGCACAAGAGAATCAACACGTGCAACCTTCTTTGGGAAGAATATTGTGGCAGTGCTGCCTTATAGCTCTCGGTGCAGGTGTGCTCATGGTGTGTCTTTCTGTTTTTGTTCCAAGTCTCCTTCATATACTCATCCCTCTTTGCAGAGCTATCTCTGTTGCTTTGCTGGCGTAATTAAGCACTCCCAATGCTACTGCCCCCAATTTCCAATCTGTGGGTGAGTTTGCTGCCCTTACTCCTGCCAGCCCCCTCCCACCCCCAGCATGTTCCTCCTTAAATTATGCATATGCTAATGAAGTGTGAAAATCAGCCAAATAACAGCTCTTTTTAATCGCTTAAAGTCCCAAGAGCACAGGGGCTCTTTTTTTTCCTCCCCTTTTCTCTTATTTTGCGGGTGGTGGTTACAATGTTCAAGCCAATCTGCAAGCAAGTCGGAAGCACAATTCTCTGGGTATTTCTCCTCTTCTATCCTCCCCACCCCTTTCTCTTCCGCAGAAATGAGGGTAGTTGGCATTTTCACTTCTACCTCAAGTGAGAAGAGTCTTCAGGAAAACCAGTGACCCACTGTGCCCTTTTCATTTGCATCTGGGGCTAGATAATCCCTAGTTTTACATTCATACAAGGAGCAGCCCCAAAGGGCAATTAACTACACTACATTATTTCCCACCCCCCGGAGGGCGAATGTTTGAGAACATTTCCCCCAGAGATGGTGCATGCTACAGCCCTTGTGTTGTGATTACATTTTACCCTTGCTTCGCAGTTCTCATCTGCCCTGAGTCTTCGTGAGTCTACCCATTATCCTTCCAGGCCTGGTAGTGTTCTGTATCTCCCGTGCCTGCCTCTCTGACCATCTGTTACACCCCTCCACCACCATTTTTTTATGCCACCTGGGGGCATTTGCACTTAACTCTTCCCTCTTCCTAGAAAGCTTTATCCACAGGTCTTCATCTGGCTGGCCTCTTCTCATCCTTCAGGCCTCAGTTCAGTTGTCATTCCTTAGAGAGGCTAACCCTGACCACGTAGGTAACATAGAATCCCATTCATCATTGTTATCATATACCACCCCCTCTTTATTCCCTTCAAAGCCCCTATCACGGATACCATCCCATTCCTTAGACTTGCCTCTCTCTCCTTGAGGGCAAGAGGCCTTGACTCTTGTCATATGGCGAGGGTCCAGCACATAACTGGCATATAGTAAATGCTCAATAATTGTTTTGCATAAATCAGTGGTGCTTTGTGAGAACCTATGAGCAATTGTTTGTGCTGTACTATAAGGTTTTATTTCCCTGGCTGCTTCACGCTAGACTGTTGGCTCCTCCAGAAGGAAAGGACTTTGCTGTCTTCATATTTATTTTTTCAGGTTGAGCACACATGATAGCTATACTGTTACTTCTGACTCTCTAACTTGATTCCTAAATCATTGATGGTCGTGAATCTTACTGAAAGTTTTATGGAGAGATTAGAGAGAGGGTTAATTACATTGCCTTACCCTCTCATTTCTTTCTACCATGTCTTGCCTATTGCCCCCCAAGTTTCATGTACTTTCTCTTTCCTCTTCACCCACACATATACTCAAAATCCTCTCTCCTCCTCCTTTGTCCTGAGAAAATCAGCTATTGCCCTCAGATTTCACCCTATACAGCAAAACAAAAAGTCTCTAGTGAGCTGAGCAGTGGCCACTTTTTGTTCCTCAAGCACAGTCCTTGGAGACCTGAGTTCATTCCAACATATTTGAATGAATATATCACTGCATAGATGTTATCTTGATCCCAACTGATCTGAGCCCTTCTTTCATTTTATTCATTTATTCAACAAATATTTATTAATGTTTATGCCAGGTGCTGTGGTTACAACAGTGAGCAAGATTAATTTGCTGATGCTAAGGTCTCTGAGAGAAACTCAGGGAGATGAATAAATAGAGGTTTGTGTATGTCAAAACCCCAAATCAGAGAAAGGTTTGCTTCTGTTATTGTACAAGTTCTAGTTGTAAAACAAAGGGCTGTATTTAAATCACACCCTGCACCCTTGGTTTTAAAGTGTTTTTCCAAATTAATGCTATGATTTCAGGTTTCTCTGCCCAACCTCAACTTCCCTACTTTGGAGAGCAATTACTCTTATTTTTTTTCACCAGCGTATGCGAAGGGGAAGAAATATTGTTGGTAAGCATAGAATTTACCATCATCTCTGAAATCTGGACAAAGAAGGCTGAAGCTGAATTATATTTTGGGGGAGTCTGAAAAAGATTTCTTTTTCTTTCTCTTCCACAACACAAAATATAGCTAGACTCAGCGGAAGGCAGTAAATGCATCCACATAAGAAAGCCGGAGGCAACTCCAAAGATGCTAACACAACAGCCTGCAGGAAAGGGAAGGACGGGTGGTCAGGCCACCTGGGAAAGCAGGCCTACTCCCTTTGGGTACTGCCTGGAGAGGAGAGCTAGGAAAGACAATTTGCCGCTGAGCTCCTTACCAAAGGGGAATGAGAGAGAGAAAAAGATTCAGTAGTTGGGTCAAAGCTTCTTAGTGTTATTGTTGTCGGTGGTGTTATCATCATCACACCTGTCAAGTTTGAGCCTGAACAAAGAAAAAATAGGAAACTGGTCAGCTATGGACTGAATTCTACCAGGAGATGGTTTTTGTCTAGTTAGTGTAGAATTGGCCCTCAGTGTTTAAAAAAAATTTTTTTAATGAGTCACCAACATTTAAATTTCAGATTAAAAAATTTTTAAATATCTATGTTTACATCTTCCCTTTAAAAACCCAATAGTCTGGTGGTGGGGCCGGGGGCACATGCATCCTGCATGACCACAGCTGGCTGCTGCAGGGCAGCAGTTGGCCTCCTACCCAAGATCATGTGTGATTTCCAGGCTGGCACGGGCCCCTCCCAGCCTGCTCCATTCACTGAAATTTCCTGCTTGGCATCTGAATTTGCAACCCTCAATCTGGACCTTGGGAAGGCAAATAAGAAAGTGCTTATAAATACTGTTTTCTTGTCCCATCGTCCCCCCCCCCCAATTTGTTGAATTGATGGCTTGGTTTTTGACAGACCTAACTTTTAAATTCCAGATTTGCTACTAAAGAGCCATGAGGCCTTGCGCAAATCCTTAACCTCCCTCTGCATTTGTTTCTTCTTCTGTAAAACAGGGATTTATTACAGTAACTACTTCACAGAGTTGTGAAGAATGAACAAAATAATCCCTAAAAGGCACTCTGTATTAGATTTGGCTATAAGAAACATAAAGTAAATAACAAATATTATTGTTGTTAGCTTGGTTATATAGAAAAGGATCCAGAGTTAATTGAATTAAAGAAAATCTTAGAGGCACTATCATTTTATTGCTTCCAGGAGCATTTTCCCTTTCTCTGATGATTGATCTGTAATAGCAAGGAACATGCTAGGTTACATTATACCTTAATGTGTTTCTTTCCTTCATTTTCTTCTCTGCAAGTTTTCTGGGTGGGGGGAGCTGTAGACAGTGGGGAGCAGCAGTAACTCCCCAGGTGGGTGAAATGCTGTGGTAACAAGGAGTTCCAGGAAATGGCAGAACTTTCCATATAAGGATGTAGGAGGAACAGGAAAGGGCATCTCCATAATTGGCACCTGGCTGACTATCTCAGGGAGCACTTAACTTGACAACCAGGTAAACCACGATAATGCATTTAAAGTAGAGTTTCCTGAAGAGTGTGCCACAGGAAAGTGGAGAGGGGTAGGGGGCCCTCTACAGTCGTCCTAAAGCTCAGGAATGACCTCTGAGAGGCGTTCTCCTTAATGCTATTCTGCACAGGCTTGGACGATTTTTGTTTTCTCTTTGCTTCTCTTTGTAATCATAGGTTCCACAAGTTGATTCTCCATTCCCTTTCGTTTATTCTGAATTTGCTTCTAACTTGTGTGTCCAATCCTAAAATTGCATAATTCTGATATCTCAGTATTGAATTCATCAGAGAACTGACGTTGAGTAAAGTTAAGGTAACAGAATTTTCTTTTGTGAGGTGGAGATATTCATCCTAATAGAACAATGAACAATGTTTGAATAGGTATGTAGCAGCCATTATTCTGAAGATCTGAGATTTAGCTGAAAAAAACAAAGTTGCATTGATATGTTTGTCAACTATGAACTAGCACTTTTAATAATAGATGTATGACCAAAAGTCCATATCATTAGATTACATGTATTTAGAATTCCAATGCTGAATTCATGTTAATCAAATTAACTATATTAAAGCAGATTTGACATTACCAAAATTCATGATATTTAACTAGAGATGCGGATAGGGTAAATAAGATTATAGTGGAGAAATGTCCAATATTCTCAAATAGTGGTTGTCTTGAAGCAATTTTCCCATTGGTGTTAGTGGAGTTAATATAAATATTTCCCACTTAATTAAAACAGGTCTAGAAGACTTTTCCTTCACAGCAATTTTTTCAGAGTGATATAGAAGCATGCTTTACTTAAAAGTAATAACTACATTTTTTCCCCAAATACATCAAAATCAAACTTTTAGGGGACTTAGCCTGCCCTCAAGTTTTTAGTTTTTAGTTTTAGTTACTGAGATTTCACTTTCTTTTTATAGTAATTTAGTGAGAAAAACTTCTTTGCACATAGTTACATAGCACAGACAAAAGTTGGTTGCAATTTGGGGGGGGGGGAAGTGCTAGAACATTGTTGTGGTTTTTAAAAAATTATTTCCAAGAAAAGAAAGGGTACGTTTTTAACCAGCCTGTTGTGCTTGGCACGGAAGGTCTTGTGGTATTTTGATACCTCTTCATCACAGTGTGTCTCCTTCCTTTGTGGGCCAAGCTCTGCTAAATTATGTGCTAAAACACACACACAAGCAGGCACACACATGAACATGCACGCACACACTCATGTCATTTCTCCCTAATACTCTCCTAATAAGTTACTGGTTTGGTTGCTAAGGTAGAAGCATAGCCCAAGTGCTTCTCCTATCCCCTAACCAGATAGTGACAAAATTTCTGCAGTGCTTTGGGATAGACTGATGTTTAACAATTGAAGCCTTTGGTCCTAAAGGGGTTTTGTTTCACGTTCATACAAAATCATCTCACCTACTGTTGGGGATGTGCAGGTTGTATTGTCTGCAAACCTGTGTCTGTTGACAGTTGCAAAGGGACCCAGCTCCAAGCGTTTCCTTTTTGGTGCCTTGTATTAGAGAAATGCTGTGATTTTTTAAAACCAATTTATAGCCTCTGAAAAATTACTTTTTAATAGCATGGCATTTAACTGATTATTAAAAAAATATATGGAGGATGGAAAATAGGAAAAATACATAAAAGCATAAAAATACAAACATTAAAAGTATTCACCCTATTTAATCAACAACTGACAGCAGGTGAAAGGTGAGAGATAAGGAATTCTTAAAGCACTCAAAGTTATAGTCTGTGAATATTTTGGTGGAAATCTTTCTCTTTATTCTCTTTATTCTATGCATATATATTGTTAACAGAGTCTATACTAATACTATACTGAAGATATAACGAGCATATAACGTTTCCAGCAGTAGCATCTGAAAATCTTCATTTCAGCCTAGCTGATTATACAGTGCAACCTGAGTCATAAATTAACCCTGGGGGTGAGACTATGACCATGAATGCATCTGTAACAGAAATAGATCATGAATATACCATTAAAAATTCTTACATGATTTTCAGTGGCTGTATAATAATCTACAATATAAATGCACCTTAATTTATTTGACCTAGACTCTATTCTTAGACATTGGTTGTTTGCAGTTTTTCATTATTCTTAATAACCCTTGCTATACTATACCTCGTGGGTTTTTTTGCATATTTGGGGAAAATTTTCCAAAAAGCAGGATTTGAGTCAGACTGTGTAACAGCAGTTTTAAGGTATTTTTCCATATTTATAAATTATCCTATGATACTGTTATATCCATGTCTAGCCACACTCCCCCTTCTCAACCCTCTGTTTGTCTGTCTCTCTCACACATGCACACACACATAAATTTTTCCTCAAATAAGTTCATAGCCAAGGGGAGTTCAGAAACAGAGATTGTCACCAAACATGAAGCGTAAGTTCAATAAATATAAAGTCTATAAAAAATGTACAATAAAGAAAACAACTATTGAGGTGTTAGGATCTCATGTCCTCTTTGATATGATTTGGGCAGTGAGTGAAAATCAAGAGAGCAAATAGAAAAATCTGCTAAGAGGTGGAAGAGTAGGATAGTCATTGATCAGTCTAAAATATTAATTACTGGAGCCGTCTCTCTGGAATTTGTAATTTTATAATTTTGTGAGAGATCATGGGTAATGTCACAGGGAACTTCTGGATCTTGAGATTCCTGAATTAATACTGAAGTCTTAGATATTCCAAATATAAAGGGGGTTCAAAATGATATCTTTATTTTGGTTTGAAGCAACAGCGTTTGGACAATAGAGTTATGATTCATTATGGCAGTGGATAGTGAAGAATCTGCTTTGATCCAAAATTCATTTCACTTGCAGCATCTTCCTTCTGCCCATATTTGAACTTCAGTTGGATTTGATCTGCTTGTGCTATCTTCAAATTATCCATGTACATAATGTACATAAAGTACCACATTCAGGCAACTCTGATTCTATGAAATGTCGTAATAGCTTGAAAGGAAAATTCATTTTTCCACTGATACCTGTTAAGCAATATATGCTTTTTGTCTGAAAAAATTTTGGTCTTGTTTTTCAGTTCAGATCTCTTATGTTCTGTTTTCAGGGAAAATGCCTTGCCTGGGTTATTATATGAAGACAGGAATGCAGATAAATCTGAAATGCTTGCTTTCGAGCATCAGGGTTTTCCAATTATCAAGATGCCTGTGTTCATGTAGACAAAATATCTAGTTGGTCCAATAACTGAACAAATTTAGATAGTTGTAAGGTAGGTAAATGCCCAAGAAATGCCCGGGTTTTCTTCTTCAAGCCTATAGCTTGCTAGATATACTTTCACATCTGTTTATGATGAGTTAAAATTATGAGGGAGGTAGGGTTATAGTGGCTAAGAACACAGGTTTAGAATTATATCTGGGTTGACATACTGACACTACTATCACTAGCTGTGTGATTTAGGGGAAGGTTTACAAAATGTGGTTATGTGAGTTTCCTCATTTGTAAGTTGGAAGATAATTAGACATATGTCATAGTGGTGTCATATGTATAAGTGAATAATTACATATGAATATTATATGTGAAGAGCAAATAATAAGTGCTATATAAATGATAACTACTCTCATCATCTGGAATATGGGCAAGAATTAGAAGGAAGGTGACTTGCTTTGGCATTGAAGACTATGTCCCACTATGTCCCAATAAGGCCATAGATATTCTTCTCCTTCCATACAATTCAACCAATATATGTTGATGCCTTAACCATTTTAAAGGGATATGAGAGATACAAGAATGAGTGAGTGAATGAAATGGACACCAACAATGGACTACTATGTTCTAGTAGTATTTGAGGTACACTTTGAAGAACAGATAGTTTTAATGGTCAAGCAATTGGGGAAAAACATCTATCCAGAGTAAATGCCAACAGCAAAAGGCATAGTGATCAATTTTTATTTTTATTTCATTTAACAAGTATTTGAGTCTCTCTTTATTCCAGGCACTACAGCGAAGCTTGGGTGTATGGAGGAAATGGGGAGTAGTAGGCTAGAGCACAGGACGGAGAGAGGAGTATGCCAAAGATAAGGGTAGAAAATGCAGTTAGAGGCCAATTAGTAGAAATTCTGCCATGCTTAGAGTTTGAGGATTGTTTTGGCAAGCTGAGGGGAATCACTTTTGCTATTGGAGAGTCAGACTAAAAATCTGCACCAGTGCTTGTTGCAGCATCCCCTGTATTCCCAGTACCATAGGGTCTGGCTGTAGGTATTCAACAAACATTGGTTCTCAATTCCAGAAAGATAGAGACTATCATTTTAATAGATTTTCTTGTTATTTTTCTAACTATATAAATTTTACCCACATTTTCAAAGATTCAAAATATGAAATATCCCACTATCAATTCATCGATTCATTTATTCAGAAGACATTTATGAAACACATACCTTGATTTTGTGCTAGGGGCTGATACCAGAGACAATTAAGACTACTTGTTTGTTTCTTTTACAGCTCTGCAAAGTGTTGGGCACATAATAGGTTCAAAATAAATTGTAGTTTGGTGTTAAAGAAAAAAGGGTGTTACTGTAGGGGAGTCCTACCCCCATATTATATCATTCCTTGTAATTTTGGGT
Organism: Tolypeutes matacus; assembly: GCA_026826555.1. NCBI lineage: Eukaryota > Metazoa > Chordata > Mammalia > Cingulata > Chlamyphoridae > Tolypeutes > Tolypeutes matacus. The sequence goes on along the minus strand of JAKSZT010010581.1, from coordinate 6,064,015 downwards.
TACTAAAAAGCAATTGGATTGAACAACTCTATGGCATACAAAAGAACTACCTTGAATTAATGTCCAGATTCTCTAATTCTAACAGGAATCAAAATATATCCTCTACAGCTCAGAAGTAGATTTCACCATCATGCCCATCTTTGTCCATAATGTGTATTAATCCAGGAAATTTATACTGTCTGTTCTAGGCACAGGGCTGAACAGAAGGGAGGGAAGCAACACCTACCTTATGCAGAGCCTGCAATGTTTCCAGCAGTAGCATCTGAAAACCTTCATTTCAGTCTAGCTGATTATGCAGTGCAACCTGAGCCATAAATTAAAACTGGGAATAAGACTATGACCACACATGCATCTGTAATGTTTATGAGCTATAAGGTCATTGCAGAAAACAGCAAGGAACATAGTTGTAATAGACTGTTGGCCTCTAAGGAAATTATTAATTAAATTTTATCTTCTCCCTGGCATGCTTCAGTGCCACCAGTATGAGTCTTTAGACCGGGGGAAACTACACCTCGGTAATAACTGGGCTTATCATCAGGCTGGCAGTCATTTAATACACTCCTTTGTCTGACACCAATCATGAGCTGCAGTGTGGGATGTCAAGGTTTCTGCAAATGCCAATAGCACGCCTCACTGTACATCAGGCCCAGGATTCAGATCTCATGATACGAAATTCAAGAGTCAACAGCTAGCAGTAATCTATTTTCTGGAAACGAGATGTGGGCATGGCCCTGTTTCCAGCACCCAGCCCTCTTAGTCTCTCATGCTATCTCCAAAAGAACTAAAATCACCCTGAAGGACCAAAGGAGAAGAGACTCAAGTGTCACTGTGTTGACACCATCGAGATGGAGTGCTATTTTTGAGTCTCTGGATTAAGGCACAATCTTGGCCAGGAAAATCAGAGCTGAAATGTCATTTCCAGCAACTTTCTTTGAGAGATTTCCCAAGACGGAGGGGCTCAGCCCACGAATCAAATGGTATTTTTGTTGTTGTTCCTAACAGCTTATTATGCCAGCCAGCTGTGTTCATTCTGCCTCACACTGAATCCCCCACATTCAATGTTTCCTAATCAGCTAGCAGCCATCCTGAACACCCGACAAAGGAGAATGGAGTCTGGCTCAGTTTTCCATAGTGAGTGGTCATGCCCACCAATGCAGATTTAAGCGTCCTCCTTTCAGGCAAGACAACAGGTAGAGAATATAAGGCACAGGTGTGTTGGATTAGATTCTAAGTTTTCCAAATTGTTACTTAAATGTGCCTTCTGTGGCCCAGCTCTATATTTTGATGACTCTGCATTTGTCTCTGCTTTATACATTTGAGCCATCTCCTCTCTTCATGTTCCTTTCTTTTTGCATTAGAAAACTCACCATATAGGAAGTTTAAGGGGAGTGAAAATGCAACTCAAGAGACCTTTATTGAATGCCTGCAAGGGATTGTGCTGTGTGTCATCAGTAAGTCCAAGAATGAATAAGACATATCCCCTGGGAGGAAGAAAATCAAGAAGTGACAACACTGACAATAGCCATGACAATTTTTACTCAAATTGCCTCTGAGTAGGCTGCATATTTGAGGTTGGCAGCACGTGTGGAAATTGCGTTCGCATCTTTATTACGGCCTTTCTAATCATGTCATATCCCTGGATGTTATCCTTGCAAACATTCTAGTGGAGACAGTTAGGGATAGGAGAACTTTATTTTCTACATTACAATTTCATGGAGAAATCTGGTCCATTCCGGAATTTAAGTCATTTTAAGGTGATCTGCTTTGTGGAACCTGAAATGCTCTGTGGACATTTCAGGCAGGAGATGTTTATAGCAAAGAATGTTTTCAGGGGAGATGTCACCAGACCAGGATAGTAAATTGTCTTCAGGAATGCTGGAATCCAAAGGTTTTTGCCACTGTCTAAGGAAGAAGAAAAATGGGTTAATTTGCATGATTCTGGTTGCATACAACACTCATAGGAGATTACACTTTTAAAACTGGAAGTCATTTTGGCCCTCATCTTGTCCAACATCCTGCCATTTGCCTGAATTCCCTTTAGGATCCCTCTGCTGATCAGTGGTCATCCAATTTTCAGACGAAATCTCCAGTGTTGGGAAGTGTACTCTGTCAGAATAGTGCATTCTTTTTTTTTAGGAGGTACCAGGGATTGAACCCAGGACCTCATAACTGGGAAGCAGGTGCTCAACCACTTGAGCTACATCCACTCCCCTAGTCCATTCATTTTTTATGCCTGTCATTGTTAAAGAGATCTTCCTTGATTTTACTAAAATCTGGCTAAAATTAGCTTTCCATCATTGGCCCTCATTCTCAGACTATAATTGTTTTATTCAGTTTATGATAAGAAAAATGTATTGCTGGCAGCAAAAATAGCTACCATTTAGTGAGTGCTTTCCATGTGCCAGGCATGGTGTGTGAAACAGTTCATATATATCATCTCATTTCACTCTTATAACCACCCCATGGGGTAAGTGTTAGCATTCTATCCTATCAGTTTTCAGAAACCCAACAAAGCAGTTTTAAATCATTCATCAAGTTGGAGTAGCCAAACATTACAAAGAGTAAAAGGGACATTTGGGTACTAAAAAGTGTTTTACTTATTCATTATGCGTAGGGGTCCACAGAATTCATAAGGCCTACAAAATGGACATTTTCTTTCTTGTTTTGCCTGTAAGCACTGAGGTATTCCATTTCCTTTTGTAGATGACTTTACCCATTGCCACAATTTACTGGAGGATTACTCTGGGAGCAGGGCTGAGGGTGGGAATGATGAATTTTGGGGAAAAGACGGCCCATGTAGATAGGTTGTCACCGAGTGCTGAGAAAAACAGATTATCTGAATAATTTTCGCTTAAAAAAAAGTACAGCTATTAAAAATGGCATCTATGGTTAAAATGTTTCGGGAATAACTGGATTGATAGGGAGACAAATAGGCCTAAAATGTTTAGTTGCTTTATTTTATATATACAGAAAAATACTCAAGTGATCTCCCAAATCGTGGAGCCCAGGAAAAGCAAGCTGAAAGGAAGGAAAAAACAGGAAGAAATGGACTTTGATTCCCTTTGGGCTCCGTGCACCATTCAGTCCACTCACCCTGAATTCTTTCAATCTGCTTGATTGAATGATTGATTTTAGGCAGTACGGAGGCTTGAACCTGGGACCTTATATGTGGGAAGCAGGCATTCAAACTACTGAGCTACATCTGCTTCCCTGCTTGATTTTATAATTAGGCCATAATTCACGATTTTAGTGGATGTGCTAATACAAAGGAGAACATGTTCTATTTCCCCTGGTCAACCAAACACTAAAAATGGAGTTGTAGAGTTGTGAGATCATTTCCATGGCTTTAATTCAAATCCGGATCTGAATAAACCACAGTCTGAAAGAAGAGTGTGAAGCCTGGCTCTGTTTGGTATGGACCTTTTGAAAAGATGAAATGAGAAGTTAAGGAGAAAAGACACCTCCTCCCCAGAATCATATCAGACATATTAATAATGGAAGATCCATCCAAACAGAGTTCCTGGAACACAAACGGTGGTGCTCACCATGGTCATTTCCCATATTCCATTGTGTTTTCCCAGCCGCTCTCTCACACCAGCTGGATAATACTGTTTAATCCCTTACACTGATTTAAAATTCCATCAGAGGGAAGTAATGTGTTTCTGTTCTGGAGGTTTACTATGGTAAATGCATTACTGGATTAACTTTATCTTCACTATTACAGGGGTCTTTTAGGTGCTAACACAATTTTAAAATAAAATAAAACAAAACCCTTCTATTTGAAAATGCGTTTTCCATATCAGAACTCATTTATAATGTTTATTGAATGCTATTTGACATCTCCGAAGCTGGAGTCTTGTTCTTTACAGGCAGGAGAGCCTTTGTATTGGAAGGTCTGGACAATCAAAACCTTTAAATGATCTGGGATTAGTCAGGGATTATGCCCAAATGAGGTTTCTGTCCTTATTCCTTTGTGTATATATTTTAATTGTCCAGTTATGAGTGAGGTTGGTTGTTTTTGAACTTTTGTTGCTACAGAAGCCTTTGATCAGAAAAAAAAAAAAAAGTCTTTCTTGTGGGTATACATAAATAAAGCAGGTGGTGCTAGTTAAGGAAGGAGGTGGCCTGCCTTGCCTTTCTCTGGTTGTGGACCTTGAGGGGCTCCCAGGCTTGGCCTTGGCAGAGCACTTTTTTTGATTCTATTATTTGGTACTTTTCTAAATACCTAAATCAAATACAAATGCATAAAAAACAATTCAAACAACGCGGAGGAATATAGACCAAAATGTTAATATCACTCTCTAACTCCCACCCAAATCACTACCCTCTCCAGATGTTGCCACCATGACCAATTTGGAGACATCATTCTGGATCTTTTTTCTGTATTTAGAAATAAATATATGCATGTTATTAATAAATATAGAGTCAGGATTTTAAAATATACATTCTCTGTGTACTCAGGTTCCATAAGAGCAAGAGTATTTTGTCTGTGTTGTTCATTGCTTTATCTCTAGCACCTAGCATGGCGCATGACATATAAACAGTCAATGAATGTTTGCTGTATTAGTGAATGGATTATCCTGCAACTTGCTCCTTGTGTTCAACAATAGGTCTGTCTCGGAGATCTTTCCACATCAATACATATAGAGCCATCTTATTCTTTTTAAAGCCTGCATTATATTTTATTGTATGGATGATCCAGAATTTATTTAGCCACTTTTCTATGGATATAATTCAGGTCGCTTCCATTTTCTGCTCCATTAAGCAATGCTGCGATGAACATCATTTTAACTTCCCAGCTGCTAAAACAAATATCATACAATGGGTTGGTTCAACAACAGGAATTTATTGGCTCAAGTTTCTGTGGCTAGAGTGCTTGAGTCCTCCCCGGGGTTGATATCTTCTGACTGGCCGCCATCTTTGGAGTTCCTTGGCTTTTCCATCACATGACAGTGTACATGGTAGCTGCTTCTCCTTCCTCTTCTGGGTTCCCTTGTCTTCTAGCTTCAGGCTTCTCCCATGGCTTCTCTCTCTGGCCTTCTCTATAAAGCCTCCAGTAACAAGATTAAGACCAAACCGATTCTGCTGGCCACACCTTAACTAAAAATAACATCTTCAAAAGGTCCTATTTATAATGGGTTCACACCCACAGGAATGGATTGAGATTAAGGACATGCTTTTCAGGGGGTATGTCACTCCAAGCCATCACAATGGTCCATGACTCCTTGTGTGCATATGCAAATTTATGTAGGATGGCTTCAAAGTAGGACTTCTGGCCCCAGAGGGTACACACATTCTCACCTCCTATAGGTTCTTGAATTCTTTTCTATTCTCCTAGCAGGTAGGAACAGAGAATTGTGCTTGGGAGTTTTTTTTATGGACCAGGCTAGGATGGGGGGTGCAGGGCATATAGCACCACCGCCTACATTCCATTGGCTAAAACTCAGTCAAGCAGGTCTCTCTTAAATGCAAGGAAGATTGAGAAATATAGATTAGTTATGTAACTAAGAAAAAAAGGCAAAACAGTTTGATGCTTCTCCCTAATCATGTGCCCAAAAAAATCTCCATTCCTGTTGAAAAAAAGGAAAAACTGATTTTGACAGACAGCTCATCATTTGTCACTGCTCTATTGATAATGAGTTTTGTGATCTCTGATATAAATTGTCTCCAAGGCACTCCCCTTGATTTAAACCACATGTACCCCATCCCAAAATTTATGTTCAACTGAGTTTTAGCTAAATCTGAATATGCCTGAGGTCAGCAGGCTCACATGTAAGTGACCTGGAAATGATTGACAGCACATGATGGGTATTTTTAAAAAAGAATTAGTAGCACCTGTTCACAAGGGATTTATTGTGGGTTTAGTGATCAGACGCCGAGACCTTATCATCTGTCTCCAGGTTGTCAAGCCACTTATCATGGTCTTTGAAATTTCTGTATTGGTGCTGAGAGATGAATGAGCATCAAAGAGATATTTTACCGCTCATTTCAAATCCTTGGCCATTGACAAAGTCCAGATCATGGGATTAGGCTTGCTTCTAGAATGCTGGCACTGTTTGCTTCAGGTCTAAGATGTAAGGCTATCTTTGAATGTCCTCCTCCTTCCTCTTCTATCTGATGTTATCTTACAATAATCCAGCCAGAGTGAACCTTGGTATGATTTCTATTTATGTGTATTACCTTCACACAATGGGAAAGCTGTCTGTAGTTTTTTAAAATGCTGAGTAAAGAGCCCCAAGGAGCATGGATTGGCCCATCATGCATAAATAGATTCCAATTTTGATTAATAAAGAATGCCACTGTCCAAATGGGGCTTTGTTTTCTTTTGAGAAGGTAAACAGATTGTTCTCTGTAGGCTAAATTTGGTGGATAGCTGTAGTCTCATGGTCCCCTAAACACACTCTGCACTTTCCTGCCTCCCTACTTTTGCATACATCTCTTCCTGACAGCAGGCTCCCATGAGTTCTCAAGATCCAGCCGAAATGACACCTGCGCTGTGTTGATGCCCTCCACTCCGCATAGCATATTTACTCACCTCTCCCAGGTATAGCCCTTAACGTTTTTCTCCCATCATAATAATTGTAGAAAATTTGGAAATACAGAGAAGCATAAAAGAAAATTTAAGTTACCTGTTAACACACCACCTACACAATTTCTTTTAAAAATTTGGTATATACTTTTTGAATATATATAAATGTTTCCATTTTATGGAATAAAAGCTGTATATTATACAATTTTAACTTAACAATATAGTGTGAACAATTTACATGTTAAGAATTTTTAAATTACTCCAAGTTTTTTAGTATTCTATCCTATAGCTAGGATAATTTTTGAATTAGGTTGTTTCTGATTTTTTACTTATGTATATAATGCTGTGATAAACCTCCTTTAAATAAGCTTGTGTGTACATTCTTGGGTATTTTTAGAATTAAATTTTGTAAATGGAATAGCAAGGTCAAAGACAAGTGCATGGATATTTTTAATGCTTTCAACAGGGTTTGCTAAGCTCTATTATAACACTTACCAAATGAGATAATTGTGTTTACCTGTTGTCCTGATTGTATGTAAATTCTTCCAGAACAAAGACTTGCACATTTTGGTACATACATAATCTGGAACAGTGCGTGGTATGTAATCGATGTCAATAAATAGCTGGTGAATAAATGAGTGGAGGGAAAAATTGGTGACAGGTGGCTCATAACACTTGCAATTTAGACACAGGTTAATATAAGTCCTAATTTAAAGCAGTATTTTTTAGGATGTATTCCATGTCATTCAATCAGCAAATATTAATTAACCCTCAGCAATCACAACAATGATTACTGACATGGGGTCCTGTCCTTATGTGCTATGAGTCTCGTGGGGGAGTTGGACAATTAACAGGTTAAACAAATAAAAAAAATTACATTTTGTGATAAGCATGCAGAAACTAAACATAATGCTGTGACAGAGCAGTGCAAACTTAGCTGCATCAGGGCCACCTGGAGGGCTCCACCCCTGAGTCTGTGATTCAGCAGGTCTGGGGAGGGGCCTAAGAACCTGCATTTCTAATGTTCCCGGGTGTTGCTGATGCTACCACTGTGATAGTGAGTAACAGATTGACAGATTGGGAAGGGGGAAGGAGAGGGTTACCGTTTAGGATGGTTACCAAAGCTTTCTCTAAAGAGAGGATAGCTAAACTGACCTAAAGAATGAGCAACCATTAAAAAAAAATCTCAGAAACTGGAAGTGAAGATAATGCAGCTCGATTTTTAAAGAGCTTGCTCTGGCTCTTGAGGAGAAAGGATAGAAAGTTGGCAGGCTTGGCATCTAGACACTAGATTAGGAAGTAATGACAGTGGGCTTGGATGACATATGAGGCTGGCTTGAGCTAGAGGGTGACAATGGAGATGGTGACAAGTAGAGAAAGTGGAACAGTAACTGTTTCATTCTGGCCCCTCCTCCCCCCACCCCTCCCTCCCCAAATGTTTGGGAAACATTGGCTACAACAAAATTATTACCAATTTCTAGCTGCTGGACTTTCCAGAGACTTTAAAATATAAACATTCATTGTGAATCTCTAATAAGATATTTTCCCCCAGAACAGCTTAGGTAATTATTTTTTAAAAGTTTGGGTATTACTATTAGTTCACACATCTGCAGTTTCAAGGGCTCTGGCCCTTATTGACCACAAGAGTGGGGTCCTCCAGTGTTGACACTTCAGTCTGTCCCATGCAAGAAGGAGCTACACCACATGGCAGCCACCACTTCCCTAGCTAAAGTTGGTAACAGTCTTGGGAGCACGATGCCAGGGATTTTCTTACCATGGATTGCTAACACCAGGCAAAACATGAGCTAAATGAAATATGCTTATAGACTAAATGACTGATTTGATTTGTCTTTGGATTCCTTGGACATGTAAGAATAAGGAGGGTGGGCATAGGGGTTCAGATTTAGATTTCGAAGGGATATAGGCACATTCCATAGTTTCACAAATATGCCTGTTTTGTGGGTTCCTCCTAGACGTAACTATTTAGTACAGTCTAGACATACGTGAGGAGAAATTGAAAAACTCTACCTAAGATATTCTCTTATTGCATTTGCTAAGCTTTATCCTGGGTGCTCTAGGGCAGAAGTGAAGTCCCATAGCTTTCACCACTGGTGGAAGGAGGTCACAACTTACTATCTGTGTGACACTGAGACACTTAACCTCTCTGAGCTTCAGTTTTCTCATTTGAAAATGGACATAACTTACCTCATGAAATGGTTTATGAGGATTAATGAAAATCTGGTTAAGTACTTAGCACAACATTAACTATAATAATAATTGCTGTTATCAGAAGGAATTTTGTGTTTCCACATCAGTTTTTGTCAGATGTTAACTCCAATCTTCTCAGCTGCCTGAAACCCCGACCTTGCTCCTCCTTCCCACCTGTTGCTCATTTAGGGATTTAATCACAGTTCTTCCTACTCTTTATTTGGGGTGTAATATTGTAGGAGTGATAGCTCTGGAATATGGTTGTTCCTCTAATTACAGGTTAATTTAGAGAAATTTTCTCTTGCATTTTTTCCCTAGTCATCTTGTTTAAACCTAAAAATAATGGGGTGAATTTTTTTGAGGAATGGAATTTGTCATCAGCAAAATACATTAAAGACTACTGAATATGTGGAACAGCAACTTTTCATGAGCAGATAGTGTTAGCAAAGATATCCTTATGCTTTTAAGCCAGGAACATTACGGAAGGTGTAACAAGGGCTTTTCAGGAGACTCCATTGGCTTTATCCTTTTTCCTCATTTTGTTGTTAGTGACTTTTATTAGTTTTCATTTTCTTTAAAAGAACTGTTTAGATGCCACCATCTTAAACTGATTCTTTAATCACTTCTACGACAAATGGAGATTTGTACAAGAGATCTTGTGCAAAATTGCTGGCCTAAACACTTTCCCAAGGTGACTCTGCGCTGGATTTGAAAGTTATGGATGTGCCATGAGAAGTGGCACTCCATTGGAAAACATTCTGTGTGCCAGGGTGACTTAATCAAAGTCTCTCTCATGTCTATTTGGGAGAACTAATGTTTTCTTTTTGTCTAAATACAAAATCTCCTATGACTTCAAGTTTATTCCAAGAACTTCCTGTGGATACAAAGCCTGAATTAACTATCTGCTCTTATAAATCTGATGAGGAAACCAAGTTCTAAAAATAATGTATGCAGTGCTGGAGGAATCTAGATAAAAGCCTAAGAGAGCCAGCACACGGGATGTGAAGAAAGAATGAGTGCCTTTGGTGTTTCCAACTTGAGCACTTTGTGCCTTTTGTACTATAGCTAGTTTTTGCAATTTAGAGTGGTACAGATGTCCTCCAGTAATCAGACAGATGCCACATAAAGAGTATGAGGTCACTCCTCTAGTGTGTAGTTGATGTTGTTCGTTCCCTGTTCTGAGTACTACGGCTCATCAAACGCAAGCTCAGAGAAATAAGGAAAAGAGAAGAATAGATTTACCTTATTTGTATTGCTCTGTTACATCTCTCCATGCAGTTTTTCTTAGCAGAATGCGAGGAACTCTGAAAATTGCCCTAATCCTATGTGTGAGCACACGTTACCCAGGCACGGATGTTCTGTGCTCACGCAAGCTCAGGAATGTGAAAGCATTTAGACAGCAAGTGAAAACTGTGTCTTTTAATTTACAGATGTGGACATTGGCAGGGAAATTGTAAATACAGCCTAACTATTTACAATCATATTTCTGAGTGGGCTTTCTTAAATTGACAGTTTTTTACAACATGTTAACACCTATGTGGAACTTAATTAGGGGCATGCATGTGTTATAAAATAGTATACCACGCACTTTTGACAAAATCTACTTATTTCTTCTGAAACCTGCATTACAACTATGTTTTCTGCCAAGAGTTTAATCATTGGCCTCATTAACTCATATCTGAGAAGAATGAGAATCTTAATTGGATTGCAATGAAATATGTGATTAAATAAAATAGCTTAATATTTTATTAATAACTGAAGATCTAATAGGATGGTTAGGACAGAGCACAGACGTTTGTGTGCGTGTCTTTCTTTAAAGGGTTGAAAATGATCCATAAAGGCAGATATTTGGGGGACTGGCACAGTTTGAGGGACTTTAGTTATCTTAACTATAGCAATCACCAAAAGGGCTGGAACTTGTGACCTCCCCATTAAGGTTGCTTACGACTGAGTGAAGTGTGTAATGGAGAGTAATGAACTCCACCTTGTAGGCACAACCCAAGTGGACAAGTATGTGATCAAGAAATAGGGACTCTGGGGAACAGGGAGCGTGAGAGCCAAGAGATGCCTGTTTGAAACAACTTGTCCATTAGGGAATGATTAAATGTCCAGAAGTCATACTTGATGTATAATTACCAATTTGGGCCACCCAGAGCAGGCCACAGTAGGCTTGTGTATTTGCTTGACTTAGAAAGGAATGAAGAAATAACACCCTAAATACTGTCATGGCCAAGTAGCTTTTCCTACTGCACCATGAAGCCAAAGTGAAGTGTCCAAGTGCAAATGTATCCCTATTTTAAAACCATCAGTGACTCCCATCTTCTCATAGTAAACCCCCTTCAAAGTTGGACCGACAAAGCTTTCCTCATATGGCACCTGCCCAGTGCCCCACCCTCACATCTCTGTACCCCCCCCCCCCCCCCACTCCATCTTTTTCAGGCCTTTCTTCAGGGATACTATCCTGCTAACCTGGAATAAATGCCCCCTTTCCTCCTAGTGCTGGCTCTACTTATCCTTCAGACTCAACGTGCTTCCTTCTCCTCCAGGTTGAGCTAGGTACCCCTTCTCTGTGTAGCCTATTATTCTCTTGTACCTTCCTCTTTTCTATGAAGTCTCTCTTAAGCAGTGTGTTAAAATTATGTTCTTGGGGGACAAGGCCCTTGTCTTATTTGTCTTTGGGTCCCCAGCCCTAACATAATATGTGGCACAGGGTAGGTGATGATTAAGTATTCTTTGACAGAACTGTAGGAAACTTAGTGTTGTAGCATTTGTGTATGTGGTTAGTTACCATTCTTCCCTGCCTTTGGCCTTGCTTACCTCTTTCTGAGCAGTAGAAAAGCTGTTCTAATAAGCTACCCTCTGCTGAGCATCTGCCAAGATTCTGGCCCTGTATGGGTGCTTTACATTCATTATTGCTCACCAAATCACCAAAACAGTCTTACCAATCTTAGTTATTATCCTTTCCAGATAAGAAAAGCAAATCTCAGAGAGGTTGAGACATACATCCAAGGAGGCCCAGCTGGCATTTGAGCAGGCTGTGATCCTTCTACTTGACCACACTGAGGAGCTATCCCTGGGTTTGTTCCCATTTATCATATAGCATATTTTCCTGCCTGTGCCCTGGAGCCAGTTCCATTTCCCCCTTCACGTTTGCTTACTGAGCTCTGAGCAGATAGATCGTGGAGCAAAAGCACTTTGGATGTCTGTGACAAGAGTGTGATTTCAGAGTTAAAGGCTGATGTTTTAAGTGTGCGTTCAGTTCAGGTTGTATTGATTTCTCCCCTCTCCACTTTGTTACGGCCAAGTGCTCTGGGCAGAAACCTAACGACACAGGCTCACAGAGGTGCTCCTGGGGCCAGGAGGGTCACAGGTCACTCCACTGATGTGTGCAGAACATTAACCAAATGACGGAGATGCAACTAGAGAGCTCTAAGTGACTACAGTCAGATGCCAGGTAATATTCTGTGCATGTTAGTTATTACCTGTCGGGCTGAGGCCGGGCAGACCTGGACTTGGTCTGGTTTGCCTCCAGGACAATGTTGCTAGTCATGCAGGCCTTCCAAGAACCCAGAGCACCTTGACCACAGCAATCACACTGCATTGTACTTGCTTGTTGTTGTGTCTCTCTTACCTTCTATGTGTACCTTAAACATGAGGATTGGGTCTCATGCATCCATTCATCATTCAGGTCAAAACTATTAAGCACGTGCTGTGTACCAAGTTCTGTACCTGATCCTGAAGGTCTAGAGGGGAATAGAATTGATTAAACTAGAATGCTGTCCCCAAAGAGTTTGGAGACATGTAAGAAACAACTGCTAACAACTGTTATGCAAGATCTTAGGTATTTTATTAATCTCTGTAGCCTGAAATTCAGATTTCACAGTGCCTGGACTGATGAGGGTAGTGAGCATTTATTGAGTGATTTCTCTGTGCCTGGCACTGTACTAAGTGCTTTATATTCATTATCTCACTTAGTCCTCACATTTATGCTGTCTGGAGGTATTGGTACTATTATTATCCCCATTTAATAGGGGGGAAACTGAGACCTCCAGGAAATAGAGTGAATTCAGGAAGAGTCTTACTACTGAACCTACATTATTCATAACTGCTTATATACTCTCTTCTTAAAATCTCTCCTACGAGAATTTATTTAATATCCTGCAGTAAACTTCTTGTGTTTTAGCCAACATCATTAACTTTTTTTTTAACATTTTATCCATTCAAGGAATTCTACCAGGCCTAAGGGCATTTTGTATGAAATCATATCATTCTATTGTAAGTGGCCATTGGAGTCAAAGCTGTTTAAGAAGAGTCATCAGCCTAAGATGTCTTTAGATTGGAAAGTTCAAGTCCCAAGATAACTTAAAATGTAGTGCCCATCAGCAGCTCCTTCTTTGCCCTTTCCTTGCCTTAGGCCCCACACAAGCAGTTTCCTATCTGACATATCTCATATCAATGATTCCCAGCCTTTTGCTCCCTCATCAAGTCAGGGAAATAAATCACCACTACTTACATTAACTACCATGCATTGAATATTCACTAGGTGCCAGGCATACTGCTAAAGATTTTACATTCATTTTTTTCATTACTGTAATTTTATTTCCCATTTTATGGATGGGAAAACAGGTTCAAAGCGAGATTGGACATAGTCAAAATTTGAGCTTGGGTAATCTGACCACAGAGTCCAGACACATTGCTCTCTAAATATTTTCATCAATACCCAGTGACAGACTTCAGCAGTGATTCTCAAAGGATGTGTGTAGGGGTGGGAGGAGTGAAGTTTGAGAAAGGCTTCCAGGTTCCAGATGTTTCCAATACATTTCCCATGCCCAAAGTCACAGCAGAGTAAGCTCCCCATACAGAGAGCTCCAGGTGCAGCTCAAGTTCCAAGGTCTTTCCTGACCACTCCAGCTTCTCAGTTCTTCAAACCCAGTGCATATGTGGTTTGAATTGATTAGTTGACAAGTCATCACGTACTGTCTTATCACCTCTCCTCTTCTCCTTGGATTTCTTGCCTGTCCTTTCCCACTAGACTATAATTTGCCAGAGGGCAGAGAGCTCATGTCATCCCAACACCAGCCTAACCCATTGTGGGACACTAGGTGCTGCATACTTGCTTTAAAAGAGGCGGGAGAGCTGATTGGACTCTGCAGGCATTCCGACTCGGTGTTTTCTACTTACCAATGAAAATGACAAACTCTATGAATTTCAGTTTCTTCATCTGTAAAATAGGGATTAAAACAATACCTTATAGGGTTGTTGGGAATACTAAGAGGGTGCATATAAAGCTCTTGGCATAGTGCCTGGCACATAATAAGCACTCAATAAATAGTAATTATTAATGTAGTTATTATTACACACTAGCTGAATTTATTGGGAGTTTGCTGTGTTACATGCTGTGCTAAATGCTTTGTATGCAATTATCTCATTTAATTTTTACATAATATAGAAAGGGCTTTTCAGCTTCAAAAAAACATAGCTTTCTTGTTACCCAAAAGGTTATTGGCCTGCTCTCACTGCCTTCAGAGTCATGTTCAAATAGTTGGGTATAAATAGGGTATTATAACACATTGTTGGTACATTATAGTAATTGTTAGAATTTTCATGATAATATCCTACTAATAACAGCTACAGTGCTGGAGTTTTCAAATGTGTTGCTTTTTAATATAAATTAGAGTAGATTCAAGGTAATTATGATACCATCACTCCCTTTCAATTCTGTCCCTGTGCCCTCTTGAGTGAAAGAGAAAAGAAAGCCAGGGCAGAAATGGGTTTGCCAGTCAGAGCACCCCATGCGGACACTTCATTAATATATGTTTACTGTTCAAAACAGGCTGAGACTCACTTGTCCAAGCAATACGTGGAGCATTAAATCACTTAGAGCCCTGAAGCATCCGTAAGGCAAGCACTGAAGTTGTTTTATTCACTGTGATCTGGACCGGTATTCTGTGGTGTACCAGTTTTGCATGCTTTTCAGAGAAATTAGAGCAATTTGAATGCAGAGGGCCTTCCCTTAGAATGTTTATCGTCAATATGGTACTAAACTATGGGCTAAGGGAATTTGGCTATACTATAGAAAGTGTGCTTTGATAACTGAAAAAGGAACCTTGGCCAATTAGACAAATGTGTCATGAACATCTGCTCTGTGCTACGCTTGAATTGATTTGGGGGGCACCAAAATAATTAACATCAGTGAATGTCCTCGGTGAGCTGATGTCCAGGAAAGAAGATAAGCAAGAATACCAACAGTGCAAAAATTTTAATAAGGGCTCGGTGAATGTGCATGCGGTGGCTGTTGGGAGTGGAAACAAGATGAACCTAATTCAACTTGGAAGGTGGGGAGGTAAAGTAGGCTTCCCAGAGGAGGTAATGCATGAGTAGGGTCTGATAGGCTGAGGAAGGGTTTTCTAAGCCCACAAGGAAAGGTGGGGTAAAAGTGGGACAGAATAGAATAGTCGGTCACAAGTCTGTGATAGACTAAAACAGTCATAATTCTGTTTCTGATTGGCTGGCTCTAAGTATGCCACTAATGTGACTTTAAGCTCAGTTTTAGTTTCCTACTGTGGATAATACCTTTTTCCTATAGTGCTGTGAGGTTGGCTTAATTAATGTTTGTAAAGTTCTCAGTAATAATCTTTAGACAAAAGGTGAGGTAGAAGGGAAGTATATTATTCTCATAGCTTTACCAGCATCTTTGATCACATAAAGGAAATTCCCTCAAAGGTCATTTCGTAGAAGCAATATTAGCCTGGTGGCTCTTAAGCCTTATGTAACTTCCTGGAACAATGCAATAGCAAGGGAAAGAAAATGACATCAACATGGAGATAATAATGAATTTAAATCATAAGCCTTATTGCCTCACTACAGCTGCTGCATATGAGACAAGCTGGAAGCTTCTAAACTTAACTCAGCCGCTGCCTGGAAGCTTCTAATTAAAAGTTTTCAAATAAATCAATAAGTTTTGACATATAAGGGAGCAGATGGCTTTAGGAAGGGAACTGAAAGATTGCATTAGAGGAAAGCATTGGACTTCAATTCCATTTGAAAAAGCATGCCATGTAGAGAAAGCAGGGATCGGAAGTGGGCACACTCAGGAGACAGGAGAGGCAGCAGGATTAGGTCCTGCTCTCTCACACATTTAGCTGTGAAATTTTCGTTTATAGCACACTTAAACCTTTCTGTTGCTCAGAATCCATACCTGTAAAATGGGAGAAATATTCTGTCTTCCATAAAGGGGCGTTCATCCATTTGATAGAGGGTTTTTGTTTGTTCTTCTTTCTTTCATTCAACACATATGCATTGAGCACCTACCAACACTGGTACTTTGCTAAGCACTGGGAATTCAGGGTGAGCAAAAATCAGACAAAGATTTTGCTCTCATGGAGCCTGAAATTTAGCAAGGAACCCATTAATTAGCTCATTTGCTAATTAAATCCAGCAAATGAAATTATTTAGAACATTTTCAAATGCCATGTAAACATTTGATGTTGTTTGATGATGGTAATGCCATGTTTGTAATTTACTAGTTTCATAAAAAATCCTTTGGCATAGCTAATAGTTAATATTCTTGACAAACCTTTGAGGTAGATATTGATAAATACAAACCACAAGAAAACTGAAATTCAGAGGATGAACATTCTCGACTGAAGTCACAAAGCTGAAAAATGGCAGAACCTGGACTTGGACAAGCTCCTCTGATGCCAGTTCACATGTTTCTTTTGGGCATTCATTCTGAATTTCAGTCATCTGGCAGTTATAAACTTCTAACCCAGAGAGGATGCTTGTCTAAGCAATTGCAGAGAATGTTGACATCACTGATGTTATTATCGAGAGGTAGCAGCAATAGTGCATAAACAGAACCATCATGTGGGCAAAATGTACCCAAGAATGGTTTTACAATGCCAAGCCCTGTGTTTGGACAGGTCTGTTGAGGTATCATTGGGAGTTCTGGGTCCTTCCTAGGTCACTTTCATTCAGACATCAGCCTGCCTGTGTCTACCCGGCTTCAGTTCAATTGATCATGTCTTTGGGGTACATGGAAGGGTTCCATTTTATCACAATGCCTTGTGGAAATTGGATGTTGAACCTGTAAATTTCCTTGGCCTTCAGAAGCCAAGGTGAGGTTGCGGCAAAGATTTCCACCTTAGGGGTGTAGATCAAGTCATGGTTATTTCAGGAACTTCTTGATGTTTATCTCCATAGGGACTCTAAGTATCAGTATAATTTGGGGTACAAAAGATTCCCCAGCACCCCTCCCCCATATTATTCATATATGCAGATGTCAGTGATCCATACCTTAAATTGGGGACACTACAGAGATGACTCATATGGCCTGTGTAAGATACATAACAATTAGTGAAACCATCCATGTTTTCCAGACACCCCTGCATGTCCAAAGGCAATGCCCTCTACATGGTCACTACCAATAGTACTCCCTTCCCTATTCCCCAAGTCTTTGCTGTGAACTCCAATGGCACTTGGTAGTTCTCTGCTAGCATGTGTCTCTCTCTGTTTTTGTGTTCTTACTGTGGTAGCTCCTTTCCACAGTCCTCACCCCACATAGCAGCCAGTTCTCTCTTAAAAGATTTGTTTATTTATTTATTCCTGCACCCACACCCCGCCCCCTGCCATTGTTTTTGCACTCGCTGTCTGTTCTCTGTGTTCTTCTGTGTCTGCTTGTCTTCTCTTTAGGCGGCACTGGGAACTGACCCTGGGACCTTCCAGAGTGGAAGAGAAGTATTCAATCTCTTGCACCATCTCAGCTCCCTGGTCTGCTGCATCTCTTATTGTCTCTCCTCTGTGTCTCTTTTTGTTGCATCATCTTGCTGCTCCAGCTCTCCACATGGGCCAGCACTCTACTCGAGTCAACTTACCTTTCACCAGGAGGCCCCAGGAATCAAACCCTGGACCTCCTATGTGGTAGACAGGAGCCCAATTGCTTGAGCCACATCCGTTTCCCCAGGTCTATCTTAAAAGAAAAGAAAAAAATGTATCTATAGTAGGTATTTATATGTAATAAATTTATTGCATATTAAATCTGAGTTAAATTTCATAAATTTGTATAAAACCATGTTAGTCTTAAACCCTTCAGCGCGTCCTCCTTACATATGGATGAAACCGTAATGCTTCACCATGGTCTAAACACCTTGCCCACCTTTCTCCCCTGCAACTCAGGCCCCAGGTGCATGGTCTGTCAGTTCTTCGAAACTGCCAAGCTCTTTCCCACCTCATGGCCCTCACACATGCTCTTCCCTCTACCAGAACTGTTCTTCCCCATGTTTCAAAAGGCCAGCATTTCATAAGGTAAAATAAAAGAATACCCTGCTCCCACCTAGCCCTCCATTCTCTAGCTCAACTCCCCAATTTTTATCCTCCTAACATTTCATTAGCCTTTGTTTCATTTTGTTTTTGTCTGCCTCCTCCACCAGAGAGTGAGCATTGTAATGGCAGGAAGCATGTTTGCTGTGTCCTCAGAGGTTGGAACTGTGCCCAGCAGAGAGCTGCTCCATACATGTTGATGAATGACTGAAAGGTTGAGCAAATGATGAATGTGTCTTGTCACCCATGCAGCCTAAAACGTCCTTGGAGAGTAGTCAAATTAACTTTTATACCCCCAGCCAACACTTAGCTCTACGTCCATAATAATAGCCATAGCTACCAGTTGCTGAATGACTATACCAGCCGTTCTTCTAAGCCCTCTACAATATTTGCTCATTTAATTCTCCTGAAAACCTGATGATGTTTGCATTACTGCTCTCAGATCCAGTTTTTCAGATGCGAAAACTGGTGAGATAACTTTAAATATTTAATGGATAGTTTAAATGATTTACCTAAGGCTACACAGCCAGAAAGTGGCAGAGCCAGGACTCAGACCCAGTGGTCTGGGCTCTAAAGCCACCTGAGTTTCCTTCTATATTGGCCTGTCTTCCTGTAGCAGAGTCACATATACATTTGAGTGAATCAAAAGAAACATGGAACTTGCTCCAGCACAGGGAAAGTGAATACATCTCTCACCTGCTACAGTGTACTCTTTCCCAGCCTGAGGAAGCTAGAGTGCCGCATCATTATTTCTTTAGTGTGTCCATATAAAAGGAAAACCAGAGTAATCTCTGCAGATGCTGGAACTGAAAGAATCATTGTCCCCTCATCAGAAAGCATAATTAAGAGCCTCTCTGCCCGTTAAATGAGGCAGTGAATGCTAACGCACTTTGTAGGGTGTAAGACGCTCTATAAATGTTAGTTATTCTTATTCCTGCATTCCATGGGATAGTGGCGTGTGGTTCAGAATTTCTTAGAAGCATGAAAGCTACCTAATAGTAAAGGAAAGGAAATGCCTCCCATTTATTCCCTCCCATCATCCAGAAACTAAACAGAAATCCATTCTTCTGCATTTCCAAACTCCAGGGTCAGAGAGATACAAATTTAAATATGCAGGCTGGTTTTTAATGATAAATGAAAGGGATTTTTGAAATGAATGTGCTGTGATTGCATTTCTGGTCATTCACCCAGAAGGCATTTTGCAGTAAGCTCTGGACCCAATTCCGCTGAAAATGCATGAAGCTTTGGTGCCTGCAGCAAATCTCCCCACAGACGGGGATCAGGGTCCTTACCACAGAAATGCCATTAAATGACGCAGACCCCCAGGCTCAAAGGTGAAAAACAAATTAACATGAGCCCAAAAGAAATCCCATACAAAGTTACTTTTAAAATACTTTTTCCATAACCTTAGCCTGACAATAAAATCTCTTTGATTCTCAAATACTTTATAAGACTAGTGTGCATTAATAAATAACTCAGCCTTTTCAGTAGAGGTACCTTTGACACTTAAAAAAAATTGACTACTCTTTGGGAGTAAGAATATTTCTGATAGGTCTTGTCCAAATAAAGGTTTCTTTGACCTGCTATAACAGTAGATAAGAAATATGGGTTTAAAAAAATCATTTGTTTTGTATGACTAATGCTAAGGTGATTTTTAAGAGTAATTGACAGGAGTTGGCTTTTTTAAATAGGTTGGAGAGCTCCACTGATAACCTTGTTTATTCTTAAAGAAGTTTGTTAAGTAAACTGTTTTCCTGGAGATGACCAAGGTAAGCCTCAGCCTTATCTGACTTACCATGAAATTCCAAAGGGATGGAAGTTTTCATTGTATTTTATTTTTTCTTAATTACTCCTGTAATGCATGTATAGATTCTCATACAACAAAAGTGGAGATTATACACATGAAGCTAATTTCACCCCTCCCGCTCTTAATCCCACTCCTCTTCATTCTTCAGAAGTAAGCACTGTAGTTAGTTTGGTGCCTCTCCTTCCAAACCTTTCTCTACACATTTGTCTTGGATGCATATGCATTAAATCTTTAAAATTTATATTATTTCTATAATGGTGTATTAGGTTTCTTTTGCTGCCACAAAACTCAATGGCTTAAAAATAACATGTATTATCTTACACATTTTCTAAGAGTCAGGAATCTACGGATGGCTAAACTGAGAGGCTCTGGCTCATGGTCTCTCATGAAGTTATGGTCAGGATATGTGCCAGAGCTGCAGTCTTTTAGAGCTTGAGGATCTGCTTCCACAATGGCTAGCTGACATGGCTTTTGGCTGGAGCCTTCAGGCCCTCTCAAGAGTGAAGGTCTTTTTATGACCTAGTCTTGGAAGTGGCACGATGTCATTTCTGCCCTGTGCTATTCATTTGAAGTCAGTCACTAACTCTGGCCCACACTCAAGGGGAGGCTACATAAGCTCCACTTCCTGAAGGAAGGAGTATCAGAGAGTTTCTGGGTGTATTTTTAAACCACCACATATGGCATACTGCAACTTGCTTTTTTCTTTTTTTCTTAATAATCTGTCTTAGAGAGCTTTCCATGTCAGTACATCTAGTCGACCTCATTTTTTAAAAAATTGCTGCATCGTATCCTGCTTTCTATTTAATCATTCCCCTATTGATATATAGACCTTAAGACTGAACCTAGGTTTTTTTCACCCAACACAGCACTGGAGCATTGCTTAAGTCTCTTCAGCGTATGTACTGGGATTTCTCTATAAAACTTGAAGTGGAATTGCTGAGTTGAAATATCTGCTTATCATAATAGGTGCTGCCAAACTGTCCTCCAAAATGGCTCTTCCAATTTCGAATCATTCATTCATCCCTGACCTGACACATGGGAGATTTGTGACAGAACCTTTTTAGGCAAATATGTTTGGGAACTTGCAGATTATTTTGGTCCTTTCCAAGCCTGAGTTTTTGAGAGGCCTGAGAATTATCCCTTGATACCCACTCATGATGGAAATCTCTCCCTTTCAACTCTACTCGATTTAAGCAAAAATGCAGGAGCTCATCCCCCAGGAGACAAGGAGGCTTACCTGCTGTTTACAAAGGACTCAGACATTCTCAGGTACAAGGTGGTCCTGGAGAGCCAGATTGATTAGTGTTAATTCAAAACCACTTCTATTA
The DNA here is from genome assembly GCA_026826555.1 of Tolypeutes matacus. Taxonomy (NCBI): domain Eukaryota; kingdom Metazoa; phylum Chordata; class Mammalia; order Cingulata; family Chlamyphoridae; genus Tolypeutes; species Tolypeutes matacus. The sequence continues at coordinate 6,042,825 of JAKSZT010010581.1, read as the reverse complement.
CCATAGCTGCTGAGAAATAATATACATGAATCCAGCACATGGAATTCAGTGCAAAGGAAAATCCCGTTTAAGGAGTAGCTATTTCTGGTTTTGGTTATGTCTTCCCATTGCCAGTAATATCAATACCTAAAATCACTGCATCTGCTGAGCCCTCCCACCATATAACTTGTCCTTAGCTTAAAACCAAGGATCAGACTGATTTCCTTCTATTCAAGCTTCCAAGAGTCCTTGGCTGGCAAGAATCTCCCTCCTATAATATCACTAATTAACAGCAGCTATCAACCCCTAGGCAGCTGAACCACACAAAAGGATTTGGCCTGATTTATTTCTATTTACTCTGCCTATCTCAAGTAAGGATGGCCAGTCCAAAATGATGTGTCATTGAGGCAACCATCATTCATTCCTTCATTCAACAAATATTCACTGAGCCACTACTGTGTGTAAGGTACTATGCTGTTTGGTTTATGTGTGTGGGAAGGGCATTAACCTCATGAATGCCCTTCAAGAATTTAAAATCTAATGATAATTATTAGGTATTAATGCTATGTCTGTGTCAGGCCCTGTACAAACACTTTATAGACATCAGCACTTTTCATCCTCCTAGTAACCCAGATATGTAGGTACAATACCCATTTTACAGATGAATCAAGTACAAAACCCTAGTTCTGTCATGAGCCAGCTGCCCATCTTCACCCAAGTTCTTCACCCATCAGAGCCCTAATACATGAGAAGGCTGGACTAGTTCAGCTTTTGCCAAAACATGTTTCTTCTCACAAGTTCCATGACAATTAGGATCTGTAGTCACAGCATATTCCCTTCTCAGAGATCCCTGCACCCACAGCAACTCCTGTGGATCTCAGCTCACAGAAGATTCTCCTGTGCTCCCCAAGTTGGGATCACCAGACCACATGCTTTCATAGCACTTTGCACCTCTCCTTCACCTCTCAACACAGGAGAAATGCTACATTTGTGAAATTATTTACTGTCCTTCCACCGGGGTGATGTAAGCTCCCTGAGGGTCTGGACTGTGCTTTTTCTGCTCACTACTGTTTCCCCAGAGCCAGGTAAAGTGCCTCTCATAGTGTAGATCATCAGTATTATTTAATCCATTAACAAATCACTTTATTAAAGGCTCTGAAAAGAACTCCATAAAGGAAACCTGGAAACTAGTTAAACTCGTTGAGCACTTTCCAGGCCTCAGTCAACAAATATTTATGGATCATATCCTCTGGCCCAGGCACCAAATTAGGTACTGAAGATATAGCAATAAACTAAAGAGGCTGATCTTTATTCTTTTGGGGCTTGCTTTCCAAGGAGGATCTAGATGATGAATGAGTTAAATAAAAATGAATAGGGTAGCCAGATATTTAAGTCTGAGAAATAAAAACAAGAGCTGCACATAGGATGAAGGACAGTCATAGGATAACTCTCTAAAGAGAGGACATTGGAGACCTGAATCACAATGAGGAACCAGCCTCATGAAGTTGCAGACACAGAATTTTCTCAATCTCAGTAAATAGAGCAGTTACTTGGGACAAAAACCTTGGAGTCATCCTGGGCTCCTTTCTCTCACTTTCCAGATGCAATGCCAAGGCAAATCCTATCTGCTTTATTAGGAGAATGTCTCAGGTTGGACAGCTTCTTCCTGCCCTCACTGCTCTCACTCTGGCCCAGGCCTCCACCATTTCTTGCTTGGACTATTGTAATAACCTCCTAACAGTTTCCTCTACCTCCACTGTCTCCATCCACTGTCCTCTGAAAGTCAGCTCATGTCACTCCCCTGCTCAAAATGCTTCAAAGGATTCTCCTTACACTGAGGGGGAAAATCCACGATGCTCCAAGGCCTACAAAGGCTCACATTATCTAGCCTCCTCTCCAACCCCATTTTCTTCAACTCTTCCCATTCCAGGAACACTGCCCTTCTTGCTACTCCTCAAATAGGCCAAATGTGTTCCTACCACAGGCTCTTGGCCCTTGTGGTTCCCTCTATCTGGAAAACTCTTTCCCTGTTCTTTTGCTGTTTGCTCCATGACTTCATTCAGCTTCTGCTCAAATGCCTTCCCCCAACCCCTATCAAAATTTGCACTCTCCATTTTTCTTTATGCCTTAGCCCTGTTTAATTTTTCTTCATAGAACTCATTACACCAGGCATAATATTAGGTATCTGTCTGTCTCTCCTGTTAAACTGGAAACTCCGTGAGGACAGGAACTGGATTAGCTTTGTTCACTGCTGGTATTTCCAGTACCTGGAGAAGTGGTCTTCAATCACTGTTTATTGAACGAATGGATGAATAAATGACAAACTGCAAAGACCTTAGACTTGATGTGTTAGAGGAACATAAAGAAGGCAGGATAGGGGAGAGAGAGGAGGGAGCTGAGCAGGCAAGCACAGCTGAGACCTTACATGGCCTCTTAAGCTATGGTGAGGAGCTCAGATTTTATTCTGAGGATGAAGAAGCTGTTCATCTTTGAAAGCCTTTTTTCTTTGTCATTCCTACTAATGAGTAACATAACACTTGAAGCAGCATAGAAGAGTATGACCTCTTCCTTCCTACATTCTCTGATGCCCAGAGTAGAACTTTGCACATTAATGAGTCACCAACTGAATTAAGCTTCCCATGAGTACCTCAGGCAACAGTTTGGATTCCCTGAAAAGTATCTCCTACTCACTCCTAGTATACATACAGCTAGACTCAAAGTGTCTCCACTCTGAGTTGCTATGTAAATATACTCCCCTGGGGAGCTGTCCCTGACCTCCGGAAGCAGAGGTGTAAGGGTCCTCCTGCACGCCCTTACGGCACTTCCAGCATACACACTGCCTTGTGGTATCTGTCTGCTGGAGGGTAAGCTGGGAGGGTAAGCTCCTTGAGGCTGGGGACCTTCTCTTAGTCCCTCCTCTATTCAGAGACCACAGAGAGGCCACTGGTCATCTGGAGTCAGCTTGGTGAGATGTATTTTGGCCTGTTTTGTGTTAATTCAAAGTAGCTGCCAACATTTTAGATTTAGAAAAAAGATGGCCTTCTGGCTTCTGTTGAAAGTTTATGCCATAGCAAGGCTGTGCCCATGTTTTCAAGCAGCCACAAGCAGAGGAATTAAGCAGCCCCTCCACATTCATGGGGGCATACTTTCTCCAGCAAGCTGCAATCCCCACCACTCCCTATTAATTTCTAATGTTGAGCTTGACTGGTCTTTGTCATTTAACATTTTCTTGAGCTATTGTTTTCTTATAGTAGAGAAATATAAGTCTGTATCCAATTTGCTATCAAAAGAAGGCCACATGTTCTTAAACCTGGTACATGGGCTCTTTTTAGGGCAATTGAATTTGGGATCTTTGTCCTAAAATAAACAGATGTTGTCAATTTACAATCAGAAAAAGATCTTGAAGATTCAACATAGTGAAGATGTCAATTCCCTCGAAATTGATTTGAAAGTTTAATTCAATTCCTTTCAAAATCCTAGCAAGATTTTTTGTAGCTATAGATGAGATCATTCTAAAATCTATATAGAAAGGCAAAGGACTAGAATAGCTAAAGTAATTTTGAAAAAGAATAAAGTGGGAGGACTCAGTCCACCCAACTTCAAGACTTATTATATAGCTATAGTAATAAAGAAATAAAGACTGTGGTATTAACAAAGGGATAGGCACATAGATCAATGAAACAGAATAGAGAATCCAGAAATAGACTCATACAAATTTGCTGCTCAACTGATTTTTGACGAAGTTGCAAAAACAATTCAATGAAAGAATGGTAGCCTTTTCAACAAAACAGTGCTGGAGCAGCTGGAGCAACTGGATCTCCATAGGGGGAAAAAAAAAAAAAGAACCTCCACCCGAGTCTCACATTAGACTCATAGTGGGTCGTGGACTTAAATATAAAACATAAAGCTATAAATTTGTAGAAAAAAAATGTAGGAAAAAAATCTAGAACTAGGCAAAGATTTCTTAGTCTTGACACAAAAAGCATAATCCATAAACAGGATAATTGACCTCATCAAAATTAAAACCATTTGCTCGGTGAAAGATCCTGTTAGTGGATGAATTGACAAGCTTCAAACTGGGAGAAAATATTTGCAAACTACATATCAGAAAAAGGACTAGTCTCCAGAATATATAAAGAACACTCAAAACTCAACAGTTAAAAACAAACAACAACAAAAAAAATCCAGTTAGAAAGTAGACAAGGCATGAAGAGGCATTTCACCAAAAAAAGAATACATAGATGGCAAATAAGCACATGAAAAGATATTCAGCATTCACAAATGCAAATTAAACCACAATGAGTCATCAGTATACACCTATAAGAAGGGCTAAAATAAAAAATAATGACAACAGATGCTGGTGAGGATGCAGAGAAATTCCATCACTCATACATTGTTGATGGGAATGTACAATGGTACAGCCACTATGGAAAATGGTTTGGCAATTTCTTTTAAAACTAAACATGCAACTACCATATGGCCCAGCAACTCACTCCTGAGCATTTATCTCAAAAAAATGAAAGCGTATGTGCATAAACCTGTACACAAATGTTTATAGCAGCTTTATTCATAATTGCCAAAAACTGTAAACAACCCAGATGTCCTTCTACAGATGACTGGTTAAGCAAACATACATATGGCATATATATGGCATGGAATACTACTTGGTAATGGAAAGGAACAAACTAACGCTATACCCACCATCCTGAATGTATATCCAGAGAATTATGCTGAGTGAAAAATGCCAATCCCAAAAGGTTACAAACTTTATGATTGCATTTATATGACATTCCTGAAATGACAAAACTACAGAAATGGAGAATAGATTAGTGGGTGCCAGGGCTTGAGGAGGACTTGGTGGCCAAGGGATGTGAGCATGGCCATGAAAGGGCAACGGGAGGTCCTTTGGTGCTGGGCCTGTTCTGTGTCTTGACTGTGTCCATGTCAGGATCCTGGTTGTGGTATTTTATTCTTGTTTTGTAAGAAGTTACCATTGGGGAAAACTAGGTGAAGAATACATGGGAACTCTGCATTACTTCTTATAATTGCATGTGCATCTACAATTATGTAAAAATTAAAAGTTTAATTTTTTTAAAAAAGCACAGGCCCTAGAAATCAGACAGCACTGAGTTTAAATCTCTGCTCAGCCACTTACCAACTGACTGAATGAGCAGTTTATTAGCCATTCTGAGCCTCAACTTCCCCACCTGAATAATGGGGATCATGAAAGTCCCATGCTCACTGGCAGATGAATGAGGTCATGTAGTTACAATGCTTAGCCCAGTGTCTGAAATGTAGTTAAGAGCTAAATAAATGACCTGCCATAATTCCCAAGTACTGAATGTATGAGAGAAGATGTGTGTGTGTTTGTGCATGTAGGGGGCCTGTTAATAGAAGAGTTGAGCTTTATATCTGGGTTGATGCAGAATAAACATTGGTGCAAGATCTAGATGTAGATCATGTAGACAATAGCCTCTGGATTCAGAAAAAAAAAATTTTTTTTAATTTTGTTGCCAACATTCAAAAGTGAAGATTCCCCACCTTTCTTTAAAAAGAAAAAAAAAGAATGAAAAATGAAGGAAGGAAGGAAAGGAGGGAGGTAGCAAAATCATCAAATAAGTTACAAAATAAAATTTCGTACAAATTTTTCTTTTTTTAAATTGCTTTAAAGCATATGTATCATGAAACCTACATTTGCAACCATCTTTAAGCATACAATTCAGTGGCATTAATTACATTCACAATGTTGTACAACTATCACCGCCATCTATTTCCAAAATTTTTCATCACCCCAAACAGAAACTCCATACACATTAAGCAATGTAACTCCCCAATCCCCCACCCCACCCCCCATTTTAAGATTTTAAAATGAAAAAGAAAAGAATGGGAAAATATGGCAATGTTAATTTGGTGATGATATGACAATAATTTGCTGGAGTTGAGTCGTAGCTCTCTCCTTTAGCGAGGGAGTAGACTCCTCTATTTGCCAACATCCTCACCACTCCCTAATGTACTTCTGTCACTACTTCAAATGTCAGTTACCCAGTGTCTTCATATGCTTGTCTTCCTTATAGTAAGAGTAAGAGAATTGTTCCTTATACCCATGTATAAAAGAAAAGGCCATTGCTGCAAGGGGGAGACCCAGAGGCAGGGACAGACCTGAGACATCTCAGGATAGACCAGGATTGACATGGAGTAGAGGTTCCCAAATTCTCTCCCTTCATGGCACCCTTAGTGTCACAGTAATTATTTCATGCTGCTTCTGGACCAAAAGAAATGTATAAGTCTATTTTTTAAAGTAGTTAGGTCCAAACTACTTAAAAAGGACTTATGTGCTAACAAGTTAGTAGCTGTTTGGGGAAAAAAAGTATACATAAGTGGAAAGAAATATTTTTATTTCATTTTTAACCACAATTGCTTATAATGGAATATGTGCACCTATTGGGCACAGCTTCCTTGGAATCAGATTGGACACTGCCACCCTCCTTTCCTGTTCCAAATGATTTTGATGCAGTACTTGCTTTTAACCACAGTAACTACCAAAAATCCAGCCTTGCAAAGATATGACATTACTGAAGGGAACACACCACACTGTAATGTTGAAATGGCAAGTTCCCTCATACTAGTAGTTCTTCACAGTTTCTGATGTTGACCATCACTGCATTTCCCTAGAAATTTAAAATATCCTGCAGCACCCCTGCAAGTTTGCTGCAATGCTATGGGATGCTTTGGTGCATAGACTGGGAACCACAGATATAAAGGTTCATTTTGGTCTCTCCCAGAGAACAGAGGAGACCCAGACCAAATGCTTACGCTACCAGGACCTAGCTTCCCAAATGGAATGATCCACCTGCTGTGCACACACCTGGTTCCCCAGGATTGTCTCACAGCCAAACTGCCTGCCTTTAGGCAGCAAGAGCCGTTTCCTCCGATGCAGCCATGGCAGAGCGGATATTTAGGAATGGGGTGATGGACATTTTAGTTTCTGCCATTTCCAAGATATTAAACAATTTGGAAAATTCCTTTTCTCAAAATCAGATTCTGCAGTACCTGTGCAGGAGTGACAAGTGCTGTGCTAGGTACTGCGGTCACAGAAACAAGTAGGGCATGGTCCCTGGCCCTCACAGGATGCTTCTCCCCCCTCGCGGAGACACAGCACGGTATTTCATGGAGAGGGCCCAACACTTTAAGTGAAGAGACCTGAATTTGAATCCAGACTTGTCAACTCAGTCTTCCTGAGCCGCCTCAGTCTCCTTATCTGTAAAATATCTCCCACAGCACCTCTTTCTCACAAGATTTAATGAGATCAGTGCACGTAAATTCAGAATGTTAGGATCAGCACATTGCCAGCATTCATATTTGCCACCTCTTTAATCACTAATTACCAATCCAGGCTGCTTTGCCCAAGGGTGAAAAAGGATCCAAATCTCAAAATATGTTTCTCATGCTTCCTAGAAGAGATATGCATGCAGAGGGTGGGAAAATGAAGAAAATTCCAATAGCTTTTGTAATGTCAGTGAGAAACTTAGGAGCAGACAGAGTTGTATTTTCCTAGAAGCTTCATTCTCCTTTTCCTTTTGCCAGCTAGAGTATAAACTGCTTTGAGAGCTGAACTGATGTGCTTGTCCCCCCTGTTCCTCTTTTCTCTAGAATATATCATTTAAAATAGATCAACTTTCTTCCCCCTGATTCTGGCTGACACCCAGGGGCTGTTTCATCTAGCTAGTGCCACACGTGCCTTTTTCTTTTCTTTTTTTTTTTTTTTAACTCCCAACCCAAGAGCTGTTCCAAAGTCAAAGTTAATATTTCTTCCCAGATGTTGTGTTATTCCAGGAACCACTGATAGATGTTGCTTAGTTGAGGTAGATCTGATTGGGATCCCTCTCCAAGAAAGTGAGATAATATGAGAGACCATAAAGCAGCTGTTAATTTCCCTCTCAAAGTGCAGAGGATTATGCACAATGGAGGGAAGCAGTTCTCTGGGTCCCCAGCCTAATTGTCTTGATTAACATGCTGCAGGGCCATCACAGGTGTAACACATAATAGCTCTGTAAGGTTTGCAGAGCCAGGCCAATTAAAATCTGTCATTGAGCCAAGAATTTAACAGTGTGTGCATCGTAATGCCAAAAGTCAAAATGAGTTCCCTAAATAATAATTGCTTGCATTTCTAGGACAATTTGTGGTTTTAAAGTACCTTTTCACCTCCTTTACTTCATTCTCTCCTTATGTAGAAGCCAAACAGATTAGGTGGGAAAACTGAAGTTCAGAGGGATTCAGTGACTTACCACATTAAAGGACCCTTGAAAATCGTGCAGAACTGCTCATGATAAAAGATTAAGATAAGGCAAGCCCTTAAAGAACTTTCTCCTGTCCATATAGCAATAATTAACATTCATATAGCACTGAACAGTGCTATTGTGTTTACAAAAAGCTATTATATTTATTGTCTTATTAGGTCTTCCATAATAGCCCTGGGAATCAGGTCTCTGTTAACCCATTTTTAATGGACAAAAAGCTCAAAACTTTAGAATATCAGTTGCAATGCTTTTACTTTATGGTGGAAGAAACTGATTTGGGGGAGTTTTAAGTCACTTGTTCAAGGGCATATGGTTACCATGAGGTAGTACTGGGAAAAGAACTCAGACTCCTGGTCCAGAATTTTTTACTCCTCATCCCATGCGCCTCTCATGGGCAAGGCACATTTTAGAGTTATGGGCAAATGGGCTCTAGTAGTTTGGGGCTATGTACCCCAGAAAAACATGTTCTTAGACATGCTCTTTCCAGACGGTATGAACCAGTTGTAAGTAGAATCTATTGATGGGGTTACCCCTGTTAAGACTCAATCAGGATGGGTCTTAATCCCATTGCTGCAGTCCTTTCATAAGCAGAATGAAATTCAGATGAGACGGAGAACCACAGAGGGAGCAGCCACAGGCATCAACAGATCCCGGAAGAGAAGGGAGGGACCAGGAGACACTACCTTATGACAAACTAAGGAGCAAGGATCGCCAGCAGGCAGCCCCAGAACACCACAGTCTCTGGGGAAAAAGCTTTACCTTGATGATGCCTTGATTTGGACATTTTCCTAACCTCAAAACTGTGAGCTTTTTAAATCCCCATTGTTTAAGCCGAGCCATTGCGTGGTATTTGCGTGAGCAGCCTAGGAAACTGAAACATGAGGTGAGCGTTTGTTGCAAAGCAGATAACTGTGGCCACAGAGCCCAGCTTGGAACAGCTGAAGGGTTTTAGGCGATGATTTATGTTCCCACTGAACTGGGAATGGGCAGTTTACCATCTAACTGAAAGCGAGTTTGACCCTTTGTCTCTTAACCACCTAACCCCTGTGGTGCGTGCTGACCACGTGTACTTGAGAAAGATACGTTTGCTGGTTTCCAGGCCATCCACCAGAGGTCCAGCAGTACATCCAAGTAACTGGCAGTGCATCCGGAAGGCCTGAATGGCTGTGAGTGGCCATGGAGGCAGAGAAGACAGATAGCCTGTTTATAGGAAAAGCAAGCTCTAAGCTATTCTCAAGCAGAGCCACAATTTCTTGCAGTAGAATGTGTTGTTCTTTGTTTCTTAAAGATGAGGAATGAGGAGGAGCCCTTCTTTGGCTCCTCTGATGATTTCTTAGGTTAAGGCTGAGCCCCTGAGTACAAATGATCACCTGGCTTGTGTCCCGATACTGATGGAGCACACAGGATGGTTCCCTGGTGACACAAGTGTGGGTGGGTGTGGAATTCCACATTTCTGTCTGCTGGAAGGGCAGTGCTTTCCACCCATTGTTCATTCTGAAAGCACTCTTCAGTCCCAGCCTGTGGGCTTTGACTGGAGGAGGAGAGAGAATGAATTCTATGTTCCCCATGGTGCATTGTAGCCTAAAGGCCAGGTTCCTTTCATCTAAAAAGCCAAAACTGATGATTTCCTCAAGAGCAAATGGCTTCCATAGCCTCTTTTGCAGCACTATCTGTGTCTGCTCTACCACTCCGTCCACAAATCTGGGGTGGAGCTAAAGCAGCCAAGTTACTGACATCTCAACATAAATAACCTCTTTTATTTAAAAAAGAAAGCCAAAATTGTGGATGGGAGGAACTGCAGGACTAGCCTTAGGTTCTATGCTATTTTAGTTCAGATTTTAAAATATAAAAAGGAATAAGGAGCAGGTACCTCTTTAAGTAAATATGTAAGTATTTTTTTAAATAAATGATGGTGTGTATCTATATAAAGATAAATATTTTTGCCATTTTATAAAGCTATTTCCAGGCACGGTATGAATAAATCTACACTTGCTTTAGCTTAATGCAGCTGAATTGATTTCTTTCTGCTAACCTGTGATTCCCTCTCAGTGGGGTAGAATCAATAAGGTCAGTCGGGCCCACTTTTGCACATCATCCAGTCCTGGTTTAATCTTGGTAATCCTGGCTGCAGACCGCTCAATATGGAGGCAGATTGATTGGCAGCGATATTTGTTCCATGATTTTGTGAGCATATTTGGAGCACATTTAACTTATGACTTGGTGTACAGTTCCTTCTGTTGGTTTAACAGTTTGGTGCCTGTTTTCTTCCTTGTACTGCAAAAGGAAGCTTGGGGAAAATCAACTTGTCCAGGAGTAGAATTGAAATAAGTTTTAAACAGAATCAAAAAGAAATTAATATTTTTTAAAAGCACTATAGAAAACAGAAAAAATATATAAAAATTTTAAAAAGCACTATAGAATCTTAGCACTTGATAAATTTGAATTGGATTGGATTGGGGGCAGAGGTTGGACAGGGGGAGAATGGCAGCATTTAGTCCAGGAAAAAAAAAAAATCAGAGGCACTGACTTGAAATTAATGACAGTTCTCTCTTGTTAGGCATAGACGAGCCACACCATTTTTTACTTTTATGAAAAAGGGAGTTGTTTTAGTTTTTTGGCTGCTAAAACAAATACAATGCGGTGGGTTAGCTTAACAAAAGGAACTTATTGGCTCATGGTTTCAGAGGCTAGAAGGCTTGCTTCCTCCTGGGGTCAGTATCTTCTGGCTGGCCAGCAATCTTTGGGGTTCCTTGACTTTTCTCACATGGCAATACACATGGAAGTGTCTTATTTCTTCTCCAGGTTCTGTTGACTTGACTTTCACCTTCTGGCTGCTCCCCGTGGCTTCTCCTTTTATGTCCAATTTCCTTCACTTGTAAGAACTTCAGCCATACTGGATTAAGACCTACCCCCATTCAGTTTGAGCACATCTTAACTAATAACATCTTCAAAGGTCCTCTTTTTTTTTTTTTTTTTCTCTAAGATTTATTTTTTTTATTTATTCCCCCCCACCCCCAATTTGCTCTCATTGTCTGCTTTGTGTCCGTTCATTGTCTGCTCATCATCTTTCAGGAGGCACCAGAAACTGAACCCAGGACCTTCCATGTGGGAGGGAGGCGCCCAATCGCCTGAGCCACCTCTGCTCCCTGCTTGTTGTGTCTCTCCCTGTGTTTCCTCATTGTGTCTCTTCATTGTATCATCTTGTCACATTGGCTCGCCTTCTTTAGGAGGCAACAGGAACGAAACCCAGGACCTCCCATGTGGTAGGCGGGCACCCAACTGCTTGAGCCACATCCATTTCCCTCAGAGGTCTTCTTTACAAATGGGTTCACACCCTTAGGACCAGGGATTGGGACCTGACCATGACTTTTGTGGGAGACATGATTCAGTCCCCAATAGGCATCTTACATGTATTACAACTGGAGAGAATCCTGAAGAATGGTGCCTTCTAGTATGATAGTTTTATAAATTTTCAGCAAAGTTATGTGTAGGAATGTATGGATCCTACATCATTTCTCAAGTCCTTTCAGTCCAAGATACATTGAAAACCCTATTAGAATTCACTATTAGTGGTAAAGAAAAAGAATTCTTCCCCTACCCTCCAGTCATTTGTATATCCCTTCATCTCCTACCAATTAATAATTATACACCAATTCTCAGACATGGGGCAGTTGTTAAACAGGACTAAGTAAGATAATATAAGAAAAATGCCAAGCACAGAACCTGATTCATGTATTACATATTTATTATATGTTTTTATAATTATTTAATTCCAGTTTTCATGATTTCCTCTTCACTATGGAGCTCCACTCTCTCTATCCTGCACATTAAAATTTTGCCAAAAGAGGGAATGAGCAAGTTGGAATATTATTGCAGAGTAAGAATATCTTCAGGTAGCACTGGCCCCAAAAATGGTAGTACATGTCCAAAATGTCAAGGTAAGAGGATCCAGGACAATTGGTCAGCTCAATCCAGCCAGGCAGCAGAGTTGGTCATTAGTTACACCCCAGGCCGTTCAGAATTTTGGCAGTCTCGCCAACCTTAAGATTCTGATACCCTCTCACAGAGCGAGCAGGCAGCAGCAGCCAAACCTCACCATATGGTGTATTGTCCCCAGTGCCACACATTTTAGATTTATTAAAAAGCCCACACAAAAAAGAGAAATACCCCTTGGAGCAATAAAGTCCCAAATCCAACAATTTGCTGCAGTATCACAGCAAAGTTACCCCGGCTGTTTGAGATGGTTAGCCAGTAATTCTTCAAAATAGTTTTATTCTGACATATACACAACATTTTCCTCTGTAAGAACGTGAAGGTTTGATTCCTCCAGAGCCCCTTACATAGACAGATTGGTCCCTGAGATAATTACAAGAAGATAGTCTAATGGGCTTGATTAGGGAAATCCCATTACCTCCGTGAAGAATCACCAGTGAGCTATGCACCCGCACAAGTCTTCCTCCACAAAAAATGTAATTTCTTAGCTAGAAGCACAGAAACAGTTCAGTCCACTTGTTTATATTTGGAAACTAGGCTGATATTGATCTGTCAAAATGGGATTGTTGAACTAGAATATTTATCTACTCTGTTTCAGAAAGAATTTAAGGTGACTTACAAGGGGTGTATCAGATACGGCATGATAGAATAAATGAAAAGTTAGGCAACCTAAAATCTTGGACTCTCAGTATTGGGGGCCAACCTCCCAGCAGAAGCAGGAATGGCAGCTCTAGCAAGCATGACAGTTGGTGACCCAGTCTCTTCTACTGTGACCTGGTCCTCCGCGCTCTTAGAATCACTTAAATAGCCCCACCATGCAACCGTGCTTCCTGAGAGACATAGTCCCTTGCTGTTATTACCTCCTGCTATTGAGTCTTGCCCTCTAGAGGGGTACAAAAGTAAAAATTACTAGGGTAGCCAAAGAGGAAGTATGTTTTCTGTGGGGCACTGTGAGTGGGTTCATTCCCCACTCCCAGAAAAGTGGAATTTATATGAATATACAACACTGTTAGCTCATCATTTACATCAGTTCCCACCCCCTTGGCACCACCATCTCCAACTTCAGATTACAAGTACCTTTATAAAAATCAATATGAAAATGTCTTGATGTTTTAGAAAGTTAAAAAAACAAACAAAAAAAAAACCACTAAATGAAAGTTAAGAGGGTTCATTAAGCTCACCTCTGTCCCATGCTATTTTAATGTCTAAGGCATATACACATGAAGAAGAAAGCTTGCCTCCTAGGCTTGAAACTTCTTTATTGAGTGTGTGATTCATCCTTATTAACCAGGTGCTCCCAAAATCCCTGCAGAAGGCAGAGGAGTTACCTGGGGAGCTTTTATAAAATTACGGTTCCTAGGTACCATCCCTAAAGAGACAGAATCAGTAAAACTGGGATGAAGCCTGGGAATCTGCATTTTAATGTGTTCCTTTTGGTGGTTGTGTGTTTTGTGACTGGTGGAACACAATTTGAGAAGTTTAGTGCCCTTTTGAGATTTTCTTTCTTTTAGATTGCTCATTTTTGCATTTTTCCATATTTTTTCTTCAAAATGAACATATTTTTTTCTGTATATGTCTCTATATAAAAGCAAAACATACTCATTGTTAAAAAAGAAACCAATATAAGAAATGAGATGAGACATATATATCTTCCAAAGATAATATCTTTTTCTTCCTTGGGTGCTATGACTCTATGGCTTTTCATGTGCAATGGCTTCTTTTCATGGTGGTTTCAAAACTCCTCACTTGTAGCTCTACACAGAACACTATTCTTTAGGGACTAGGTACCTGTCCATTGCCAACTCCGGAGAAGTGGGGAGGAAAGAAAATTGCTGCACCATCTCCTTTTCTTGTGAGCATCATCTTGCCACCATAGAACTGTTCTTTTAACACCACCTCTATATATCTCCTTCACTTGGAAAAATTTAGGTCACGTCGACATCTGCCTATCCACCTGCTACTTCTGTGTGAACCATCCTTTAGTGCTCCACCTCTCTGAGATGATCTTCCCTAGCTAGAGAAGGCTCTAAAGCCTACGTTTCACATGGCCCTCCCGTCTGTGCAGTGATTCATAAGGTCTTAGACCTGAAATGCTATGACCTTTCCATAAAAAAAAACCATTTTATATACAAACTTTGCATGTGATTTCAGGAGGTCCAGGAGTCCTGGTTAAGAACCCCACAGTAATATGTCCTCAACAGACTAAATCCCCTCAAATCTGCCAAGAATTCCCACACATATCATTCATCATTCACCAAAATAAAGACTGAGCATCAGTTATGCAGCAAATAGTACACTGGGGCTTTGGGGATACAAAGAGAAATAAGACAGGAGTCCTTGTCTTTGGGATCTTAGTGTAATGGTAGAGACAGGAAAATGGTGACAAAAGAATGTGTTAAGCACTGAATGAAACAGCAAAGGCTACAATAAAATGTTCTCAAAACACAATTTTGACTTCTCTTCTTAAAACCCTTGATGTTTCCTTTCCTTGTGTCCATGAGACACTCCCTCCCTCTGCCCAGCCCCAGCACTCTGCTCCAGGCATATTAAACTCTATTTGGTCCCCATATGTGACATGTTCTATGGGTCTCCTTTCAAATTGTGCCCTCTTCCTGTTATACTTCTCTTTGGCCAGACTTTCATTTGTCCTTGAAGACTAGCCTCCAAATGCTTCCTTCAGTGAGCATTCCCTGATTTTTCCAAGTTCAAGTTAGATGCTATTCATAGATGTTTCCATTGCATCCTTATCTTAGTTCCTATCCCTATAATACCATTACCTCTTTATATGTTGCCATCCCTCACCAGACATTGATACCTTCAAGGACAGGGACTATCATGTTCACAGTTTAGTCATACCAGCTAATATGTAATAGCTACCTGATAAATATTAGAACTAATTAATTTAATTTGAGAATCCACAGAGGAATCAGTTTTAAGGTTTTTCTCTTATAAGTCAAAATGAGGAACCCTCTTATCCCTATATTCTCTGAGAAGCATGGTCGCTAATTAGAACTTTAGCAAAGTCTGACAAAATCACACTTTGCCTATAAGGAATCTGACTTTTGGTATTCAGTACACATGAAAGCAGGGACAGAGTCAAGGCCAGTGAATGAAGAAATGTTCACCTGTCATTTGCTTAGCATTCTGAGAAATGCTGTGGGGAGTCAAGATGCATGAGTTTCCTCCTTCAAGAACCTATTTTTGGGAACACAAGAATTCCCATAAGAAATCAAGTTAATATGTAATTTAGTGCTGAATTATGTAGTATAGACTGTAAAATGGCATTTAAAGTTACTTCCTGCTCAATATTACTGTGAATCTAAGTTTTTATAGCATTTAACTCTATTAAACACTCTAATTGTTTAATACAGTCTTCCCAACTGGACTGAGCTGCTCATGGGCAGGGCTTATGTGTTGATGATCTTTGCAACTCTAAGGTCTGAGTAGGTGCCTAATAGCTGTTTGCTAAACCAATACAGTAAAAGAAGAGGGAGAGACTGATAGATAGAATACCTGGATCAAGAGCTCAGCGTCTGTGAATTATGAGATTGGGAACACCTGGTTCAAGAGCTCAGCATCTCTAAATTATGCAGTTGGGATAAAAGGTTCATAAGCTTAATAAGCATTACAGAATCACTGCACACCACTTTAGGGACCATGACAGACCCACAAGAATTAAGGTGGCATAGCAGAAAGAGTATGAGCTTTAAAATCAGGCATATCTGATTCAAATCCCAGGTCTTCTGCAGGCTTGCTAAGTAATCTTCCATTCATTCCTAAGATATTTGCTGTATCCTGTTCTGTGCAAGGCAACATGCTAAGTGTTACAGAGACAATATTAAATATTCACTACAATCTTGGAGCCTCCAATTACTTTCCTTCAGAAATCATCACCTGCAATGTTTTCTTGCAGAGCTGCTGAGAGAACTAAGTGTGATATGGATGAAAATGCCCAGTACAGGTCTTGGCACATGGTAGACACTCAGTAAATGCCACTAGGAGGCATGGTTCCTAGCTCCAGTCTAGTTAAGGCCAGTTGATGAACACTCAAGATGCAACTAGAGCTTACTGTCCAATATGATAGCCACACTAACTATTGAGAACTTGGAATGTGCCTGATCTACACTGAGACATGCTCTAAGTTTAAATATACCCCAGATTTTGAAAACTTAGTATGAAGACTATAAAATAACTCATTAATAATTTTTATATTCACTAGATGTAGAAATGATAATTCAGATATATTGGGTAAAATAAAATATTAAATTGATTTTATCTATTTTTTAATGTTGCTACTAGAAAATTTAAAATTATGTATATGGCTCACATTGTACTTCTATAGACAGTGTTAGAACAGAGAATAAAAGTAAGTTCTTGGTTCTAAAAAGAGCCAATTGGCTAGTGTTGAGGGTTGCCTAAGAGTTGCCTTCTGAGAGCCTCCTTGTTGCTCAAATATGGCTTCTCTCTAAGCCAAACTCAGCATATAAATGCATTACCTTCTCCCCAGCGTGGGACATGACTCCCAGGGATGAGCCTCCCTGGCACCATAGGATTATTACCAAGAACCAACTAGCAATGCAACTGGAAAAAGACCTCGAATAAAAGGGGGGAAAGGTAAAGACAAATGAGTTTATATGGCTAAGAGACTTCAAAGTGGGTTGGGAGGTTATCCCAGAGATAATGCTTATATACATCTCAGCAGGATCTCATAGACTGCCAAAGAGGATACTACCTCAAACAGTGGGACTCCTGAGGGCTCTGGAGACACCCAGGTCCTATGGTCAGGGCAGATAGCTCCAGAGTTTTGTGCCTTGCCAGTGGGCCCTACTTTGGAGTTTGTGCTCCTGAGAGTGACAGAGTTGCACTCTGTTATGGCTTCCCTACACACGGCTCATCTGTCCCTTCTATTTGAACCTATACTTAGTGCTGGAGTTGGTAGGTGTACGTCCAAGAGACTTGAATCTTTGGGCTGTCCATGTGCCAGCTGGGCCCTGAGCCTAAGTGGAGTTGCAACACCATTGGACTCAACCAGGACAACTAACAAGGACTTGAGGATTGACAGCCACCATACCAAGGAAATGAGAGGGCCTACAACTGCAAGCAAGAGAGTCCCATCCATCAGCTGTATGGGATCGAAGCCCCCTCTCAATTAGAGGTGGAGTGGACATCACCATCCCAGAATCCTCAGGATTGGGGAATGAACTATGGACTAGAGTGGACTTATTGGTATTCTACAATAGACTTGTTGTGATTCTAGCAATGGAAGAAATTACAACACTGATGTGGACGCAGTGGCTACTGGAGATTCTGAGGGCAGGGGGAGGGAAAAACAGGTGTAATGCGGGGTTTTTTTCGGGACTTGGGAATCATCCTGAATGGCATTGCAATGACAGATATATGCCATTATATATCTTCCCATAGCCTGCAGAATTGTGTGGAGAGAGTGTAAACTACAATGTGAACTATGGTCCAAGCCTCAGGATGGGTTTCAATTGCAATGAATGTGCCACACTAATGAAGGATGTTGCTTATGTGGGAGGATGTGGGAGGTGTGGGGAGCAGGGCAAACGGGAATCACTATATTTTTGTGTAACATTTATGCAATCTAAATATCTTTAAAAAATTTTTTTAAATATTAAAAAAATAAAAACAAAAATAAATAAGAAGAGCCAATTGGAGTATCCAAAAGTGATCCAGGAATATGTACCACAAGGTAACCACTGAGCAGAATGCAGAGCTGTGGTGCTGGTTTCATACACTGCTGGTGGCATCAGCAGTAATTATCACCCATCCAAGGAAGAATATTTTAGTTCACTTTAGTTAGCAGTCACTTGAGTTTACCTATTTGTAACTGTACCTATGCACGCACCTAGGAAAGAGGTCGGTGCAGGGAGGAGGGAGAAGCTGGTTATTCTACCAATGGCCGCTGTGATTTATTTTCTCATCTGGAAGCAGTGTAAAGCAGAAGGGCTTTAGACAGATGGAGTTTCGATGTCAGCACCATCCCTTCCCACATGATCTTGGGCAAGTTATTCTCTGTCTGATCCTCAATGTACCTGTGTATAAAATAATGGTGATAATACCTACATCATTAGCTTGCTGTGAGGCTTAAAGGAACTAATGTACGGAAGGCCTGGAGCACATTGTAAATGTTCAGTTGTTAGTAACTGTCACCATCATGGTCTGCTTTGTGTAACCATGTATCCTCTGCTCTGGAACAAAGCTCGGCCCATAGATGGTGTTCACTACGTTTGTTGCATGAATAATGCATCATCATCCAATCGAGCAAGGATAGATTATTTAGCTTCCTGAAATTCCAGTGTTTTCAGGTCGGCTCCTGGTTCTGTGCCCTCGTCATCATGCCTCTGAGTGTGGGTGTGAGTCCTGTTGGATCAGCCAGGGCTACTGAGAAAAGGCCATTCTGATGACTCAGTTGTCTCTCGTTTTGACAGTAGTGACCCTTGAAGTTGACTACACCCTCTGGACACTCCATAACCACTCGAGCAATGCCCATGGTTTTATGTTTACCTGATCCTCTCCATTTTTTCATTACAGCCAACTGTGAGACTCTCTTTCCCTATCCGATTTAATAGTATAAAACTGGCTCCAATTTAGAAGCTCTTACGCAGCTAATCGAACTTTGCAGCATTCTATTAGCTCTCTGTGTTTGCTCTAAGCCCAAGCTGAGGCATCTGGGATTATTATGTAATAACTTGGGCTCATTTCTGGTCAGTATATACCATCCCTTTTCATTCTGCAATTCCCTCAGGCTTCTCTTTCTGTTTGCAATGGATGGGAGAAGGGGTTAGAAGGGCTGTGGTAGGGGGTTTAAGGTGGGGGGAGTGTTTGCTATGAGTTATTATCCCATACTTATCAGTATTAAACTGGATTTGACATCTTATAGCCTAGGATTTAAATGATCTAAATCCTTCTTCATTTGGCAGCCTGATTTTCCCCATTATTTATTGGTCTACCCAATTTATTATCATCGGCACACTCAGAGGCTTGGCTGGTGGTGCCTTCCTAGCCAAGTGATTTATATAAATAATAACAAAGATGGGGGCTCCCAGCAATAAAATCCAAACCAATTCCCCCTCTCCTTTTCCTCTCATCTGGCTCAGTTCATCTCCTACACATTAACCCTTGGCCCTATTACATCTTCTCCTAGGGAAATTCATCCTTAGCTTCCTTCTGGGACCTGGAACGAAATGCTGTTGGCAGGGGGTGGGGCGGGGGACGGGAGTGGTGATCTAATTCTAATGACAGACATCAGGTCTTTCCACGGGAGGCATGCATACTTTTCCATAAATTATAGGATTTGGGTTGGCACACTAGCCCTTTAAGGTAGGCACTGATTTTATCCCACCTGACAACTGAGGAAACTGAAACCCAGCATCCCAATGTCACGAGGACAGACAGAGTGAGAAGAAGGATCTGGAGTATCAGGGGCCCGTGGCCAGGATGTGGGGGGAATACCGGACCCAAAAGTATAATGCTAAGAACATGAGCATTAAAATTAAATATACTGGAGGCAAATTCCAGCTCTTTCACCACTCTGTGCCTCAGTTTTTCCTTATCTGTAAAATGGTAATAATAAAGTACTAATGTAGGTAACTGTGAGGAGTGAATGAAATATTCTACATAGGGCACTTGGCACAGTTTTTCCATCTGTAAAAAGGGGACAATGATAATGATAGTACCTAACTCGTTTTACCATCACAACAACCCTATGGGGTAATGTATGTAAGTACTTAAAACAGTGCCTGGAAATGCTCAGTGAATGTTGGCTGCTGCTCTTATTTCTACAATTACTACCTCCACCATTTCTACTATGATTTTCACAATTCAAACTAAATTCAGTACCGAAGGTAGATGTGCTCCAACCATAAACTGCAAAGACCTCAAGGCAGGGTCCTAGCAAGCAGAATTTACCCATCATAGTAACTACAGCCTATACTACCACAAGAACAATTGCCTGCATATTATTTGTTTCTTTGTTTTAACTTCCTTTTCCCAAATCTACCTGTGCCCTTCTCAAACTGGCTGCCAAATCTAGGATTGCCTGAGGGAGGTTGGTCTACAGCTCCAGCCCAAGAAAGAATAGCCTTCATTTGGCAATTATGTATCCTGTCTTTCTTCTCTTCCTACTTTCAAGTTTATAAAAGTATACTCTTATTAGGCCACATGCTCCTTGTGAAAGCCCAATATTTATGTGTAGGCTCTCCAGTTCTACTTCATTTATTTAAAATACGAAACATGGGTAGCAGTGTTGCAGGCCTCTGCTGTGTTGAAATTAGACAGAAGTCTCCACATATACCCTCCAAGTAATTTCCTATCTTGCAAAAATATATCTCTTGACATTGAACTTAAATAACCTTGCGCAATCCCATAAATGCTTTTTTTTTTTTTTTTTTACCAGTCAGTCCTGTGCTTTGGAAATACTATAAATTTTACTCCATGTCCTCACTTAACTTGTACTGACCATGTTCCAGGAACGTTTACAGCGGAGTGTAACAGAGTCTCTAGACTGTGGTAACAGAAACCTGTCTGATTTATATTTGTAAGGGAAATGACACCCAAAGGTCCAAATTTAGCCCAAAATTTCTCCCATAGTCTGAACATAGGGCCAAGAGTACTATCTAGTACTTAATTAATTTTGCAGTGAGTGTGTGACAATTTATGGGTAATTGACCATCTGACAGTCTGTAGTATATAGTTTGGAATGGGTAAAAGATAGCATCGTGTCCAGCACAACTTTTCTTTGCTGGAGCAGTGGTAGCATATGGGTCTTAGAATCAGTCTACTTAACTGTGTGGTCTTGGGCAAGTTTTTTAACCTCTTTCAGCCTCAAGTTCTCCAGCTGTAAACTGTGTATAGAAGTAGAACCAATCTCAGTTCAGTTTTGAGGATTAAATCAAAGAATGCATTTAGAGTTTGTACCCCAGCGCCTGGCACAAAGTGCTTAATAATTCTTAGCTATTACTGTTTCCCCTTTGATTTGCATATTCTTAAATTTCTTATAAGTTTTATAGTGTTGTATTTGTTGGTGATTCTAGTGTGAGAGTAATGGTTTCTTCAATGCTCTTAGTCTCCTTGGAAATAATTGTAATTTTTACCTTTGTTTTATGTTTACCTTTGTTTTATGAAACCTATTACATTTCCTCTTATACTTCTGCAGGGTTGTGTTCCCCCTCCCCCTCCTTTTTTTATAAGCTGTTTATTCTTAAAATAAGTCAAGGTCATGGTCACTGTGGAAATTCCAGCTCCTGCTTCCTTTCTGTTTCAGTCCATTCCTCCTTCTCACCTGGTTTTCGCTTGCTCTGAGGAGGACCTGTAGTTTCCATGAGTTTGGAGCTGAAAGCCTGAGGCAGCAGACAGAATATCATCATTTAGCAATGCTGTAGCACTTGTTTTAAGGAGGGCTTGGTGAACATTTTTATAAGTGTGTGTTTCTCAGAAATCCCTTTTTTCTGTGGTGGTCAAAGAGGAGTTATTGAAACTCCGATTCTCATACTCAGCCCTGTGCTGGATGGCTTACCTTTGACCTTTCTCTACAACGGAGAAGAAGAATAAATGAGTGATGATTTCAACTGCCTCCTTCTCTCTCTGGATGAGTAACGAATGAGTCAGAATCAGAGATTTTTGCCAAGAGGCCTGAGTCATAAATATTCCTGCACTTTATCAACAACCTCCACAAAAGGTTGTTTTTAAACAGTAGATGAGGAGGCAGTCCTTGGACCTTATCTTAATCAACAAGTCAGTGGAGATGTTTATGGTTCTAACTTTAGGATCATAAAGAAAGGCTATAGCCCACAGTATACAGATAAAAATTAGTTTGAACCCATTGTGAGATGATAAACTTCTCATGAAAAAAGGCACACACACACAAAAATTGAATGGGCATATCTACTGTGTCCCAAATTCTTGTCAGTCATTTCATAGATTTTTCTGTGTTTCGAACGTGTATTAAGGACTTACCAGATGCCAGGCATTGTGCTTGCCCCTTTGCTTGCATTATCTTATTTCATCCTCACAACTAACCTATGAAAAGGGGAAAGATATTCCTCACTATTTTACGGAGGAGGAAATTGAGAAGGAGGGTGACTGGCTCCCTCAAAATCATGCAGCTAATAGGTGGCAGAACTATGCTTTGACCCCAGATCTATCTGACTTCAAAACCTGAGCCCTTGGGAGCAGATGTAGCGCAGTGGTTGAGCGCCTGCCTCCTATGTACGAGGTCCCAGGTTCAATCCCTAGTTCCTCCTTAAAAAAAAAAAAAGATAATTAAACTGTATGGAAAGCCAAGGAAAAATGGAGAGGGAGGACAGAAAAATATACAGGAATGAATTGCAAGTTGGCTTTCTCTCTGCTCTACAAGGTGCTAATTATTTGACAATAGATGTTATAAAATTAATAGTTAAGGTCTCTGGCAAGAGAATTTAATTTTCTGGCCTGTACTATAAATAGAGTGCCCCTAACCAGATACCAGAAAACGCTGAGTACATCCCAGCAGCAGAATTGTATTCCTGGGGATGCGCTAAACAGCAGGTACCCAACAAAAAGGCAGATTTTGCAGACACTTTAAAATCTGGTAAGTGACAACCATCATGTATTCTTTTCTCATCTTCATCTGTGCTAGCTTACTTGGAGTGAAGTTTATCATCAGACCTGTCTTCATGATATGTATAATATTATATTTAATGAGAAGGTTTTTAAAATATGGTTGGATTATCTAACAAAGAAGAGATTAGAGAAGGAGCCAGCTGGTGTGCCACATGTAGCTCCAGCAGGGAGACACATCGAATCTGTGTTTTCCTTTCCAAACTCACACCTTGTAGGCGCCTAGAACTGTCCTCTCCCCTGAGAACCTCAAAGACCTCATCAGTTTCTTCTGAAACTGTAGAGAATTCTCTGTCTACATTTGCTGATCAGACTCCCCATGGCTATTCAGGCTGCCCTGGCTTCCCCCGTTTCTAGTGATCAAAGTATAATTCTACCCAAAAGTTGGAGAACTACTCTTTTCAAATGGGAAGGGCAGGAGAGCAAAGTTAAAAATAAATATAAAAAGCAGGCACTGGAGTCTGGCAGACCCACAGACATTGGTTAATTCTCTGACCCTGGATATATAATGAACATCATCTCTGAGCCCCCATTCTCTCTTCTGGGAGAAAAATAAACATACACACTTATTTCAGATTTTGGCTGCTTAAATAAGTATCATTCTTATCACCAAATATAGGAAAAGGGTCTCATTTAAGATATTCCATTCACAGGAGACTCACAGTGGGATGGATAATGCTGGAGATGAAATGATTTTTTTCTCTCTTCCCAATTCTGAGCTTCAAGAGAAAACACTCATTATATTGGTATCTTTTTGTTCCCTGTCCTCACTTTTCTTCTGTTTGGGAATCATTGCATTTTTTAAAAATGTGTGATATTTAAAATGAGACATGTTCATTACAGAAAACTGAGAAAGCAAAAATAAAATTTAAAACCTCATAATCCTGCCCTTGAAGACTTCATACACTTCCTTCCTGTTCTTTTAAAGCATATGTTTAACATAGTTGAAGGAATCCATACTCTGAAATGAAGGGAAGTTTTTATGAGCTAATAATACATGAGAGCTTGTTCTGCCACTGTTTTCTATGGAATGCAATTCAGTATAGATGTTTTCTATGGAATGCAACCAGTAGCTGTTGCTGAGGTTTGGATTTCATTGATCAATTTTGAATTTCCTGCAAGATAGTTTAGAAACTGAAGTTCCAAAAGAATCCCTTTATCGAGCCACCTCAAAAACACTAGCATATGTCAGTTCTATAGGATCAAAGTTAATGCTCAGTAATATACCAATTAGTCCCTTCTTATGGAAATGTCAGGAGCCAGAGACAGTCCTGCTATAGTTTATATCATAGTTCCACCGAAGTTAGTCACTCTGTTCAAACATCTAATTAGCCATAGAATTGATCTTCCTTCTGAAATCTGGAATTTTATATAGGGTCCTCTATGCAGCCTCCTGATTGTTCCAGAACCATGTATGACCATAACGGACTTTGGATAATTTGTACAACAAAGGAGACTCTTGGAAATGCTTGAAAGAGTAGTTTTCTCAGATGAGATCCCACATGTCTGAGATTCAGAATTGGATTATTGTTAAAATATTATCTCAAGGACCACGCTGCATGAGTTTGAATCTTGGATCCACTACCAACTGGCTTTGATGTTAAGCAAGTTACTTAGCCTTTCTGAGCTTCAGTTCCTTTATCTGTGAAATTAAAATAATAGTACCAACCCAAAGGTTTGCTATGAGGGTCAAGAGAGTTCATTTATATATGGTACTCAGAAGAGTGCCTAACATGTTGGTAACTGTCACTTGTTGCTGTTGTTAATATGTAACCCTGGAGTGTATGTGTGTGTACTTGGTTCTGGCACCTTCTGCGTGATCCCCAGAGAATCCCTCCCAGACTCTAAACTTCCTGGGGGCAAAAGTTCTTTGTCCCCACAGCACCTAGTAGAGTACCTTGTTTAACGTACTGGTTGGCTTGGATTGGCTGAAATCCCAGTTTCCGTCCTGGTTATTTGGTGTCCAGTGATTATTTGACTTCAGGCTATATGGGTGGGCACATGATGGCAGAGAAGGAGTCATCACTGGCTGGAGCCTGCTCTTTGCCCCTCCCCTCCCATACTGAGTCTTCCCTTTAACCCCTTCAGCAGAGCTCAGGACAGGAGACAAAGCAAAAACCAGTAGCTGTTGCTGAGATTTGGATTTCTTATTTATGCAAGATTCCATCTCTAGTCAACATATGATGCTTTACAAGGAAGAGCACAGCTCCTCAAAGTTACCCTTCCTTGGTTTTCTTGTTATAATTTTCCTTTCCCCTATGTGCTGTGCTAGGTACAACGTTACAACAATAAACAGGACAGACACACACCCTGCCCCTTTAAAGTCTAATGAGGAAGATAAACAAGTGAATGGCAAGCATTGGTATAAGTTCTGTGACAGGAAATTCAGGGTGCTATGGAAGTCTTAGGATTGTCACCCTTTTTGAAAGGTAAAGAGGGCAATTATTTAGCTTTAGCAGAAAGCAAAGCTTTCCCTAATAAAACATAATAACAAGGGCAATTTTGCGAGTTTGAAGCTTTAGCCATTCTATATGATCCTATATTTTCGATGCTGAGAAGACAGTACATTAAAAATCCGGGTAGCTCTGGTAACTTGGTGTTTTATGGTCAATTTATATCACCTTCAACATATGGAGGCATTAAGACATTTGTCCCTAAGCAGGCTCTCTAACGTTTAGATTGCATGCATGCATATCCCACATTCCAGAGACCTGCATCCATTTCCCTGTGGCTGGTTATTTTTCCCTCTGAAATGCCTTTTTTTTTTTCTTTTTGTTCTGATAGTGTAGTGGCAGGAAGATAGTTTCTTCATGCTGTGCTTTTACTTTCCATTTTCCTGATAAAACTGTATCACTGCAGAGGAAATCAAATCTAATCTTCAATATATTTAGCATGAAAGCAATAAAAAGCATTAATTCACTCCAGAAAGAGCGAAATACAGTCGGGTACTCAAAGGAAGAATCACCATGGAAACTGTTTTCTTGAAATTCTGTACTCTCCAGGCTCCAGGCATGACTAAGTGAAGGAAGGAAGGTAAAGGGAAGAGAAGAAATAGCCTGCCCTTTCTGTTGTCACTAAAATGCTGCAGAGAAATTGCTATGAATTATTGATTGCACAAATAGAAGTATATATGAATTAGAATTATTAAACCATCTTTCAGATGAGTGTGTAAGAACACACTGGGAACTTGTTCCCCAGCATTCTCCTTTCCTCGCTGTCAAAATCCTATTGAGCAGTGAGCCATCCTAGGGTCAAAAGTTTGCAGGGAAACATCAGGAATTAGGATGATGAAAGAATTTTATGAGCTAGAACTAAAGTAGAATGCTTTTGCATGAAACCCTCAGATACACTTGCTTTTATACACAATTTCAAGATGATTATGGTTTCAGAATTTTTTTGGAAGATATTAAATGTGTAAAGATCAGAGGCCAGCTCTTGCCTTTGGGACCATGTTAATGGGATGTGATAGAATTTCCCTAAGGAATTTCTTACAGATTAAATTCACTCTGTGTTTTTGTGCACATGTATATATCTCACAATGTGCCTTACTCTTCTAGCTTTCGATGTTTTTACCTTCTAATTTTTTTTAGATTTTTCTTGCCGAAACTATACATTCATATTTAATAATGGTGAAGACGATATTTGGCATGTGTTTACTATGAGTTAAGCACATTTGCATGATAATATTAAGAGCATGGACTTTTATTTGAATATGATTGTGTTATATCTAATAAAACAACTAATTGAATAAATGTTCACTAATAAAATGAATAAATATTTGTTTTCTTACATAATATTCACATAGCCCTGAAAGTCTCCACTTTACAGTTGAAGACACTGAGTTTTGGTTATGGCAAATGATTGCACTGTATCACAGAGCCAATGAGTTGCAAAACCTAGATTTGAAACCAGGTCTGAATCCAATGGTTTTGACAGTGATACTAAGATTTTACCCTAGAGGATATGGACAACCTGTCATATTAATCTCTGTACAATTTCGTAGTTGCCAAGGGTAAGGGCACATATGTAGGCTCTCAAAAATATTCAACAACAAATATATGTATGTGTGTGTGTGCATAAAATCTATCATTGTACCAGATATTTTTAAAACAATGAAAACAAGATGAAGTCCTTGTTCTCAAGGAGCTCACAGTCTTCAGGAAATGTTTGCATGAATGAATGAACCAGACACAATAGTCAAGGGTCCAAAGAAAAGAGAAGTTAATGAGGTTGGTGGAGAGGGATGGATCTGACCTGGTTCTTCAAGGACAGGAGGAGCATCCAGAAGGTCAGAGGAAGAGAAATGAACATTTAGGGTAAGACTGACAGCATGATTTTAAGCACAGACATAGGAATGAGTGAGATGAATTTGAGGATCTCTGAGAAAATCAGGGCATGTTTTTTAGGAAAGTGAGCGTGGTGTTTTATGGTCAATTTATATCACCTTCAACATATGGAGGCATTAAGACATTTGTCCCTAAGCAGGCTCAAGTAAGTTGAGGGTTGAATCAATTAATGAAGAACCTCAAACTCTGGAGCCAAGAGATCCATATTTTGTCCTCTCAACAGAAGTGAGCATTTAAAGGATTAGTTTACTTATACTAAGGTGTTATTTATTTACA
Organism: Tolypeutes matacus; assembly: GCA_026826555.1. Classification (NCBI taxonomy): domain Eukaryota; kingdom Metazoa; phylum Chordata; class Mammalia; order Cingulata; family Chlamyphoridae; genus Tolypeutes; species Tolypeutes matacus. The sequence continues at coordinate 6,015,314 of JAKSZT010010581.1, read as the reverse complement.
GTAAAGTGCATTATTCTTTTGTGTTCAGCTCGATGATTTTTTACCTGTGTATACACCCATGTAGCCATCACCCAGATCAAGATACAGAACACTTCCAGGGCCCCATAAGATTTCTTCGTGCCCCTTCCAGATTCATCTCCTCTCCCCAGAGGTTGTAATATTCTGACTTCTATGTAAGTGTTTGAAGGGAAGTGAAAAAGAGGGATATGACATGAAGAAAGTTTGAAAGAAAGGTTAATGACTTCTAAGATGAAACACGGAGTATGAAGGTAAGAAATTTCAGACAGGGCAACCAGCCAAGAGGATGTTACAAGGTGCAATATTATCCTTTCAATTAAATATTTATTGGGCACATATTATGTACCAGACTCATACATGGGGGATACCATGGTAGCTAATATACGTTCTCTCAAAGGGAAGACCAAAAATAATCAAGCATTTGCTTTACATTATGATAAGCACAAAATAGAAGGAAGCACAGGTTGCACTTAAAAGGTTAGGTATGCGCCTAACCCAGGATAGGAAAGTCAGGGAACTTGAGGAAGAAATGCCCAAGTGGAGGCTGTAGGATGAAGAGGGATTTGATAAAACAAGGAGAAGATTGAGATGAGGTGGTTACAGGCAGAGAACGAACATGTGCAAAGGTCCAGAGGCGACAAAGGGAATGGCCTTGGTGAGGTTGTCACAGTGGATAAGAGAGAAGTGGAAGGAAATAAGGATCTTTCAAAGGAGGGTAATCGCCATACTTAAATACTTCATCACAGAAACCATGTTCATTTACTAGTACTACTAATAATAATACTATACTATACTAATAATACAAAGGCCAACTAGGTTTCTTCAACATCAGTATATAATTGTGGTAACCTGACTGTGCAAGAATCTGCATCCATTTTCAGATTTCCATATGCTCACTTTTGCAGGCTTTTTATTACAGGCAGCCCACCTCATTTTCTGTTCTTTGTCTTTGAACTTGAGCCAGAAAAACACCCATCTGGCAATAAGATTTCCAACATCTGTCACCTACCTCTATAAGATGAAGCTGTTTTCTTAAATTTTTTCTTTAGCTCCTATTTTCCTAGAATAGGCTGGGCTGTGCAAAGCAGCCATGCTACCCTCTCTTCAGACTTGTCCAACCAGTTGGACATGTGGTACAGATTTGAATAAGCTATTGAGTTTCACCCCTCTTTTTTTTTCCTCATCTTTTAGCAGGTAACTCAGGAGGCAGAAAGTGCCTTCTGGAGCCCTGCAAACCTGAGTTGAGTCCTAGCTTTGTTACTAATTATTGTGACCTGGACAAGTTACTCAATGTCTCTGGGCTTCAGCTTCCTTGTCTACGAAATGGGAATAATAATACCCACTTTATAAGGTGTCAATGTAGATTAACATATAATTCATTAAAGTCCCTAGGATTATTCCTAACACCTAGTAGGTCTTCAGCAGGTGATATAGAAAAGCTGGTAAGAGCAAGGGCTCTCAAGTTAGACTGCCTATGTTTTAGGCAGGCTCTGCCAACAGTGACTCTGGGCTGGGTCACTCCAGGCAAGTCATGTAACTTCCCTGTCCTCAGCACCCTCATCTGTAAAATGGGCATGATAACAATGATATCTCATGGTTTTATTGTGAAGATTGAATGAGTTAATGCATGTAAAATGTTTATATAGAGCTTAGAATTTGTGTGTTTGTGTGTGTGTGTATCTCCATATTACTAGTAATACTCAAAATAACATTAATAATTATTGCTTTTACACAATTACTCGGTTATATCTGTGAGAAGGGAAGAGCAGTGCCTGCCTACCCTGCAGGGTTTTTTGCCAAGAATAGCTAATGAAGAGGTGCAGGTGGCCCAGTGCCAGGTACACAGTGGGCCTCTAATAAATGTTTGCTGAAAGAATGAGAGCAAAGTGCTTCTCTCTAAATGTTTTCTATAAATGTTTCATCTTAATGATCAGTGGGAGCTTCTACACGTACATAAGTGCCAAAGAAGTTCACAGGGTGGCAGCCTGGGCTCGGGCCTGGTGGATTCTGATTATGTTCAACAAAATAGATTCAGATCAGTCTATTTGGTGCTATTGAAACTGTGCCAATGAGCAGCAAATGTGATTTCGTGTTGGGGGAGAGCCAGGATCCAGATTTGCAAATCAAAGTGAGTCCTACCTATTTCTAGCACCCTCTTTCTCTCTGCTCAATGGATGTTTAAGTTGCTCCATGTGTGTTTTCTTACCGCTGGAAGAGCTTCTGAATGTTTCAAAAAACCAGGCCCCAGATGTTTGAAATAGTTTTGCAGACAAGGTAATCAATCCATTTGGTGGCCAGATGCTGTCTGAAAATTTTCCTGCTACAGCACTGTGAGTTTCTAAATTCATTAGAAACATAAATTAATTAAATCTAATCAACAGTGGTTGATGCAGAAGATTAAACAGTGAAAAACAAATACATTTCCAACTGAGTCATATTAAAGGCAGAGAAAAACAGCTCCACTCTTGGAGGTGAAAGTCAGGTTAACCCTTTGTGTGATATTCTCAGAAACCTTTGCCAAATCTGAAGCCCCAGGTGGGGCTGTGGTTCTTCCCCAACTAAGGCTGCCCTCGTGGACTCATTGACTTTTTCAAGAAATAAATCATGTTTTTCTGATAAGAAGGGTTCAGGAGTAACCTCACTTTCTTACGCTTTTTCAAGGGTCCTTTAATGTGGTAAGTCACTGAATCCCTCTGAACTTCAGTTTTCCCACCTAATCTGTTTGGCTTCTACATAAGGAGAGAATGAAGTAAAGGAGGTGAAAAGGTACTTTAAAACCACAAATTGTCCTAGAAATGCAAGCAATTATTATTTAGGGAACTCATTTTGACTTTTGGCATTACGATGCACATACTGTTAAATTCTTGGGCCCTTGGAAATAGGATCATCAAGGGTCTATGTGCTATATCTAAAGCAGGGTTTCCCAGTAGCATCCTGTAGCCAGATAGCTTTGGGAACACAATGATGTATCCACACTAGAATAAGTTACCTGAGTTCAGGGACCTTGTCCATCAAAGCTGAATCCCCAACACCTATAACAGTGCCTGGTATGTAGTAGGTGTTTACCAAAATCTGTCAAGTGTATGAATTGTGGATGAATTTCTTACAGGACTTGAGTCTTTAATTTGCCCAGATAAATCCATAAGAAGGGGCAATAGCATCTGTACTGTTTCCCAAAAATGTTTGACCTTTTACTCCTGAGGAAGGGCATCTCAAGGGACTAATAATCCATGGACTATATTTTAGGGAACTCGGCTCTAAAACATTGATATATAGCACCCCTGTCCGTTACCCATATCCTCTTCACTCAATCTAAATGGACCTGGAGAAGATTCAGGGAGTGTAAATCATGAATTTATGGGATCAACTTTTGGGTGAGAGGCAGTTCCCCAAGGATGTGCCCACCTCAGTGGAAAGGCGAGCCTTCAGAAGTGGTAGTGACTATTCCCCCATTCTACATTTCCTTTGCCAGTGCAGATGAATGGACTGTGGCTGTGTGGATAAAGAGGTTTCCTTGCATGCAGCCCTGTAGTGTTACCAGTTTCCAGAAGAACTCCAGCTAACAGTCCAGACCGCAGCTGCTGATATAGTTGCCTACAGGGGCCAGACAAGAAACGTAAATGGAGCGGGATAGAGGAAAACCACAGGAGGACAAATGGGAACTGACATTTGGCCTCAAGGTTAGGGGTCCAATAGGGAGGGGCAGGAAATGCAGCAAATTCAAGATCAGGTGCCCCATCTAAGGGGGCAGCCTCTTCTCAGCTCAAGCCTGGAGTACCATGTGGGAATGCCAGCCCAATGTTGGCAATTTTTATTTTTCTAAAGAATCTGGAAATCTATACCTTTTAAATAAATCTATACTTTTTTTAATGTTGGCAACTCATTCAAAAAATTTGAAATTGTAATGACCAAATAAAATACCTCTGCTCATCATATATAACCCAACTGACATCAGTTTGTGTCCTCTGGACTTTGGCCCTAGGACATGGAGCTGTGCAGCCTCACTCTTTCTTTTCTGGGATCCAGGGAAGTGATTCATTTGGAAGAATAACAATGAATTATTATAATTATAATGATTATAATTATTATTTTTGGTGTCTATAATATACCAGGCACCTTGCTAATACGCCATTTGTGTGTGTGTTTTAGAGCAGTTGTAGTTTTACAGATAAATCATGCAGAAAATAGAGTCCCCATATACCCCACCTCACGCACAGTTTTCCTTAGTGTGGTACCTTAGTTACAATTGATGAAACAATCTTATTATAATTATACTATTAACTATAGTTTATATTAAGGTTCATTGTATTGTATATTCCTGTGGGGTTTTTAAATTTTTTTATTCTGGTAACATATATATAACCTAAAATTTCTCATTTTAACCACTGTCAAATATTTAATTAAATGAAGTTATGTTCACAATGTTATGCTACCATCACCACCATCCATTACCAAAACTTTTCCATCACCCCAAACAGAAACTCTATAAAAATTAAGTATTAACTCCCCATTCTTCACCCCCACACAGCCTCTGAAACCTGTCTTCTAGTTTCTGATTCTATGAATTTGCATATGTAATTACTGTCTTCTAGTTTCTGATTCTATGAATTTGCATATTATTATATAACTAATTATTATATACCTAATTATATGAATTATTTCCTATACGTGAGATAGTACAGTATTTGTCCTTTTGTGTCTGGCTCTTCATAATTCCCACCCAAAGTGGTACTAATATTATCCTTATTTTACAGATGAGTCAGTTGAGGTTCAAAGAACTCAAGTAATTTGCCCAAAGTCACTTCACTTGCAAATGACAGTGCCAAATGGTATCTATGGCATCTAAGTTCATGCCGTTGACCATTCACTATATAATTTCTAAGTATAGTCCATTAATGGTATTCTCCTAACACTTATTTACTGTTTATATGTGTCAGGCACCATTCTAAGTATTTTACATAAATTTACTCATTCAATCTGCAGTATCATGTCATCCCCATTTCATAGATGACATCAGTGAGATTCAGAGAGGTACCAAGTGGTAAAGCTAGAATTTAAACCAGGGTGGGTTGCTGCCAGTGACTAGCTCTTAGAATTTTTTCTCAAGACAATTCCCTCGGCTAGGCACATAGAAGGTGCTCAGTAGATAAGGTTTCAATTGACGGGCAAACATCCTACACGCTTAGGCTCCTGAGCCTAGGGAGAAGGATTGGCAGCTGCTATTTAAGCTGTTATTCCACGTGACTCACTGGCAGCTGTCACTCAGGCAGCCTTCCCCGTGTCACTTTGCTAACTCCAGGCATGCAGAGCAAGCAAAGACCTTCAGGCCCTAGAAGCTGACTCAGCCACTAATGAACTGTCTAATCCAAAAATCCCTTTCCAGCCATCAGGCAATCCAATTCCAACCGCGTGTATGACTCAAATAGTTCACTGGGTCAGACTGCTTGGCATATAAAAACCTCCCCACCCAGTCTCTGGTGCTCTATTGCCTTTCTTCCAGAAACTTGGAGACTGGTTTAGACAAAGGCTAAAATTTAAGAATCAGAGAGGGTATGCATATTTTTATAATGCATGTGTTTTCATGGACATGATTAACTAAGAGCAGAACTTCCTCAGGAGAATGAGGCAAATGTAGATTTAATTGGCTTTTAAATTTTCACATCCCCATAGCTATGTTACACCCACCTCCCAGAGGAGTACACCAGTATATTCAACTGATAGCCAAACAAGTTTGGAGGTGGGGGTGGGTAGGTAACCACAATATTAGAGGATATGAACCCAAGTGATCGGGCAACAACTATTAACAGGTATTTTAGGAAACCACACTTTCATTCAAGTAGTGCCTGTCTGCAGTGTGTCAAACATTGGGCTGGGTGCCAGGAATACCATGGTGAAAAATTTAACTATGATCTCTGCCTTGGTGAATTTTACAGCCTTATAGGAGAGAGAGACATTAACAATAAACACCAAAACAAATACAAAATGAATTCTGAGGGTTTTTAAAGGAGAAAATAGGGTACCCTGAAGAGCAAAATAGAGCAACTTTAGAATGGGCAGTCAAAAAAGGCAGCTCTCAGGAATAGATGTTAACCAAGGAAGGAGAGGGAAGGGGGTGTAATTTAGGCAAAGGGAGACCAGCATGTTTGAAGACCCCAAAGTGGGGGGAAAAAACATGGCATTGATGAGGCCCTGAAAACAAACCGGTAAGGCTAGAATACAGCAAGAAAGGCCAGGGAGATATTTAAGATGAGGTTTGAGAGGTAGGGAAGGACAGTTGTTTCCGTAGTAATAAATTACCAAAAGGTGGCATTACTCCAAGGCTTCCCCAGATTGGCTTCTGGTACATTTTACAGTTGATTTAAGTTCAACTGAGGAAACAGGAGGTGTATTTGGAATTGTGGCCAGTTTGAACCTATACTTGAACTACTTAATGATTTGATTCCTTCTCTTGCCTGATAAAAAGCTGACATTTTATTTCTTCCCAAGAACTTTGCAGAAAATGATTAATGTTTTACAATCAAGGCTAAGAATCTGCTATGGTGTATGTTAGAAAGAAAGGAATTTTGCTACTGTGTTTAATAGTTACTGTCAGGTCCTAAGCTGCTCCATATTCCCCAATAGCAGTAACTTAGGTTGTTGAAATCAGCTTTTGAAATGTTCTCCAAAGGCAGAGTCCTTGGAGACATAGAAATGTGATCCTATTTCCACCCTTCTCCCATCTGCTGTGTTTGGAGGAAATGCTTCTGAAAATGGCCTTGGCACTTGATTTCCCAACTGGTTTTATTTCAGAGGTGTCCCAGGCTATGAGCCTAGAGCACAATGAACCATTAAAATATATATTATTTTTATTATTTTTATTATTATTCTAAGCTGTCAGAAAAAAGGGAACACGTGTTCCTTTACGTTTAGGAGAGAACATCCATATGTATTGCATTGGCCAACAATCACTTGTTCACATGAGAATCCTAACTCTTTAACTGACATGTCAGGTTTGCAATGCACAGAATGAGATTCTAGGTACTGAGAGAAATGCTGTATACTATATGAAATAAATAGGATTCTGTCTTCAGGGAATTTGTAATCTAGTTAGAGAACACCACAAATACAGTATATTCAAGCAGTCTATCAACATTTGTACAATATTCCAATATAAATGAGTCATGCCTAATAAGAAAATGCTAGCTAGATTAGTGAAGCATTTAAATGGAAACTGTCCTTACTTGGTTTCTGGAACAGACTCGTTTCATCTGTGTCTTGGAAAAGGGGAATAGAGCATAAACTCTACGAGAATAAATTCCAGACTGAGGAATTGCAAAGGCCAAGTTCTGAGCCCAGGGTGATGGGAAGTGATGGTTCTAGAACCCACTAGAGCTGAGATTCTTAAGTTGGGATCCAGAAGTTGCCAGAAAATAGGATATGGAATTTCATGTCCATATAAATATCTGCACCCTGTGGGGAAGGATCCATGGCTTTTATTAGATCCTCAAAGACTTCCAAGACCTCCTGCAAAATGTCAAGAGCTAGAGTAAACTGTATCGTTAAAGAGAGGTCAGGTTTTGTATTCTTTATTTGTCAAACATCAATTTTGCTTGGCAGTGTGAAAGATGGGTAAAATATGAACTCTGCCCTTAGGGAAATACATTTCAGTAAGGAAAAATAGGGCAAGTATTCACCTAAGTGAGAATGGCATATGTAACCTCTGAAAAGTACAAAGGTGGTAGGAATTGTGAGAAAAAAGGGGTTTCTTCCAATCAGGGGAAGGCTACGTAGAGTAGGTGGATTTGAGCTGGCCTTCAGAAGATTCATGTATTTGTTTTTCTCATTCAGCCATTCAACAGGCATTTTTTTTTTTTTGCAAACCTCCTTGATGCCAGTCCCTACATTATGTCCCCAGACTATACTATTGAATAAGATCCTGCCCTCGAGGGACATACTGACTGAGAGAATGAGATGTCAGTAGCCACAAGTAATGGAAAGAATGTCTGGGGTAAATAAAATGGCATGAAATTTGGTCAGCAAAAACCATGTTTTCTTAAGGAGCCAGAAAATGTTAAACTTTGCTCAAGTATTGGTGTATGACAAGGAGTGCAGGAAATAGGATAGAAAAGTTAAGATTGAGCCCAGAAGACACATTCTGTTGTGCTAAATAGATGTGTAATTGCAAGTGGGAGGTCAAGAGAGGATAAGAAAAAAATTAGGAACGATAGACAAAAGGGAGTAAGGACATGAAATAGTAGAAGGCAGAGGGAAAAGAAGAGGGATGTGGGTTTTGGAATTAGCGTTGGGTTCAAATCACAGTTCCTCTAATTATTATCTTTCTAACCTTAGGCAAGGTGTTTGACCTCCCTAAGCTGCCATTTTCTCATCTGAAAAATGGGGGGAGATACTAAAATCATGGCATTTGAGTGACAATTAAATGACATAATATAAAACACAAAGCACAGATCCTGGCCAGCGTCAGTGTTAAACAAGTGTAGTCCTATGTACCTGTAGATTTCTCTCTACAGTTTCTCTGTAGAGAGAAAGCATATTGGAGAGTCTAGTACTATGCCTGACTTGCAGTAGGCCAAGTCAGTGAGTGGTAGTTTCAAATATCACTGGGCCTTTTAAAACTGTGCAAGATTGTTGTTTTTCTAGACTGAAATATCCTGAGGTAAAATCAATAGCTAGTTAATTCTGAGTCTTCTGTGAGTTTTCTGCATGACAGTTGCAATTCTCTCCCTGTAGTCAAACCATAGTAAAGAAATGTGCAGCTAGGAGAGTTTCCCATTAAAACCTGGAAGGGAGATCTACAAATCACTTGGAAAGTTCCTGGCACCCTCATCTGGGGCTGGCCATTTGCAGTGTCTATAAATCTTCCATGGGGTAAGATGTGTGTGTGTTTTCCTCCCTCTGACAGGCTTGTTTCTTTCTATCAGACATTAAGAATAGTGGTGAAAGTCAGTCAAGAAAGGCCATGAGAAGGTCAGATTACCCATGTGGAAGTGATCTTGTGGTAGCTTTCTCATCACTTTAAAGCACTATACAGTTTTCTGCTTGGAAGGCAGGTAGGAGGTAACAGAACTTCAGGTATGTAGAAAAAGAAATAGTCCTTTTTGTTCTCAGCTTCAAAAAAAAAAAAAATGAAAGAGGGAGAGAGGGAAGGAAGGTGGGAAGGGAAGGAGAGAGAAAGAGAAAGGGGGAAAAGAATGAAGGAAAGAAGTGAGAGAGAAAGAAAGCCAAGGAGTTATTTTTCATTCATAGAGATCACATGGCTCTCTGAAATACTGATATGTGGGAGAAACTCTTACAGCACCAAATGTTTTAAGAATGAAGACAGGTTTTCAATAGCATTTTCCTTCTTTTCCATCTTCTGGCTGTGGATAAGAATTGAACCTGCATAGATTTTATTATTTCAACTGTTAGTGGCAGACCAGTTCTAGATGCTGATTCTTGTTCATTTACACATTCATTTATTTGTTTGGCAAATCCACCCTCTTTTTTTCTTCAACGTTATTTCTTCCAGGAATATAAATATGTCATTTCTCTGACATTATAGAAACACTCTTGGCCCTACTTCCCCTACCAATTTCCATCTCATTTCTTTTCTACCCATTGCAACAAAACTCCTTGAAAGAGTTGTCCAGAGTCATTGTCTCCAATTCCTCTCCTCCCATTTTCCTTGTCAAAGTCAAAAGTGACCTCCACGATGCTAAATCTGCAGGTCAAGTCTGGCCCATCAGCAGCGTTTGACACGATGGAACCCTCCTGTCCATTCTTCACAAGTCTTCCAGGATGCTGAGCTTTCCTTCTTCTGTTCCTCCTGTCTCTCTAGATACTCTCTCTTTTGCTGGTTCTTCTTCTTTTCTCAACCTTTTCAGTGTTCTCCTCTCCTTTTACCACACTCACTCCCTGAGATCTTATCCAGTCTCCTAGCTTTAAATACCATCTCGATGCTAACAACTCCCAAATTTATATCACCAACTCAGACCCCTCTTCTGAACTCCAGACTCCTATTTCCAATTATCTTCTCAACATTTCTACTTATCTTATACACCTCTCACACTTCACATGTCTAAATCTGAACCTCTAATCTCCATCCCACATATACATAAGAAACCTACCCCTCCCACAAACTCCCCATTTTCTGTGATGGCACCTCCATCACACCTGTTGCTAAGGGCAAAAACCTTGGAATCATCCTTGATTCCTCTCTTTCTTTCATATCCAATCCTCAAATGCTGCAAATATCAATGTAGCTAACTCTCTCAGTTCCTTCAAGTCTTTGCTGAAATGTCACATGCTTAATGAGGCCTATCTCAATCACACTATTTAAAATTTCAGCTTCCCTCTACCTCTAGCACTCTTAATCCTCCTTACTCAACCCTATTTTCCCCCACAGTATGTAACATACTATATAATTATATTCATGGATTATTGTCTTTCCCCACAACTAGAATGAATTCCTATGAGGACACATATTTTATCTATTTTTTTTTTCATTGATATATTGCAATTCCTAGAATAGTGCTGGACACATAGCAGGTGCTCAACAAATATTTGTTCAATGAATAAATGGGTGGATAAATGAAATTATCACTTTCCAGTCTTTCCTGATTTTTCCACAATTTGTATTATTCACTGGTGTCTAAACTGCTACATGAACATGAAATCAAATATAATGGATTTTCTAAATATCTAATTTTCAGAAGACAAGAAAAAGCAGTAAAGATAGACTATAGTGGTTTTGCCTGATGAATATTTATTAAAGGTTGGGTAATGCTGCTGATGATAATCAACACTAGTTTATTGTTCTCCCTTTTACTATTTACCAACTGTGTGCCAGATATTGCATTAGGCCCTTTATAATATGCTTATTATCCAAGAGGGAGTAGTGTTTTATAACATTCTTTAAAATGCCGTAAGTCCTAGAAAGAAAAAAAGATAAAGGAAGAGAGAGAAAAATGCTTCATGGAATTGTAATTGGTGCATTTGTTTTTAATATTTTCCATTTCTTTGCAAAAACCATTGAAAACCATCATAGCATCATATCATACCTTGTGAATCACTAGCAGTGTCTTTATTTTGTTTGACATATACAAATATGTTTTGGGAGAAATATACAAATCCTTTTCTACCATATTTTTCATTACTCTCTTTAGGTCCATTTAGATTTAGACAAAAAGACATATTGTATCTAGTATTTAGATACTAGAGAAGAAGAGATTTCTTAAATGTAAGGATTTGAGTGGGGTATGAGTTACCCTAAGTTCCTGTAGTAGTTTCCTATTGCCTTCTAGGTCAGAACTAAGGTTCTTACTCTGTAGCTCAAAGACCTTCATTTCAAGGTCCTTGAACCACTTCTGCTCCAACATTTCTGCCTATATCACAATCTGCTGCTACTTCCCAGTCCTCTACATTGAAAGCTCCCTGCAGGCAAGCATCAGGTCTGTTTTGTTTATTAGTCTATCCCTGGCACCCAGCCTGGCCACATGCACATAGTCAGTGCTCAGTAAATAGATACTGTGCCTCTCAGACTCATTTGCTCACAATCTACTTTTGGCCATTTCACTTCCACTTCCAAGTCCTCTCCCAAATAGAACCCTACCCCAGTACCCTCTATTCACCAATCCATCTGCTCTCGTCTCTTCCTATGTGTCATTGAGTCTCTAAATCCCTGCCAATGCTACAAAGGCTTTTGAGGATTAAACTTGTTCTTTACTGATCAATTTATCTGGCCCTAAATTTATAAGACCATCACTATTCCAAATGAGAACTTCCCTTTGCCTCCCATTCCTTAAAAATTTTATCCAACATAAATATTTTCTTCATTGGTACTTTGTTCAGGATTGTCCATCCTCTCTGTGGTGGAGTACTTTGGTATTGGCTCTCTTTGGCTGCCATTCAATAATTCAATTAAATAAAAAATTCAAGAAGTCTGTCTTCTCCTAAGACACTCAGCTAGGCACTTAGGGTTCAGCGATGAATAAGTTCCTTGCGGAGTTTACAGTTTAGAGAGTGAGACAGGAGTTTAATAGGATTCTCTCACCATTGTAGTAAGTGCTGGGTATGTAATGGTAACTGTTAGGAAGGAGTATGGGGAGCAGTGAGGCTGTGTAATGAAGGGAACGGTCCTGCTGGTGGGAGAAGTCATGGAAGACTTTCCTGAAGAAGTGATATTTAAACCAACCCATGGGGAATTTTAGCTCCCACCAGGCAAGTACCTCCCTTACTGATTTGATGGCATATGGCATAGCAAATTTCTGACCAAAGAAGGACCTAGCTGACGCCATGTTAAGTGTGCTTGCCTGGTGCAGTGTCTGCCCCAGAGCTCCTATACCCAGCAGATGTGATGAGTTTGCTCACTTTGGGATCAACTGTAGATGCTGCATGTTGTACAGATAATAGATCTGAATGTTTGGTGAGAGAGTGACAGAGTTTGCATCGCCTGAGCAGTTAATTAGCCCTCTGCTTTTTGAAAGAGTGGGTGGCAGATGGTAGACACCTTGACTGTAAACCACTCAGGCTTGTAGGCAAGTCTGGATTGCTATAAATTTCCTCCCTGGATTTTTCTGTATTTAAAGGACTTATACTTTTTAGACTCCTTTGCCCTTTAGGCAAATTTTGTTCCAACTACAGGAAAATGCTCTCTTCTAGGCTTCTCTATAGCAGGAAATTGTTATAAATGAAAAGCAATCTCCATCAGCTCACATGTCCCTGGATTTGCTTAAACTTGGTTAGTACTGGGGATTTGGTCAGTGTGGAGAAGCTGTGTGCATTATAATAGGAGCAGCATGGCATTCATTACTCACCTGCTTCCTACCATCTGGATTTTCACAGCTCAGCAAGCATGGTGGGCTTCCTGCCTATTAGCAGGAAGAGTTTGGCTCCTAAAGAGGACAAGGCTTGGTCCCTTTGAAATCATAATTTTACAATGGACACCATGAATAAATTGGAGTTGGCATTCTAGCCCAGTAAGCTGCTCTCACATTTGAATGCTTGAAAAGTAATGCACCATTTCCACATCAGGGGAAAGAGGAAAATCAAACCTCCTCAATACTGGGAACCGAGCAAGTGGGAAGGAAAAGTGGTTGTATGATAGAATGCAATCAAAATATGCTTGTGACAGTTTTTGTGCATGGAGTTTGCAGCACAAGTGCGATCTTTTCCAATTCAGCATTCATTAATAATCTGGCTCTGTGCAAAGTCCTATGATGAAACCAAAAGTTGAAAGACATATTATTTGTATTAGGCTGCAAATAACAGGCAACCTGTGTAACAGTTGCTTAAACCATGGGGTATATCTATTGTTTAACAAGTCCAGACCTGGGTTGTTCTAAGGTAGGTTTTTACAACTCAATGATATCATCAAGGACATTGCCCCTATCTTCCATTTATCTTACTCAGCCTCTTAGCTTTTTCTCCTTCGGCTTCTTACCTCATGGACATATCATGGCTGCTATAGTTCCACAAATCATGGCCACAGGTAACCATATTCAAAGACAGGAAGCAAAGAGCAGTCAGAGCAGCCAGAAGGCCTCCCTCACTTGCTTCCTGCCTTTTATTCATGGAAAAAATTCTTTCCCAGAATCCCTGCCAGCCCCCACCCCCACCCCCAAGTCCCTACTCCCAGGAGACTTTCCCCTATGCCTCATTGACAGAACTGGGTAATATGACCATCCCTAGCTACAAGGAAAGCTAGAAAGCAAGTATTTAGCTTTTTCAGTCCCCACAAGGTAAGGCAGGCAAAAAAGAAAAGCACTGGGTAGGAGTAGCCAACCAAGAGTGTCCTACATAACACAATACCTGCCCTTAATGAACTTGGACTAGAGGGACAGTCCCCATCTCTCAACACTAAGTTGTGGATAAATAGAAAGCAGCAGTTGTGATAAGATCTTGGGAACTGAGGCACTTGGATGCTTCTAACTGCATTCTGTCATACAATAGGAATACCAGGTTAAAGTTAAACCCAGGATGCATGGAGTTAATTATACTCAAATAATAGGGAAAGGATTCAGTATCTAGAGATCAGACTACAGGTCTGATGACAGAGGAATCAAGCCTGTGCTTCCTCTTGACCAGCCCATGCCCGTGGCAGACATGACTAATGATCACAGCATTCTTTCCCACCAAGCCCAGGTACAACCTCAGATTTCTCAATAGGCAGTTTCTGTCAATAGATCAAAACTGATAAGCAAGATTAGATCTTTTTGCTATTACTACTCAGAATTTTATATGTATCACTCTGTCACTAGGACCAAAATAAATGAATCTGAGAAGTGTGTCAAGTCAGGAAGTTAATTCTACTGACCAAAGGATTCAAACAGGGTGTCATTAAAAGACTAAGGGTTAAGAACAAAGGGCAGAAACCATTGTGTATAAACCTAGTTTGCAATGCAGGTCGACAAAGATGTATTGATGAATTGAGCTACCCACCACTCTAAAGAAAATTCTAAAGAGTGACAATATCTAAACAGAATTAAAAAAAAAAACAAAACATTGACTCTGCATAGTGAAGAAATGATTATAGAGACCAGTAGAATTAAACTTTTGCATTTGTACAGCATTGTTAACTTTTAGAGGCTCTTGTATCAGTCAACTCGTTTTATTCCCATAAATTTTTCCTTTTTTTAAAAAAATTGTTTATTTCAAAGGTGCAGCATGAAGGAACTTTTGGGATATGATGGAGCTATTCTGTATCATGATTCGTGGTAGATATATATCTCTGCATTTTTATAGCCCATAGAACTATATATCACAAATAGTGAATTTAAAAATAAATTTTAATAATAGTTTAAAAACTCACTGAGACAAATGTTAAAATCTTTTATTCAGTTTGAAAACTAATTAAAATTATCTACAGTGAAAAATATTTTTTTATTTATGGTCATGGTTAAAAAAAAAAAATAGAAAGTACTGAAAAATTGGGAAAAGACTATAAGAAAATTAACTAAATCACCCACAATCCTATACCAAAGCAGAGTAACAGTTTTGTACTCTACCTTGACAGACTTTTTATTATTAATATTTTCTTGTGTGGGTGGGGAGTTTGTGTATTTGTAGAAGGTCGCTGTTTTCTCTGCGGAAGTCAGATTGTAGGGGAAACTTCATTTTATATTTTAAGTAGCTTTGTGTTAATGGAAGTTTTAATAAGTGTATATTGCTTTACCCATTAGAAAAAATATATTTCTAAATGAAAACTGTAATCATATAATACTGCTTTAGTTTGCTAAAAGCTGCTGGGAGCAGTATAACAGAAATGGGTTGGCTTTTATAATGGGAATTTATTAGATTAAAAGTTTACAATTCTGAGGCTGTGAAAATGCCTAAATCAAGACATCAAGAGGCGCTGTCTCACCAAGTTGCAGCTGTGGGTGATCAGTCACATGGTAGTGTCCTCTCCCCTCTCCCTTCTCCCCTCTCCCCTCTCCTCTCTCCTCCAGGCCTTGTTGCTTCAGCTTCAGGCTGCTCTTCTGTGGCTTTCTCTCTCCCTGGTTTGTTGGTTTCTATAGGTTTCTCTATGTCTCTGATGCTTTTTTTCTATGTCTGTGACTTTTTATTTATTATTTTTTATTTTATAAAAGACTTCAGTAAGAGGATTAAGACCTACCCTACTAAAATGATCTAATCAAAAGGAAGGTCTCTTAACTAGATCTAATCAAAAGCTCCCACCTACAATAGGTTTACATGCACAGGAATGGATTAACTCTAAGGACATGATCTTCTGGGGTCCACCCAGCTTCAAACTGCCACAGATATGTACTATTTTATTGCCTGTTTCTTCTTTAAAATTTTACAATATATTAACATCTTTTCAACAACAGGACAATTTTCTTACAATCCCAGAAGCAGTACTTGGACTTATCGTGTGATTGGCTATAACCAGACTTTTTTTTTCCCCACCCTATTTTGATAGAAAATATGCTTTAAGGTACTATTTCAGTTATTAAAACTTAACAGAGAAAGCCTTACCAGAGAAAATGGTTGCTGCTTTTGAACTGTGACCTAAGACTTAAGAAGGAATCCACAGTTTAATATAGATGGAATGAGTAATTTTAATTCCCCCTGGGAAACCTAAAATTCCTGTTTGTCCAACGATCCACAAAGTCACTGTCACTTGCTAATCTAGCTAGAAGCCCCTATGCAGGAAATAAATAAAGATCCTTGTGTCACCTCTGCCACCCTCAAGATCCGTGTCCTCTCAGTCTAGAAGTGACCCACCAAGTCCTTCTCAACACAACAGTTCTGGAAGCTACTACCATTTCATCTTTTTCATCCAGCATGAAGCCTTTTCCATCCTTGTTGATATTCTTGTCCTGGCTGAAGAGAAATAGGAAGCTCTACCTAGAGCCAACTTGATCATCATGAATAAAACCAAATATTGAATGTGTAGAATGAGAAAGTCAGCTGATACATGTAGGGTAAATGACTTCATATCTACCAAATGTTTCTTGAACAGTCAAACACTGAATGGGTACTGAAGACTAAACTGTATTACCCTCTCTCATTTCAATGCCTATAATTAATGTTAAGAGGCCAGTGCTAGTGACCTGGTCAGTACGATCGTGTTCCATCAGTAGACTTTAGATTTCTATCTTCTCTAAGTCTAAACTGAACCCTCATTTTATCAAAACAGTCACCCTGCTATTTGATCTGATAACCCAGGTGCCTGCCTCAACCTGCTGCTGTGGTGCTGCATACACTACACTAAGTCCTAGTGGAAATATGGAGGCCACTTCAGCTGGCTTCAGCCTTACAATGGCATGAATAGTAATTGCCAAGTCAGTTTCTAGTTTTCAGGTAAATGGAGAATTTATGTATGAAATGACCCATCTGGGACACTTGTAAAATGCTGAGATTGATTTGAAAAAGAAAAATTCTGCCTTAACAATGCATATCAAACTAGAAATGAGGTTACCAGGCCACCATCTTGTGGAAATTAAATCAGCACAAATAAATGTGGAGCAGGGCAAGCCTCACATCGCCTAGGGTTTTCTTTTTTAAAAAACCATTTTAACTACATTTGACCTCTGTAACTGTTTTGGGTTTTGTTTTTAGTCAATGTACATTTTACCCTCATATATATAAAACAGAGGGAAAAAGCTCAAGTTTATACCTTCTTGTTCCATGGCATGATTCTGCCAGGGATTTAATGATATGTTGAGCTGTCATATAAACTGATCATTTAAAGGCCAAAGTCAGGTTGAACTTGATGAATTTATCTCTGTTAACCATGTCTTCCGATGAAGTTGTCCATCTCTAAGTTTGCAGCTTATTGTTATCACCATATCCTCTTTCTATACTCACAAAAGTTATTTTGTCTTGAATAGTATATGTTTTCCAATTTAAACTGCTCTACCAAAGAGCATGCTGCAGACACGAGAGTATTTGTGTCAGAAGTTTCAGTATCTTGAAATGGGAATGCTGGGTGATTCATGAGTTTTGCATCAATTATTGAAGAGTCATAGATGAAGATATGCAGAGACAGATGGGACAGTAAGGTATTCTCGTTACACCCACAGGTTTAGCGATGATAAATGAGTCAGGAAGCATGAAAGTTCAAAACAGGTATTAACTTGAGCTGCAAAGGTATATGCTCTGAAGGGAGGTAGGCAATAGCTAGATATAAACAGCCTAATGTTCAGACCAACCAGCTGGCAGGATTAAAATAAAGGTAAGGATTTTGCAAGAGGGCTGAGGAATTTCAGAATCCTGCCATGCTAATCAGCCTTTCTTTTCCAAGGTTCTTCCTGGAGACATAGCACAAAGAATGATAACACTTCGAAAACAAAGGGAAATTTTTATTAGTGGATCCAAATCTAACATGCCATAACGCAGAGTTCTAATAATCCTGGCTTGGATCATGTGACTTAGACTCAAACTTGAATCCTACCTTATTTTGACGTGTATAGATTTTAAAGGAAGAGTAAAGACATTTTCACAGAGAGTCTGGTCGAAAGGCAATGTATATGCTATTCCCATAAAGCAAGTTTTGTTTCCCTCTGAGTGACCTTTACTTTGCAGCTGAGCCAGGTGCTATCTCACCTTGGAAAAAGGCACTTAACTCATTATTCTGAGACTCAATTTCACCAAAAGAGAAGGCCCACCTTTTAGTTATAAATGCACAGGCAGTCCAGTCCATCCACAAATCTGGTGCTGCACATTAAAATGCTGCCATGTGGAGGGGTGTAAAGTGCTCTTAAGCTGAATCTTTGCCCTGAAGATAGAGGCTTGGCTCTGTTAACCTCCAGGCCTGGTCAACCCACCACCCTCTCCCTCACCTTAGTTATTCCACACCACTCCCTCTCCCGGAAGGGTATTTGAGAGCTTACTACCTGACAGAAGCTTGAAAGTGAAATGAAACAACCTTTAGATTCTACCCAAACCAGGAAGCTCCATGAATAACCCATTGCTAACTGTTCATTAGTCATGGAGGCCCTCTGAAAAGCTAGAAGAGATAACGAATGTTAGAGATGTATTCTAGCACTACGTGCTTTCCAGCCAGGGGACTCCGAAGCAATTGCAAACATTAAACAGCCTCTTTCTGTCCTCTGCATATGGAAAGTCATTTGCTAGGGTGCACAAAACTGTAACAAAGGAAAGTGGTCAAAGAATTCACTTGAGGCTGGCTTCCCAGCCATGCTGGACTTCTGGACTTTCTTACTCCTACATATATATACAGCTGGTCTTTTAAGCTTTATATCAGGAGCATGGTGACCATGTAGCTTATTTTGTGTTTCTCTGTGTTTCCTTAAGGATAACTTTCACTGGAGGGGTCGCTCTGAGTGTATGGACTAGATTTCCCCTTTAGGTTATCAATAAGGAATGAGGTGGCATTTTCTTTTTCTGTTTTTTTTTTAGTAGAGCAGTTATAGGTTTACAGAAAAATCATGCAGAATCATTCAGAGTTCCCATATACTGCCCTCTCCATACACAGTTTGCATTTAGTGTGGTAACAATTACAATTGATGAAACAATTGGATTATAATTATACTATTAACAATAGTCCATAGATTACATTAGGGTTTACTCTTTGCGCTGTACAGTTGCAAAGTTGTTGTTTTTTGTTAATTTTTATTCTGGTAACATGTATACAACCTAAAACTTCCCATTTTAGCCACTTTCAAATATACAGTTCAGTGGTGTCAACTACGTTCACAATGTCGGGCTACCATCACCACCATCCATGGCCAAAACCTTTCCATCTCCCCAATCCGAAACTCTGTACCAATTAAGGCCACTGATGGGTGAAGGGTCAAGGCTGGTAGAAATTGGCAAAAATGTTACCATTCCCTGAACCATAAAGAACTCCCTATTTCCCACCCCCTCCCTGCCCCTGGCGATCTGTATTCGTTTCTGACTCTAAATTTTCATATTTTGATTAGTTCATATAAGTGAGCTTCTGTAGCATTTGTACTTTTTTGTTTGGCTTATTTCACTCAACACGGTGCCTTCAAGGTTCATCCATGTTGTAGCACGTGGCAGAGCTTCATTCCTTTCTAAAGGTAAAGGCATTTTCTGAAGGAAGTTTCTATAGAAACTAGTGACCCACAAGCCATATGTGGCCTATAGATGAGATTATTTTAATAATTAATGGCATGACATTTAAAAAA
The DNA here is from genome assembly GCA_026826555.1 of Tolypeutes matacus. Lineage (NCBI taxonomy): Eukaryota > Metazoa > Chordata > Mammalia > Cingulata > Chlamyphoridae > Tolypeutes > Tolypeutes matacus. Next base: position 5,995,704 of record JAKSZT010010581.1, on the reverse strand, counting down.
ATAATTAGCTGCCAATATTTAAAATGTAAGAGATTTTTGCATAAACATCTTGATTTCCAGTTTCTTTTTCATAACGTCTGGCAGTGCATGCAGTATTTCACAGACACAATTAGCTGAAGCTAAGTAAACGCTTGTCCCTTAAAGGGAAGCACAAGCTTTCTAGTTCACCTGGTTTGCTTCCCTCTAGAATGTTACCTGTCTGGCCCTTTAGGGATTTGAGTTTGCTACCCCCGGTATCAATCATGAGGGGCCAAAGCAAGGAATCATGAACTGTTCTTTTAAATACATTTGCTTGAAAGTGATTATGGCTTATGCCTTATTCTTTTCAATGTCTACACAAAGAATGACCATTTGTAGCATTTTCATATATAGAAAAGTACAGTTATATCTAAGTAGAGAATTTCACACTACTTGCCTGAATAAATCAGGCATACAAAGAAAATCCTGAAATGATGATATAAAAGTAAGATTTGAGATTTGAATTATTCAGGGGCAATTGCCTTAGTTTCCACCTCACTGTTTCGCCTTTGCTTTTCTCAAATAGAAATAATCTTCAGAATGTTCCTCTGTCAATGGCCATAGTCATAATTACCCTGCCCCCACACACACACCTTTTTTTTTTTTTTGACTCATTTGCACTCTCAGTAGCAATTGTTGGAGCCGTGCGGGGGAATAATTGTAGGGGAATTAACCTCTGACATTTTTCTAAAAATAGCCCTAATAAATCCAATCATAGGTAATTTACCTGTCCGTGTTCCTCCGGGGGTAACCAGCATAGAAGAAAGACTTGGCAGGCTGGCTGGCATTCCTTCAGCAATTATCTGTGATCTGAGATCCTGGTGCCTGTGAATTTTCTCTGTTTAGAAAATTTAAAGAGTACAAATTGCCCTCTCCCCTCTGACCTCATGACCCCGTTTTGCAGCACGTTTCTCCTGGGGTTGTAATAAGGCTGTGCTCTTCTAGAGAAGTATGTGGAGCTCACATGAAAAGGGGGACAAGCATGGGTCAAGCTGGAGCATTGTGGGGGACCCTTCTTTGAATGTTCGACTCATGTAGTTTCCCCAGTGATTTCTTTGTGCTCTGTTACTTGAGTTTTGGTGTCTGAGCTTCAAGCATCCCAGTCCTATTTCATCACAGTCCTCAGTCCTATCTGAAACCCATTTGGAGAAGTTTTTTTGGTGCAGTAGCAAAGGGAATACAAAAGGCCACTGATGGGTGAAGGGTCAAGGCTGGTAGAAATTGGCAAAAATGTTACCATTCCCTGAACCATAAAGAAATTCATTTTCTCTTGCCCAAAACAAAAGGGTCTGAGCATGCTTTCCCTTTTGTTCTCTCCAGATGTTCCAAGAGATCACAGAACAGAGTGGGCCTCTAGAAAATTTACTTTACTTAAAATACAGAACATAAAACCTTTATAAATCTCATTGCAGAGACAAAGCCCTAAACCCATAAATGTACAGAAAAGTATGTCTATTATCTATCCGCCCAAACAAATGTGCAGTTACTTAAATTGCCTTTGTCTTCTTCTTTTCAGCTGACATTATCTCTACGGTAGAATTCAACCACACGGGAGAATTACTAGCGACAGGGGACAAGGGGGGTCGGGTTGTAATATTTCAACGAGAGCAAGAGGTAAGTGGCAATGAATGCAAAATGCCCATTTTCTTCTCTTTTTAAAGGAGGCCTCCTACTGTTCCTTAATCCTCCCGTGCCGCCCTTAACCTTGCTGCTTTGCTAGTGAACTAAAAACTGCCAAAAAGTCATTAACATCAACACTTCCACATTCAGGCTCATAAAAGCACCTGAAAATAGAGCCTCTTCTGGGCACAGACTTATCTTTTCAAGCCTGCATGTTGCAGATTCAAAAGGGCTTCACTTCTCAGCTAACCTGCAAAATTCCATGGGTGCTTGAGCATGACTCCTCTTTTTTGATTAGGATTTGAAATTCAGTCTCCCTTGGTTTTGGGTGCTGCCATAATGTAGAAGGAAAAAAAATGGCTTTATTTGCCAACAGATGTGAAGGGGAAAACTTGGGTCAGTAAAGAAGAAAATGATAGCTCACCCTATCAAAGGGAGTGAAGTGCCACCAAATGACATCTGAGCAATGCATACTGCACACATATTCTAGGAAGTGACATGAAGGTGCCTGGAGCTGAATTCCATATGCAGCACAGTTTCAGAGCAGGAGTTCTAGCTTTCAGAGAATCTCCAAAAGCCCTTTTCTTCCTGGGACTCAGGTTCCACTAGGAATTGTTTCCTCTTTTTTCATATAAATTGAATTGGGTGGTATCTGCTTCTGTTTTGACAGAATGGGATTGTGGCCCAATTTGATTCCCTGGGCCTCCCTGGCATGGTCCTGGCACTTCCAGCAGGCTGGTCTGGGCTCTGGTGCCTCTCCCATCTGCCACTGCCTGCCTCCGAGATCCACGCAGTGCTCCATTCTGGAACTTAGGGGGAGGTCCAGTGTGGGAGGAAGTTTTCACAAGAGGCTTCCCTAGCAATTTAAAGCCTGCTTGGTGCCTCCAAGCCATTTGTGTTGCACCTCCCCTAGAAAAGGGAAAGCCTCATTTAGAGGTGATATATTTGGTAATTGCACATTATTTGCAATTAATTTCTATAAGGGCCTCAGAATCTCTTGGGGTTCTGTATAAATTCAGGTGTTCAGCATTAAATCAGGCACCAGCCTATTCTATTGGCCCTGAAAACACGAAAATGTGGTTGGCAAGTAGGAACTAATAGCTCTTCGTGACCTGGAATTTTTCCTGCTTTTCCAGAACTGCCTGGTGCTAATTGGTCTGGCACTCACTCTGCACACTTGACAGTCTGATTTGGATGGTGGCAAATCAACACTCTTATAAATTTATTGTTAAGGTGGACTGGTTCTCTCTGCAATAAGCAGGATAGAAACAAGTGTGTCAGCTTTGAGTCCTTTTAAAAACTGATTTTCAAACCTTCAAATCTTTTTTTTTTTTTTTCAAAAAATCCAATTAGATTCACAGTGATGATAAAGAGGAACCAAGGAGCTATTTAGCATAAATTACCCAAGGCAGCATGTTGCCAGTAATATTCCACTCCACATTTTCCGTTAGCTATTTATAGATTTCACCTATTTTAATTTATTGAAATATTTGGGGAGCCTGGTTCATTAGTAAAATGATGGGGGACATATTTTCAAAAGCAGGTGGCTTTTTGCAGTAAGAAATAAAAATAAATGTTAATGTGGATAAATAACATGCTGTTAGGTAGTTTCACTTTATGGCCAGTCTTGTAGTTGAAATGAATGCCATGCCTGAGAAACAAGGCCATGAGACAGCCATCTAGGTCAGGTCTGCTTTTTGACTTCCATGGGTGAATTCTGTAAGTGAATTCTCAGAAGGCGCAATCCTGCAAAGTTTGCTAGGAGGAGCAACAGAGCCCTCCCAAGTGCATTTTCCACCTGGGGTTCAGCACTATCACCCATTGGTAAACTGAGATTTGGGTTCAGATGTTCTATATCCGTTCAGAAATATATACTTTTAAAGACTGAGCCTTTTTTGAGGAGTCAAGCTTTTATAGCAAATGTTTGATAAGAACTGGATTTGAATTATATATTTTTATTTTTTATTTTTGTTCTTTTATTTATGTAGATTTGAATTTTTGAACAGTTTTCCAAAGCCTGAATCGTGAAGATCTTGGAAATAAGATCCTAAAATGCCTAGATTAAAACTCCCTTCCCTCTTTTTCTTTCTCTTTCTCCTTCACACCCTTTTTTTCCTCTCCCCTTTTATCTTCTCTCATCCTTTCTGCAGATTTCTTTTCCCTTGTTTTTCATTCTCTCATCATTTATTTAGTTCCTGCTGTTTTCTCTTTGTATAATCAGTGCTAAGGAAAAGCCAGAGTTAAATTTCCATCATTCTCTTAACGATGCAGATGTCATCTCTGTGCTCCTGTCTTGTTATCCATGTTGGAAACAAAAGAGGGGTAGATGCCGATGCCCAGATTTGCTGCTTATGAGCATGTGATCTTGGACAAGTCGTTTTAATATCTCTGAACCTCTTTTGTTCATTTCTCTGCCATGTCTACCTCTGAGGTTCTGTTGGGATCTGGTGAGATTTTAAAAGGCCACTGTAAGTTGCAGATGCTACAACTTTGTACTTTTGTGAGGGATTGATGCAAGTATATGTGGACTCAGTGTGGGATGACTCATTCTAAAGGGTGTCCAAGACATCCGTTAGGGTGCAGAATGAGAACTTCCACTTATAATGCCTCTAAAATCTAGTCCTATTTTAATTTCTATTTCTATGAATATTTATGATCTATGCCATATATTACTACAGAAGCTAATATATATAATTTATAAATATATGTACACTGGAGTACCTGCTCAGATGTTCTACCAACAGGGGGGTGCATGATCAAAAGCTTTAGAACCCATTATTCTTTTCTGATGCTGTGGTACGAGATTCTAGAAAGTAATGAATGCACACAGGATGCCCCCTGGAAACAAGTGAATTAAACTTAAAATTTTAGTTTCTTCATCATCCTTTGGTGGGTTTTTTTGTGAAATTTGCAGCATTTCTGGATTAAATTGTTTAAGACATATCTTGAGAATCTTAATTAATTGAGACCGTGTTAATGTTGAAAAATCTGTAATAAAAAGTTAAATTAAAAAAAAAAAGCTTTAGAGACCACTGAGCTAAGGTATCATGTGGCTGTCATGGCTCTGCCTTCATCCCACAAGGATACATTCTATCCGTCCCACCCTTATTCATTCTACTCAAAAAGGAACTGCTGAATTTACAGTTGGTTTATATGATTTAATTTTTCCCCTTCCTACAGAGTAAAAATCAGGTTCATCGTAGGGGTGAATACAATGTTTACAGCACATTCCAGAGCCATGAACCGGAGTTCGATTACCTGAAGAGTTTAGAAATAGAAGAAAAGATCAATAAAATAAGATGGCTCCCTCAGCAGAATGCAGCCTACTTTCTTCTATCTACTAATGGTACGTGGCATTGACTTCTCCTGTTTGGTATTTTCAGAGTTTTAGTCAGCCGAACCATATATTTCAATCTCTCTGAGCCTGTTTTTGTCTTTACCTTCCAGGCTGTTGAAACAATTTTTTTTTTTAAATCTTAAAAATGCCTAGCACAGTGCCTGGCAGACTAGGCCCTCAATAAATAGTAGCTATTATTTTGAAAAATAACAAACTTATGACCCAATTATCTTATGATCTGTTATCAGCAGTTTTCAACTAACGCAGATCATTTGCTGGTGTTTTTGGAATGTGACTTTGTATCTTAAAATTTACTGGATGTAATTCTGGGAATATATTTCAGGAAACTCTACATGGCATACTGTTTAGAAGTTATTAATCCCTGGATATATTTTAAGGTCTATAAAGCAGATGTCTCTGTCTCTAACACAATCAAGTTCTAAGCTAGGAGCACAGATGAAGAAGAGATGGAAACCTTCAAAAGGACAGATCAAGAAATGGTTTATTTCTCTATCTTCATATTCTTATCCATTCATTGGTTTGGGGGGATTATGATATAAATAGGTCAGAGAGAATGTTGGGGTTGAATAAGAGCCTAATTACATATTAACTCAATAAGTCTTTATAAAGTAGAATTATCTGCCCTCCAGGTTGTTATAGCCTGGCTGAAAGAAACAAGCTATGCTCAGAACAACTGAGAATAAAGTCATATATTAAAGAGTGCTAACTGAGCAGCATGATAATTATGAGGATTAGTATATACAAATTAAATACCCTTTCTCAAGCAAATAAGCCAGATAGTGATTTATTTCATCCTGTATATGAATCTGCAATGATTATACATTTAAATATAAATAAACAAGAAATTTTATTTTTACCAACTTCTAGCATTGACAAAGAAAGAGAAGTAGGCACCTGGCAAGTGGGGAAAAAAATGCAGACCATGTGTATATGATCAAACAAATATATATATATATGTTTTGAGAGCTGGAAGGAACACATCAAAAGGTTCATGTTAATTCATTTTAATCTGTATATTATGGGTGATTTGTACATTTCTTTTTATTATTTTTATTTATTTTATTTTCATTTCTATGAGTTTTTGTTCATCTTATTTTTTTTAAAGGGTGGAACGTTAACACCTATGAGCCAAACATCGATCAAATGTAAATCCTGTGTATAAATCTAAAAATGACAGTTCTGAAACAACCAGTTTAGGATTTATTCTAGCTTATCTCATCTCAATATGACCAGATCTCCACTTACCTGTTTCTCTAGATCCCAAGTAATTTCATCCTTTCTCATAACTATATTTGCTGTTCTGTTTACCTTTTTGGACTCTTGGAAGCCAAACCACAATGAATTTGTTTCCATTTCTTCCCATTCAATTTTACTGTTTAAGTTTGGCTCAAAAGCACCTCAGATTCAATATTATTTAGAAAAAAAGAGACTTCTGATGATTTTGATTTAATTATTTCAGGCAGAGAAAAGGGTCTGACTATCTTACATAGCTAGCTTACTTTATATTATGAAATTTATCCTATTGATTATTGCAATAAAATTCAGAGACATTAATAACTTTGTAGAGGGGATGGGAAAGAAATTGGTGAAATGCAATGAAGATTAATTATATAGCATAATGTTCTGTTAATTGAGTTTTTAAATAGTTTTTTGATTAACAAGGATATTATCTTCCCATTTGGGATGCTATTTCATATGCCAACATCATCTCAAAATGATTCTTATAAGAAGAATTCCCATGTTCTTATTTGATTTTCTTTTTTATACTAATATGGAGGTTGAGAATCCCCTTAAGCTAAATAGGTTAACATGCAAAAATTAATGGAAGACTATTGGAATTACTGTACAAAAGAGAAAATGAAGATAGATGATAAGATTGTGTTTAAAAGCTGCCACAAGTGATGATAAACTACTCAAGAGAACCAGCCAGAAGAAAGAAAAACTCATTACTCATAGTAACAGCCACATGTTCCTTAGACGTTTTTAGGCACAAAGCTTCAAGATACTGAGTCAAGAAAAATTGTGTGATAATAAAGTCAAGAATGACTTCAGGCATCCAAGCCATGGGGAATTGGATTGAATTCACCATCAATTATCCCTTTTAAAAAAAATTTTTTTTTTATAAGTGCTTATCTCATTATAGTTGGATACAATTTTTACTTTCTACTAGAATATATTCCCAACTTTAAAATTTTTAATGTAAAATAAAACCAACATTCACTTGGAATCTAGAACTTGAAATTATTTAGTGAAAACACATTGCTTTACCTAAATTTTTACTTCTGTTTTAGTACCCTTGATAAAAGAAGAAGTTATACTGAATTTTTTCTCTTACTCTAAAAGTACTACATGTTCATTGTAGAAAAGTTAGAAAGCAGAGAAACATAATGAAGATAAAAAGGGTTCCCATCCAGGAAGGACCACAGTTAATATCTCTGAAAGAAAAAATGCAAAAAGGCATGGATAAATTTGTTTTGTTTTGTTTTGTTTTAACAAAAATCTGATATATGCTACAAAATGTTTTGCAATTGGATTTTTTTAGGTGATAACCTAAAAATAACAGAAATGTCTTCCTCATTGCCAAGTATTCTTCTAAACATTTTCGATGACTGCATAGTGTTCTCTCGCATGATTCTTCTATAGTTTATTAATAAATCTCCCTCTAGTATACCTTTTTGCCTTAACCAGCTCTCACTATTATAAAGTATATATTTATAGAGATGGATGTTGGAGTGGAATAAACATATGATTAGGCAAAAAAGCATTTTTGATGTAGTATGTTATGTTTACTTAAAGCAGTTATGTAATTGCACACACAAATATGAAGGGTATACAGAAAATGTTCATAAGCGTTATCTCTGTGTAGTGACATTGAAGATTTTAATTTTTTTTACCTTTATGCTCATTTTCATTTTCTAATTACAAATACATGTACTATTGTGTAATAAAACCAAGAAAATAAAATGGGAAAATACCAAGTCCACAGATGCAATATCATTCTGTTTGTACTACCAAAGAAAACACACAAAGAGAAAATACTAAGAGCTATGCAAAATGTTAACAAGGATTGTCCCTGGCTAGAGGGATTATAGGTGATTTTTATTTATGTTTTACCCATGATTTCTCTATTACTCTGTATAGCAATTTGTCATTCATAATAAGAAAAAATATAAGACAAAGATTGCCTCGCAGATATGAATGGGGTACATCCCAAAGCCAGCAACAGAAAACATTGGGTGTTAAAATTCATGATTTGGGTGGTTCTGGACCACAGCTGATCAGTGGCTAATCAAGATGTGGCTGTGTAAATATGGCCCGTGTTTCATTTTCTCACCCTGAGAAACAGCTTAGTATGCAGCAGGATATCCACAGAGGGTGAGAACAGAGGAGTGCTGGCATATAGATAGAAAGTTCTAAATTAAACCCTGTAGCTGGGAAAAGCTGCCACAATTCTGCCCCCATATAAGGCAGACTGAGTCCCCAGTTCAGCGTGCCCCGATCTCACGCTTAGCAGCCTCACCAGGAGGGCCAGCAGACGTGACCAGCCTCGGTGATGCCCAGATATTAGAAAACAGGGACACTTAACCTGCTAACGCGGCCAAATTGCTGCTGAAAGTCCCCTTCACAATGTGGTGCATTAAAACCTCTGAGGACAAGGCATATGTTTCAGGCAGCTTCAAGGGAAGCAGAACTGTGGTCCACATCCCCTGCTTGGAAGGTCTGTCTTCCCAGGGGTGTGGCCATCAGGAGATGGTGAGGGGAAATGGAGGAGTGAGATAAGGAGTGAAGGAGAAAGGGAACCCTAATAACAGCAGGGTACAGGGGTGGCTTTTCTCCTCTGACAATAGTAGAGAGGAAATAGGGTGTACATCATCATGGAATGAAACTAATGCTTGCCGTTCTGGCTGGAAGGACATGTTATTGGCCAATTTGCTAATTCTAAAAATGGCTGTCATTTCTGGACCATTCTTAGAAGCCCGGCACTGTGTCAAGCACTTTACATGCAGTTTCATTTCACCTTCTTAAGAGCCTCGTGAGGAAGGCACTCTTTGTCCCAATTTATAAATGAGGAAACTGAGGCGTAGAGAAGTTAAGTATATTTGTTTGTAAGCCTGCACTAATTGGGCAGACTGCATTTTTCCTACAAAATTTGAAAACCCTGTTTGTTTGTCACTCAACAAATAGAAGTTTCATGCTTCCTACCTGGGAATATCAGTCCTTGGGCCACACGACTGCAGTGCTGGAGGAGGTATTGGGTCCAAGGGTATCTGATTCTAAAGCCCACCTCGAACAGGCAAAGAGGAGGGTACAAAGAAGGCAACCACCACTCTGCCTGCTGGAGGAGAAATTAAAACCAGAACAAATTATGAATGTGGGGCCCACCAAGGCATGGGGCCCACAGACATCGTTTGTTTGGCCCAAACATGTTTCTTTAAAAAATGGAATTGAAAGCCTGTGGGTGGGGAATGCCATATCCAGCTGATCAGAGCTCCATGCCCCTTTATTCATCCCCCTACCCCACCCCTGCCTCTCTGACCTCTGCTGGCGTGGGAGTTCTCACACCTGTTTTAATGCTTTAGCAAATGACAGGCATCATAAAGAAGTTTAAAGTTCTGGGATGGTACAAAGTTAAAGGCAATTTCTGGCTGGGGACTCAAAGGAGACTACAAAGAGAAAGAACATTTTGATTAATCTCCTTACCATTTATTTCCTAGCAATATGCTCTGGTAGATTAGATTCATTCTGTTATCCTACTAATGTTTATTAAACATCTACTATGTCTCAGGCACTGTTCGATGTGCTGGAGGTTTAGTGATGAACCAAATAGAATCCCTTCCACCAAAAATCTTGTATTCTAGTGAGGGAGACAGAGAATTAATGAATGAATAAGCATGTAATGAATTTTCAGGTAGTGAAAAGTACTCTGAAGAAAAATAAAGCAGGACGAGAGAGAGAATGGTGGGGACAGCATTTTTTTATAGGTTGTTTAGAAAAGGACTCTCTGAGGTTGGGTCTTGAACCAAGAGAACAAAGTGAAGGAGCAAGTCAAATGAAATAGAAGGTAAAGGGCTTCCTGGCAGAAGGCACAGCAAGTGCAAAGGCCCTGAGGTAGGGGTGGGCTTAGTGTATACAAGCAACAGTAAGGAAGCCATGTGGCAGTAACAGAGTGACAGGGAGGGGGTGGGGGTGAATAGTGTGAATTAGAAAGGTCAAGGAATGAAAAGGTGTAGGTTATGTTGTGCCCGTCAGGTCCTAGCAAGGACAGTGTTTAAGTAGTGTGGGACACTGTAACAGAGATGATAATAGTACCTACCTCCCTGGGGTTATTATATGAAATAAATTCTCCATGTAAAGTGCTACCATAGTTTCATATATGTGGCTACTACTATTATACAGTGTTCAATAAATATTTGTATTGAATGACCCAAAAAGTCAATTGTCAAGGAAAGCTTTTTATCTCGGCACAATATATGCTTTTGTTCTGAAACAGAAGCTCTGCCTCCAAAAGACACAAGATTTATGTGCTGAAGCCCTTTCCATGGAGCCAGCACCTATAGCAATTCCTTTTATCATTACCTCCACCTCCTCCCACACCTCCTCCGCCAAAAAACTCTAACCTTTCTTTTCACTGTAATTCTGATTTCCTCCGGTTGCCTCCTGCAGATAAAACCGTGAAGCTGTGGAAAGTCAGCGAGCGTGATAAGAGGCCAGAAGGCTACAACCTGAAAGATGAGGAGGGCCGGCTCCGGGACCCTGCCACCATCACAACCCTGCGGGTGAGCATGAGTGGCTCCTGCGGCCACCAGGGGCAGGCAGGTCTCCTAGGTAGGGCAGAACTCAAACATGTAGTGAGGGAGCTTAGGCAGAGACTCAACGCTCCTGAGTCTCTGGTGGCAGATGGAACGAGCGGGAAAGGTGCCAACCCCTAATGTCTACAAAGCTATGCTTTTTTTCTCTCCCTGAGGATTTGCCCACGTGCCACTGCCATACGTTACTATATTCTTAGCTTCAGTCTGTTCACATCACCTAAGTTGTTTTGAGAACCTTCTGTGCTAGGCAGGGCTTGGGACTACCCAAACAGACAGTCTTGTGATTCGGAACACAAACTTCAGAATCTAACAGGCCTGTGTTCGAATTCTGCCCCTTACCAGAATTTTAGTCACTTAATCTTTTGGGGCTTTAGTCATGCAAGTTTCTTTCATGTCTTCACCTACAAAACAATGAGCATAATACATACTGCTCATAGACTTAGGATAAAATGTAATGAGGAGGAAAGCCCTTTCTGTTTTCCTAGTACTCAGTAAATTATCTCTGCTATTAGTCTGAGAACTTCCTTCCTGCCCTCCAGAAATGCATATAGTCTGATGTGGAATGAGGACTTGTGAGAACAATATACAAATGGTTATGACACAAGATAGAGTGAGATAAATGCAATGAAGAGACAGACAGACAGAAAGTTGCAGTTTGATCAAAGGAAGGAGAAATTACATTTGGTTCTGGGCAACCAGGAAAGGCCTCAAGGGAGGTGGTATTCAAAACAGATTTCTAAAAAACAGACTTTTAAGGGAAGGCTCTCCAGCTGTAGGTAAAATGGTTTAAGACTGGATGGCAAGTTTGGTTTGGGATGTGATCATTGTAAGTGGTAAAGCAGGCACATGTTGGGACCACAGTAGCCCCAAGGGACTTTCAAACTGTAGAAGATGTGCTTTCAGAAACCAGCTGCTCTACTGAAGACCAAACACTGAAAAGGTAGACAATGAAATATATGTGGGGCAAAGAGGTTCTTGCCTAGGCTTCGAAGTAGATATGGGAATTAGATGGTCTTTGTGTGCTGGTTAGCTCGCTTGTTCATTCATTCATTCATTATTCATTCATTAAGCTCTTGGCATGTCCTTTTTGAGCACTGACTCTGCTGGCCCCAGTGCTGGCCGTTGCGTGTTACTCTGTGCTAATGGGCATGTGGTCTTCAGTTGAGTTCCTTCTTAGCCAACAAGCATTGGCTGCTCTGTTTCCTCTCATCAGCTGGTGCCTTCAACCCTGGATAACTGCCACACAAGCCTACCTCTTCTGACTGGGCGGGTGCAGCGCGAGCTTACCCCTGAAATGCTCAAGGTTCAGAATTTTTGAAAACTGGAGAATAGAGCAGTTAAGAGTATAAACTTTGAGTTTGTCTGGCTTAAAATTCCGGCTCCATTACTTTCTTGATGTTGACATTGGACAAATTTCTTAAACTCCTCGTGCCTCCAATTTCTCATCTCTGTGATGGAGACGATGCTAGTAGCCACTTATTGGGCTTACTGTGAGAACTCCAGAAGATAGTGTGTTGTAATAAGGAGCTTAGCCCATTGAGTGTCTGGCTCACCAAAAGCACTCAGTGGTAATGTTAGTTTCTTGCTGTTATTTTGTTTTTTTGTTGTTTTTTTTTTTTAAAAGATTTTATTTATTTATTCATTTATCCCCCCCTTGCTGCTTGTGCTCGCTGGGTCAGCTAACCACGCCATGCAGGCGGGCTTGCCTTCACCAGGAGGCCCCGGGAACCCAACCCGGGGCCTCCCATATGGTAAACGGGAGCCCTACTGATTGAGCCACAGCCGCTTCCCTCTTGCTGTTATTTTGCTATTACTGTCATCTTCGTTACCATTGCTGTTATTGCCCTCTGCCAATGATAGACCTATATATGAGAGAAAATTCAAATTATTTCTCTTTTTATACTGTTGTATTCACTCTACAAATCCATTCACCAATATCTACTGAGTGGCAAGCACTGTGCTGGCGATCCAATAGGAATAAGATATTCTTTCGCTCCACAGAAGATGGCAGTCCAGTGGGAAAACGGATAGATTAGGTGCCACTGAGGAGATCATAAAATGAGCTCATGCCTAGGCTTTAACTGGTCCTTGTTTGCTATGTGGATTGGATTTCTCAGATGCCATCTCTGGTTCCTGCTTTGTGTTCCTGTTGTCCACAGGATCCTGTGGGATTTCCTATGTCCATGTTTAGCACCTTGGAAAATTCCATCCCCGTGATGAAGAGAGAGGTCTATGTATTTAAGTTTCCACAAAAGCAGATATTCTCCCCATGGCAAGACAGTAATGTTAATGAAGTGGACTTGAAGGTAGATTTCAAACATGGAAGGAGGCCCTGAGGGGTGGAGGGGAACTGGGAAATCACAGATCTGGATCTTGTATTTTTTATAAACTGGATGTGTGACCCTGGACCAGTGATTCACTTTTCTTCTCTCCATGCTTAGTTTCTAAGCTGCAGAGCAGAGGATGGCAAAACTCAGTGGCCCTGCAACCCTGAGTGCCATTCCCAGGAATTCTAGGCAGCAAGTCAGCTAGTTCAGGGGAATCTGCATTTTTAACATGTGCCCCCGTTGGCTGAGACATGGGGGTCTCTGGTCACGGGACTCTTAATTTCTAAGGTTCGTTGGAGCTATCATTTTAATAAGCTTCTTACTTTTCAATCATTTCAGTAGTTATTCTACCAATTTGGGAGACATATTTGCTATAAAATTGTAAATACCCATATCTAGTTTCACCTCCTTTCCCTACCTTGGCTACAGATAGCCTGCATTGCACAGTAAACATCCACACCCCAGCATTCTTTCTATGCAAACACTGAAAAGGCCAGCCTGCCTTCCTTTTTCATCCCAGTGGTAGAAGAAGAAAGAACCGAGAAACCCTGAAGACCTGAGAATTAGAACAATGACTCCAAACACAGGATAAGCCAAGGTGATATAATTCAGACTATAATTTACTAATGTGCTCTGCTCTTGAAATTTGCATCATCAGCAATTGTGGCGGTTTTTTTTTGTTTTGTTTTGTTTTGTTTTGTTTTTTTTCTCCCCGTACCATGATTACCTCTTGCTCACTTTCATAGTTTCCAGTTCTACGTAGATCTTGAGCAAGAACATTTAATAATATCTGACAGCTAATTAATCCTCATTGAGTAGTAAACCTGTTCTGTTTCAGTTCTGAGAGGCTCAGAATTTCAAAGTAAGAATGTGGTGTTTTTTTTCCTTTTTGAGAGAAGATAGCCTTTTAAATGCAATCACTCATTACCTAGAGAGCTTATGAGAAGTTCTTTTATGGGAACTGGATCCACTGCTCAACAGGATAACTTTCAAAGCAATAATCATGATGAGAATTTAAAAATAACACCTCATAATTATAAAGTACTGTTTACATCACAGTGTTTCCCAATCTAATCCCTTGATTAACCTTCAGAACTGTCAGTAAGGAGAGCAGGGCAGATGTTTGACAGGTGAAAATGCTGGTATCTAGTATTTATTGAGCCCTTACTATATCCCATGCACAATGCTTTGCTCTTTATCTGCGTTAGCTACCCCATGGGGTGTAGTTCACTGTTCAAATGCCCATTTAACAGATGAGTCTCAGGGGTTAAGTAACCTCCGCACGATCATGCAAGTCTAAGAATCAAATCTGGATCTACTTTGCTCTGGGACCTGTGCCCTCAAACTTGATACAGGCTGAGAGAGGGAACGTGACTTGTCCAGTGTCATATAACTGGTTATTCCAGAGCTGGGACTGAAATTTAAGAGCTATGGCTCTTAAAACTTGGGCACATACATCTGGGCATTTTGAAATAGTTTTCCTAATAATTAGTGCCATTTTTATCCCAGGTCAGATATTCACTGTCTCTGTCTGTCTGTCTGTCTGTCTCTCTCTCTCTCTCTCTCTCTCTCTCTCTCTCTCTCTCTCTCTCACACACACACACACACACACACACACACTTTCCAGAGCCCTCTGCTCAACATGGAGAAGTGAAGATCTTGAGGTTTTATGCAGTTCCACTTAGCAAGGTCTCTGTGCTCTTCCTTCCAGCCCTCCCAATACCCAGGGGTGAGAGGCCCCCTGAGTCCTGTCTAGGTAACAGGAGCTCATTGTTGAAGTGACTTAATCAGCCTGGGATGGGAACTGTGTGGTGAGAAATTACATTCTGTGCACTTCTCCCTGCAAGATGTAGCTGGAGTTATTATTTTCCTGATTATTGTTGACTGCCAGTTCCCTGGGAACCTATGCCAGGTTGAGATTTGCTTTTTAACCAGTTCTAAATATAGGGTCTAAAAGGTATAAGCCCCCAATTTGTGACTTGTTACAACCT
This sequence comes from Tolypeutes matacus, assembly GCA_026826555.1. Taxonomy (NCBI): domain Eukaryota; kingdom Metazoa; phylum Chordata; class Mammalia; order Cingulata; family Chlamyphoridae; genus Tolypeutes; species Tolypeutes matacus. The sequence continues at coordinate 5,980,580 of JAKSZT010010581.1, read as the reverse complement.
CCCAAAATATGAAGGAGATGTAATGAGCTTGAATGTTCTAATGGATTTTATCCAAACACTCCTAGAGCCAGTAGAAATAATAATAGTAATAATAATAATAGCAGCCAACATTTATTGAGTGCTTCCTATCTCCCAGGTCCTGAATTTTATATCCTGATATCATTTAGTCTCACAATATGCATCTCAGATAGATTCTTTTTTTCTCTCTGGATCAGCCAAGCCTTAGCCCCTCATTTCATTTAAGTCTCTGCTCAAGTGTTACCTTATCAGAAAAGCTTTACTAGAATACCTTATCGAAAAATAGCATACTAATATCTTTCCATTCACTGTATCATTATCTTGCCCTTTATTCCTTAGCTCTTATCACTGCCTAACATATCATTTGTTCATTGTCTTCCCCTGCCCCACTAAAATGCAAGCTCCATGAAATCGAGGACTTTGTTTTGTTCTCTGCTATGTCTCCAGCACCTAGAACAATATATGGCACACATGGCAGGTGCTCTGTAAATATTTGTTGAATGAATGTATTACACAGAAGGGGAAACTGAGTCTCCAAGTAGGCAAGGAATTTGCCCAAGATCTTATGATGAGAAAGTGGCAGAGCTGGGATTCAAACCTAGTCCATTTGACTACAAATCTGGGACTTTTAATTACTACTCTCTCCAGCTTCTGTTTTCTAACCACATTGGTGGTCATTTAGATACCCCCTTAGCCAGAGGCTAAGGCACCCTGGCAAATTGAGGTGAGCATCTACCAGCTCTGACTTCTTGAGGATTGTTACTAACAGACTATGGAATTAGGCAGGTTAACTAAATAGACTAGCTAGTTTTCCTAAAAGAGCAATCCATTTAGTGAAACTAGTTTATTTTCTAGAGAACTAACTAAACAGACTACTGATCTAAGTGTACCAGTAACAGCAACTACATTTGTTCAGCCCTTCCTAATGACAGACTCTGGGTTGAGCATCCTGTGTACACTTTATAACTCTTTCTTCATCACAACTTTGTGACAGACTTCATGCCCATTTTACAGATATGGAAACAGAGGCTCAGAAAGGTAAACACCAGCTTAAGACCAGGAAGATAGTAAGTGGCAAAGCTAAGAATGGAGCCCAAGTCTGTCTCATCCCAGAGCTTCTGCCCGCCATAATTATGTGAGACTATTTGTTGCCTGGCCACTGATTTCAACAACAATGGGGATGATAGTATCTGACACATAAGACTTTTCAGTGTATTTTTAATTATGTTTCTTGAGTGCCTACTATGTGCCAGGCACTGTACAAAGCACATTCTACAAAGTGGGCCTGCATAGATCAATGAGACAGACTTCCTGTGCTCAAAGAGGAGACGCGTTCCAAATGGCTGTAACTTGAAATTAATTTAGGCGGTGATTCTCAAACTACAGTGTATGTCATGGTCACCCAGATGCTTTTTAGAGGACCCTGCTGGCCTCCCCATTACTGATTCCTACGTAGAAGGTCTGAGTTAGACCCTAAGAGATGATCTCTTTGACAAGACCCCTCCCCGAAAACCCCCAGATGATTCTGGTACAGGTGGTCCCCAGGCCACACCTTGAGAAATACTGAGTGAGCGTCAGTGTCCTGAGAAAAGCAGAGATTGTTGTGGCAGCTCAGAGGGCATGCAGGAGGGAGAAGATGCAGCATCAGGCAGAGGTTGCCAGATGCGTCTGAAAGGACAGATGGGTTTTCACACTGAGGAACTCATCCAATGGCCCCAGGGTGCTGAGAGCAGGACAGGCGTCACTGCTTCCCTCTCTTCTGTGGTGCGGCTGTGGTAATCCTCCTTCTACAAGGAGGAAACTCAAGCTGAGAGGCCAGGTAGTTCTGCCCGGAACTGGGAAGCAAGCCCTTTCTGTCTCTGCCCCGCCTTTCTGCTTTCACACTTCCCAGTGGTGACCGCGGGGTGACGCTCAGCGTGGGAGGACCGGTAACCTCAGGCCAGTTAGGTCAAATTATTGGTGGAGTCCGGATCGGCCTTCACTGCCCCAGGTTTTAATTTTGGGTTTATACTCTGATAACCAAGGCCTCTTAGGACACAGATACAGCCTTTCTCTAACCGTTTTTAATTTTTTAGACTTCATTTTGTGATTTATTGCTGCTCTGGGGGCTTAATATCCAATCCTCTTATGGTTTCATCTTTCCTTCCCTTATATTTGTTGCAAATAACAATGAAGTGTTTAGCTACTGCGGTGAAAAATCAATCAAGCCTGTTCCATATTCACGGGTTCGCAGTGGCACTCGGATGCCCCCCCGCCCCGGATTAGATTAACTTTGTGGATGTGTCACTCTGGTGTGGGTAATTTCTCAGCCTCCACTCCATCCCTCCCCCTCCCGACTTGACGGGCGGATATTGAGATCTCCCATTGATTGACTGCCCTGCAAGTGAACACTGGCATGTGATGCGTGTATCTCAGTGGGACGCACATACTGTGTTTATGAAAATAAATAATAATTTCTGTTATTGTTATTGATTGCCATCATTATCTTATTGTATCTGTCTGTGTCGTGGGGTTTCGGTTCTGGGATCAGAAAGCACTCCACAGGAACCTCAGGCCCTACCCATACCGACAAGCCTCTGTGTTTTGACATGTTTTGCCTTTTGGGGGCAAGCACCGCGATGTTCCTGTCCTGCTCTCTGGCTGTGTTCAATGTAGTTAAAGGATTTAATTCACTTGGTTACTAATCAGATAGCAAATGTTTATTAAGCATTTGCTGTATTCCAGGAGTACTTTGCAACCACTGGCTAATTTAGTCTTCAGTATGCTCATATGAGGGGAGGTACTGATATCCTCTTTTTAGAGATGTGGGAGATGTGGGAGAGGTTAAACAACTTGCCTGAGGTAAGACAGCTAAGTAAGTGGTGGTGCTTAGACTTGGATTCATGTCTTTATGACTCATACTGTTGACCTGCCTCTTGTATTAACATAGAATGCCTGGTATAGTCATCTGGATGTTTAATGTAAACCACAAAACAAATTAGTAAGCAAGGCTGAAGAACGGCCTGTCAAGGAAACTGTAGAAGGAGCTTGTGCCTTGGCTACAGGTGGGTTTTACTTTTTGTTTTGGGGAAGGTGGAGCAGAAAGGGTACATGGAACAAAGTCATGGGTTACCAAAGCTGGATGATCATTAGACTCTGGGAACATCTTAAATCCTGTAAAGTGGAGTTCTCTAATTCTTTTTTTTTTTTTTTTGAAGGCAGTACCAGGGATTGAACCTGGGACCTATACAAGAGAGGCAGGTGCTCAACCACTGAGCTACATCTGCACCCTCTGATTCAATTTTTTAAGTCTTTCCATTTTCCTCTTCCCTCCCCCTGTCCCACTTCAGGGTTTCTTGTAGAACCATATGAGAACAATATTATTATTGAAACATGGTTGCCTCTGTGCTGAGAAATTTGATTTAGAATGAGCATCTACAAGCCACTCTGGCTAAAGTTGAGTGCCAGCTGTTAGGCCTTTAATAATTCAGGTTCTTTCCTTTCTTATCCTTGACAAGTCATGGGACAGCCCACCTAGTGCCCAGTGTGCTGTAGACATAATCGTATTGCAGACATTTAAGTACTTGGTAAGTGCCAGACTGTTGTCATCCCCATTTTACAGGTGAGGACATTTGAGAAGGAGAGCTGAAGTGGCAGGGTCATGTTTTTAAGCAGATCCAGTCTGACTCCAGAATCCATGCTCTTAACATTATCCCACGCAGTCTCCAAGGAATGACTAAGACTCTGACCAGAACTCAGCCATCATCTCTAAAGTGGAAATAATTCTATGTTCTTTTCACAAAGGCTACGATGATAAAATAGAGTAATGTGTTAAAACTGTCTAGTATGATACCTTGCAATCAGAAGGTGCTCATTATATGTTATCAGCTTTCTCCTCTTCATTCCCATCTTAGCCTTCACCTGGATGCAGAAGGTTCACAAAAGCTTGATGAATATATTGAAAAGGTTCGAAATTGTATTATATTTGGGGACCAACAATCCATTATTCTTTATTCAGAGTATGTGTTTGTACTAACACAATTGCCTTGGGTTCAGAGTATATTTACTGATAACAAAATCCTTTCATCTCAAAGCTGCCTTTGTTATGCTGCATATACCATGTAGTTACTATATGCAACAGAAATGTAAATATAAGCTGAATCCTGCACACGGTTTAGGATCAAGTTCTACTTCTTTCTTGCTCCCAACTCTTTGGAAAGAAGTCCATGGCTTCTTTTTTTTTTTTAATATCATTTTTTTAAAAATATACTTAGATTACATAGATGTTACATAAAAAATATAGTTGTCCATGGCTTCTTATATGTGATGGGAACTAGTAAATGATGCTCCCTGTACATATACTCAATGGTAGTGGCAAGCCGAGAAGTTCACTAGTGTCAGAAAAAGAACAGAATCACATTAGAGAAGAAAATCTGGATGTCTCCTTGCCCTTGAGTGCAATTTATCTTGAGATCCCTTAATAGGGAGGCAGGACAATATTCCAGACCATGACCCAGTCTCTTCCTCACTCTGGTCATTTAAATGGTATGAATTTCAGAGACGTGGGAAGGTTGAACGGGCCAGGCGAGGCTGCTGGCATTTTTCAGGCTTTACAGGCAAGGATCTTGTCACTGTCTCAAACCTAATTCACACAGACCCAGATGGATTTTTCCCAAAAGAGAAGTTATTAGTGAGATTCTCTCATCTTTTCATTTAAAGGGCTCTCTGTTTACTTTCAGAGGAAAGTGAAAAAAGCAAAGCATAATTGGATGATTGAACGTGGGGGGAAATATCTCCATTTCCTGAATCTTTCAGAAGAAATGATCTGAATTATGAGTACAAGGGGGGAGACATTGTCCCCAGATCAGGTCCTGGCTCTGAAGTGTGGGAGTTTACTATTGCTGGAATGAGGAATATGAGTGCATAATCCCTGAAGCCCATGTGCATGTGTGTACATGCATGCACATGTACAGGTGTACATGTCAATGCAGTACTCATGTAGTGCCTGCTCACGGAACCCAAGAGTGTTCACAAAGCGTGGAACTGTTTTTTATTTGTTTTTTCAATTTGGCTTACTTAGCAGGAGATCAAAAATATGCATGTAAAAAAATATATATATATGTACATAGATCCTGTTCCCTACCAGGTTGTATAAAGAACCAATTTAAAATCACAAGAGGATTTCTAGGACTTCTGCTCATTATACATAAGATTTCTGTTTAAAATACTTAAGGCAAATGGATTTGGAATCAATTTCAGTAGAAGACAAGATCACTTTGATCCTGGTATGTTGCAAACCAGGCTTCAACTGATGCATTGACATAAACATTTTAAATACCATTCTTAGCAGAGAAAAAGGTTTCGGTATTTCCCTAGGGGTTAGTGCATAGCAAGATACTTGCTTTCCTTTGACACATAAAAATAATCAACCAGTTGGTGGAAAACATTTTCCAAAGGTGGCTTTATGTTAAAGGAGTTTGTTAACTCCTTTAGGAGGTAGGAAAAATGTTTTATTCTCTGATTTCCTTAGAATAGTTGAGCCACAAGGAAAGGTCTTTTCTACCTAAAACGTTAGGTTTTTGTTTATTTGGGTGGAGGAGGGTGGGTCACACTCAGATGATCCCTTGGGCTCATGTACTACACCAGGAAAAGGCTAAAAGCTGTGTTACACTCACACACAAATACACACACCCACAAATGTTTCATGCTCAAGTAAGGGAAACCCTAAGTTAAACAAATGTATTTACTTCAGGGTTTCTCAGAACCTTTACTATACTAATATTCAGTATCAAACCCCAAAAAAGATATATGGCATACAGTATTTTCCACCAATCTTACTTGATCAGAAAGACCCCTTTCCTCAATTTGTACGATGACTGTTCTTTAGAACATTCTACATCAAGATGTAGACCACTGCCGGTCCTCAACAGGATAAGTTACTTACACCAGATTGCGAATCATCTGTGTCACTCTCCACTGTATAGTTCAGGTGTCGCTTTTTTCCATACCAAGACTTCCTCAATGCATCAAAAATACACTGACTCTGGCTTGAGCTCTTTTTCTTGTCATGCGTGGACCAGTAGCAAGCAGTTCATGGGGCTGTTACTTTGAGTAGCAGGGCTGTAGACCTCACTCTGGAAATGCTGGCTGAAAGGACTGTGTCATTTTCATTCTTCTCTTACTGTTCTTCAAGTCACAGAATCACAGGGTGATGAGAGATCCTTAAATGAGCCTTTCTCTTGACAGTTGAGTTCATTTAGCATTTACGGAGAGCTTACTAGTACCTGACACTATTCCAAGCACTTTTCCTACCTCCTTGTTTAGACTTCACCCTAACTCCATAAGCTAAGAACTCTTGCTGCCATTTCACAGATGAGAAAACTGTGCTCCATACCAAGGAAGCAAACTGTGCAAGGTGGCTGCACCAGCAAGGTGCAGAACTGGAGTTCACCCCTGACTGTCTGACTGCAGAACTCTCTCTCTCAACCACCATGTTTCTGGCCTCCCAACAGCAGTGGTTTTCAGCCTTCTCAGCCAATGGAGACTTCATCCTACAGTAAGAGACTTCCTGAAGCAGAAAATTCCCATTACCCAATCTAAAAGCCATCACAGGTCACAAATGTTTCCTTTTGCCTAACCTAAATTCTATCATATGTGCCATTTATGTAGGAAAAGCTCTGTGCATATAGTGATGGGCAGAAATGTGTGGTTCGTGCCATCATGGGGATTACAGTCCAGTGAGGAACTAGCTGGCTGTGAGCTTTTGTTTGAAAATAGTGGCAGCACCAACTTGGTGTGCCCTGCTTGATATTGCAGTCCATCATGTTGTGTAGGTAGATACTGCCTGGGCTCTTCCTCAGCATTTTCTTCTCTGCTCTGTGATCCCACGTCCTTTCATTTTTTCCCCAGGAATTGAGAGTTATGCAACACTCTATTAAACGGGTACTTTGTCTGTTTAATGCCAAAAAATCCATACAAAGGTGAAAACTTCATCCAATTATCCTGGTATTTCAATACCAAACAAGCAATGTTTTAAAATTTTGGAAGTTTGATATTCTTGGCTTTTCCCAATATTTTGCTCTACAAATTCAAATAGCATCTTAAAGAAGCCTCTTGTGGAGAAAGTACAAAATTCTCAACACAAACAATAGAGCAGCAATTTAGGAATTAGTGGTTAGATATTGAGATAGAAGTGACAAAACAAAAGCCATACTTTATGTCATCATCATTCCTTCCCACAAGTATGGCATTGCTGTCTACATAGATGGACCCACAGGTGACTGTCACACAAACCCAATTAGATGTGCCCTTGTTGTACTTTAGGGTCAAATCAATAAGAACGTAGATGCCACCTAGGCTTGTCGCTTATCCATTTTTTTCATTGATTTCGCAAGTATTTATTGAGTACCTACTATATATGGCAGGCACTATGATAGGCCCTGGCGTCATAGACAGGAGCATGAGGGACACTGTCCCTGCCTCCATAGAGCTTACAGTCTCTACTGTAAGAGAGTAAAGGGCATGAATCAAAATCCCGTAATGTAAAAGTGAGACTGTGATAAGGGCTACAGAGAAGACATCTCTGTTTGAAGACCTCTTAGGAGAGCAGATGATGGAGGGAATACGACCCATTCAGGAAGGGCAGAGAATACTTCCCTGAGTAATTAACATTTGAGCTGACAGAAGAGGTAGGTGAGATGACGAGTGGAAAGCGCATTCCAGGCAGAGGAAGTGCCCTGGACCAAGGCGGTGGGAAGGCCACCAGGATAGCTGGAATTCTGTGGGCCCGCAAGATGCAGGCAGTGAGGCAGCTTAGCACCAGGCCGCGAGAGCCTTAAGCCTTAAGGAACTTGCTCTCTTCCCAGGAGCAATGAAGCCCTCTCTTCTCTGCCCTGTTTTGCTCAGACAGCTAAATATTCTGCACCCAAGACTGGATAATACTAGCTTCTAGATAGTTCCTGGTGGATACGAAAAGTTTACATTTAGGAAGCAAATGGCATTTTGTCAGCTTGGCCGTGTTGTCCTCTAGCCCCTTGGCTGCCACTGTTTTGACACATGTCAGGGCATGGCCTCCTCTGAGCTTCTCCAATATCAAGGCGTCCTCCCTCCAAGGTGAATCCTCCCATCAGTGATTGAATTGTTTGGAGGGTCATAGAACCTGACAGCTCCCTATTACACAAAGGAAAAGATAAGCTTCTGATTAGTCCTTGGGCTGGAGGAAGCCAAGATAGAGTGCACTTGTCAGAATGGCTTACGACATATAAATCATTACCTCAATTGTCCGTGTAAGAATTGGGCCAAAGAGAGAGAGAGAAGTGGCTGGGTTTGGTTAGCAGTGCAGAACCATATCAGGGAGCTCCTGCCTGCCTCCGCAGCAGGATTTGCTCTGCTATCCATGCAGAGAGGAGCCCCATGCCCAGAGCCATGACAGAGACAAATGCCCACTGACTCCAGGAAGGGTAAGCTTGTTTCTTTGGCATTTACTAATGGCCCTCGTTTCTAATCTAACAATAGCAGCCACCAAAGCTTTCCCAGACTCTAAAGGGGAGCATGTTTGGGATTGCACTTGCTCTACGTTTGATCCTAGATTTCCCTGTTGTGCAATCACCATAGCAATCGTTGTTATTACTATCATTTCCCTTTCTCTCATTCACTGGGCAAAAACCTCTGAGATAGCTAGCAGGCCAACTGTGACTAGTCTATGCTCCAGAACATCAGGATATTCATTCCTAGGGGCAAAAAATGAAGTACAAGTGTGGCCATCAACTGAAAAGAACTGAATGAAGATGTTATAGATTTAAAAGCTTAAATCGACAGAACATTATTCAAATTTTCAATTCACTTTATGTTATATAAAATACCAAGTAGCTAGCAGAATGTAAAAGCCCGTAAGATTCCAGTTGGAGAAGTCACAGCACAGAGTAAACTCAAACTACTGACTTATGCAGCAAAGCTCAAGAAACACTAATTTTGTGCTTCATATGAACTACTCTCAACAGAATGGGGAGGGCTATCAGTTAAGCACCCTTCTGGGAGCTTTAGAGAGGGAGTTTGGACAGTGCCACCTGTATTGAAAGGGCACAATGCACTTGTCCAAAGCAGACATTCACACTTCCAATGATGAGGGACCTTTCTCCTTCATACCTCGGTATCTTTTAAAGGGATGTAATTCCTCAAAATTACAACTCAGCATGAAATATATAGGCTGCCAGTTGAAATTCCCTAGACCCAAAAGAGAAATACATTATATCTTATGTAAACAAACTCAAAATATGAGTCAAGAAAAGGGTAGCTGAAGGAACAAGCCAAGTGGGTACTTCAAAATAAAACAAAATAATTGCTCATTTTTTTCAGAGTGTGTGAGCAAAATGTTCTTACTACCAGAAGAGAGACATGGCAGACTTCTTTCCATTTATCTTCCAGGGGGTGGAAAGCTCACAGTTGGAACTATCTAGAAGAAAGTCTAGAGAGGCAGTTGAAAGGTTTTAGTGTTACAGCACTGGGTTCAAATCCAGGCTCTGTCTTTGTATGGTTTTGAACCATTTATTTAAGTTCCCAAAGTATCAGTTTTATCTCAATAAAATAGGAATAAGATTGTTAAAGGACAACTCCATAAGATTGTTATCAGAAAAAAATACTAGCACAGTGTCTGTATTTATTTACTTAGTATTAACTTTTCAATACAAGGTAACTAGCTCCAAGTTAGGAATCAGGAAGATTCATCACAGAGAGATAACTTGTAGGTCCCAATTGCTGCTTTTCAAGGAAAGGATACACTTCAGTGAGGACAGATGAAAGGGAAGAGCCTTCTAACTTGGTCATATGGCCTAAGACACATCTACCCCAATATTTAAGTGATATTCACATCCTTAGCCTAATGGGACCACTACTGAAGATTCTTAATAAAACTGTAATCGGTGAAAAGATCTTTATGAATAGTAAATCATCAGTCTGAATTTCTGTGTATAAATTCAGGTAAGTTGCACCCCATCCCTCATGCCTATTTTTGAAAGACCAGTGAACTTTCAAATTCTCACTGACCTAAGAAGCGTTATATGGTCTGTAGTAACTACTTTGTAGGGAGAAGCCACAACCAAGTCTCAGGTGAGTGGCCTTGGGATGATGGCAGTAACAGTTGTCTGCAAAGCCCTTAAAGGTCAACTCAGGATTCTGGTTGAATCTTCCTGTATATTCTCTGCCTCGGCCTCTAATCACCAGTCATCAAAAATGCAGAATTCTCTGCCTGGGTCAGGGCTCTCCCCTAGATCAAAGGGTCCACTCTCAGATATTAGACTACCTGTCTTTACTTTTCTAGTAGCAATGAAGAAAAAGTTCCAAGTGAGTCATTTTTCCTTAAATTAAAAAAAAAAAAAGTTCTCTTGATATTTCTCCCCTTTGTTTGGACCACTAAAAAAAGAAAATCTATTTTTTTCCTTCCAGCGCAAGCTCACTGCTAATCCACTTAACGTTTGCAAACTCAGATGCAACGCTGGATATCAGAATTGACTTTCCAGAAATATTACCCTTAATTGGACTGTTTTTCTATAGAATTCATCCTGCCATCATCTGCAGGGAGATAGATTCTAGAGAAACAGCGAAATTGTCAGGTAGAATTAGATTGCTCTGTATTTCTATTTGATAACAACACTGTGCCTGTGCATAATTCTTGCTGATTATCAGAAGGGAAAAAGCCATAACTCAAGCAGATGAGCTTTATTGGCATTGGTTCCTTCTGGGGAAGAAAAAAAACAATGTATGAGCAGAGCATTTGCAAGTGCCATATATGTTGAGAGATTGAAATTCCAAACAGTCTGTAAACTTAGCTTGCCTAAATCTGCAACTTTAAAAAAATGAAAATGCCTCCCAGTATTTGGTATTACAACTCAAGAGTTGGATTTATCTCATTTTCAATAATTCAAGACAAAAAGCCTTTTACATACATATATAAATATATCTAGAATAGAATATCACTTTAAGCTAGAGAGTTCACATGAAGGAAAAATAAGTAGTTGGGGAGAGCCTTGAGTCAGACTCCTTAGAGGACTTGGAAATGAACAAGAAAGTGTTAAATGAACCCAAATTGAACAGCTGTGTATACTGTTTATCGAAGGGAGGTTTGTCTGCCACCTTTATTTGTTTTCATATGATTTCCATTTCCCCTAGCTGTCCTTATTCCTCTCAGTTGCAGCTAGTGGCTTCCCCTGTTGAAATAATGTTACTTTCATTTGGAAAGCTTGGGCAAATTCTGCTCATCCTTTCTGTGTCTTTTGAGGCTTCGCCCTCTCCAGCAGCTTCCTTCTTGAGAAGCTATTCCCTTACCTCCACTTCTAACCCCTACCCCTTTCTCCAAGAGGGTCTGCAGAGACCCACTGAGCCCTTTCCCTGAGCAAACCTAGATTTTCTCTGATTCTATCTATATAAGACTTAGGGATATCTAGTTCCGGTTTCCTATACCCCATACAGCTTCAGATGTCTGTCAGTATTGGGGGCCAGTTGTGTGGTTTGATCCACGTTCAGCATCAAAGCCAGGGCTTTGCCTTTTGATGACTTGAAGACAAGAATCTAACTTCATAATCTTCTTTTCTTGGGAAATTTACAGTTCCTTTTGCCTCCTTGGATGTCTCCCCTTGTGAAAACTGCAACAAATAATTTCCCTTCCCTACGTCTTTCTTTTTGGCACATTCTTACTTGTCGATCAATAAATTACCCCCTGCCAAGCTCTAGCAGCCTGGCTTTCTCTTTCACCACTTACATATTCCTTTTGTGTTGGAAAAAGAGCTCATTATTTTTCTCTTAACCTCCAGTGAAATCTTCTCTTTATTATCTCCCTTTGTTTTGCTTATCATTTAACTTAATTTTCAGTCCAACAGTCCCCATCTTTACCTGATTCCCAATTCTCTGCAGTTTCCTCTTTAATAGCCAGAAGTCAGTGAGACCACCCAACACTGAGTCACATAATTGAGAAAGTATTCCTTTCCCACTCCTTTTAAAAATTCTGATTACATCAAGCCCAGTGTCTCTTTGATGTTAACATCTTTTTAAGCCCTCTCCTAACACTTATAAATATTAGTTTTTTTTAATGGAGGCTAGGTCTTAAATGCTTAGTTTTTCCAGGTGACCATATCTAGTTAGAATTTAAGAACAATATTTTCATTGTACATATTTTTATAATATTCTACTTCTTGGCAATTCATGGAAAACTGACTTTCTATGTATTTTTAAAACATATTTGAAATGTTTTCCTGTCCATTTGTTGAGGCTCTTCACAAACACCAATTATACATACATTGGATCCCCTCTGTTTCCATACATATATAAAGTCATCTCTATCTGAAGATTATATCTGTGTACTTTTTCATTTTGTTTTGCATCATTTCCTCAAGCCTATGAATCATGTTGATCACCATTTTCCATGTTTCCTCTGTTTTACTATTGTTGCTTTAAAGTGGCTCATATCTTTGTAATTATTTCATTTTCCCTTCTATTTTCTTCTTGAACTCTGACAGCTTGTTTTTTTTTAACCTCTATCCATCTCTCCTATTTAAAAAGCCTTCTAATTGTTTTCCCTACATTCATTCTTTTTCTCTAATATATTAAATTCACATAGCACTTAGAATGACATTTTAAATATGTAAATCATATTCACTTCCCTGATTAAGAGCCTCATATAGTTTCCCTTATCACTTAGAATGAATTCCAAAGTTCTTATCATGGCTTCCATGGCTATATATGGCTCCTGCCTATAAATTATTTGATGAGTTTCTTGTATTTTTTACTTTTAATTTGTCTTGTATTCTCATTTTGTGAGCTGGTTTGTTTGTTTGTTTGTTTTGAAGGTGGGGTGTGATTACACAGCCATAGTATACAAACAGTACTTTGTACCTTCTAAGTGCTCAGTAATACTGCTTGGCTAATCCTGAACTCTTTAAGTGTAGAATAAACTATTAACTAGACCTTGACAAAGGAAGATAAAAGAGAGGTTAGGACACTAAAAAGCCTAAAAAGTCTCAATATTATAGATTCCCTGGCATTTTAGAATGTGGTCCATGAATTTGGATTGTGTTTGAATCCTAGCTCTGCTGATCCTAACTGGATAAGTCATCATTTACAATGTCATTTAACCACACTGAGCCTCAATTCACTGTAAAATATCAATAAAACATTTATCAGTCTTGCAGGATTTTTGTGAAGAGATCTACACAGACACCCAAACAGTCTAAGGAAAGAACAGATTCATCCCACTCCCCTTCCCCATCTCATTCTCACTTAGGGCCCTCTAACCATTGAACGGAATGCAGTGGCAATAGGCAAGATTATTTAATGTTGCTTTCCTCTTTCTTTTCTGTCTGTTTCTCTGCTAAGCATATATAGTTGAATTCATATATTAAATGCATATGTGATGCAATTCAGTATATAATTATTATTCCTAGATTAGAGGCAAAGTAAGTTTTCAATGGAATGTGAATACGTGGAGGTCAGGTGCAGTAATTTGATGTTCAACTACAGTGATTTTCAATGAACTGCATATTTGTCATCTTTTCCCTCTGTATGATTAGAGTTTTCCCTTCCTTTTAACTGGTAGCTTCAGGGGTTTGTGGTTTTTAAAGGAGGTCCTCTGCATTGTCTATTAGAAAAATAATTCAGATTCCTCCCTTCAGGAAGAAAAAATGTTTTAATGGCATTTATAGCCCTGTGACTCAGTCTCAAAGGCTATAACTTCCATCCCTGCCACCTGTTCCCCACTATTCTTTAGGCTCATTTTTCACACAGCTAGGGCCAAATAAGAGGTCAGAAATGAGTTAGAAAATGGACAGCAACCTTGAAAATGTGAGGGGAACAGATTGGATAGAGTTCTAAAAGGGTAAAGTATAGTGCTGATACTCATGGAAAGAAAAATCAACCCTTTATGTCTATAACGTGGAAAGGCAGACAAGGCAAATGTGCAAATAATATCTGAAAGTCTTAGTAAATAACAACATAAAAGTGTTAGTTTAAGCTAGTCAAGCTATAAGTCATTCAAAATAGGGTGATGTTCCAGGAAAAGTAACTTTCCAATTTGTATTCACTTCAGGATAAACTCTTATTCTAATATGGTTTAAGGATCTAGTCCATAAAAGACCACCATGGAAAGGGCTCATAGAGCTCCTAAGATTAGCAGTGGAGTCGGGGTAAATTATAAGGAGAACTGTGTTCATTGCCTGAAGAAGAAAAGACTGAAAGTCTGTGATAACAGCATTCTAAATTCTCCAAAAGAAAATTCCAGAGAATAGTGGTCAATTGTGCTTTGCTTCCTTTGAATAAGATACCATATTAACTAAATTGAAACACTGGAAAATCAAGTTAGAAAATGATTCCCGAACGGTTGTCAGAATTGTTCCAGGGTGAGGAAGAAGCCTAGAGAATCAGTCATTTTCTTTAGGGCTACTAAAAATATCAGATTATCCTCCACTGGATTAGGTCCATACATGGAGTGAGGAATGAAGAGAGTTCTGTTAACTGGAGCAATCAGGACCAGAGAAGACAGAGACGAGGCTGGGGAGAAAGATGAGGGGTGAATAGGGGTACATCATAGGAAAAGGTGTGGAGGTGATTGGGAATATGGTTCATCTAAGGGACAGGGATGAGACCTCAATAGAAGGATTCGACTCTTGCATTCTTCCTGCTTTGCTTCTGTCCCTGCTTGTTTCCTTCTCTCCTTTCTGATAGTGCTGAGCACTTGGACTGAAAATGCTATGGAGTCAGGGCTGGATGGCTCATTAGAGGCCATGTTCAGGGACCAAAATGCAGAGAGAATCACTCCAAGAGACCAGCGGCCCCTGAGAGAGAAAGACAGAGAAACCAAAAGAAAAGTATAGTTTCCCAAGTCCCTGGCAGCCAGGTCCCTACTCCATTTCACATGTTCTATTTCCCACCCTAATCATCTTCAAGATCTCTCTGTTCCAAAATAATCCCCCCTCCCTTTGTTTTAGAAAGTTTGAGTAGGTTTCTGTTTCATGAAATCTAAAGAGCCCGGATTAGAATATTACTTCACCCCTCCTGCCTTCTTCTTTCTCCGTTCCTATTCTGGAAGCTTTCCCATCTTTTCTCTTCAGTTTCCTATGTGCTGTGGCTTTTCTCAGATACCCTCTTCTTTTTTTGTCCCATTCCTTTACCACTCTTCTTTTTCTATTCCTCCTCTCTCAACTTGCAACTATCAACCCCACCCCTCCAGAGTTATTTCTACCCCACTCACTTCATATAACAGTTTTATTTTCCAGGATCATTATTGCCTTCAAATTCAGTCCTGCCGTTAAGGGGCAAGAGATTTAAAGTACCTCCCACTCTCAAGCCAGATCAGAACGCTGTTATTGTCTTCTTCATCTTCCTAACTAGTTCATCGATCTTCTTACCAATAGCCTTGGGTATGCAGAACAATCCAATTACCCAGAATCCATAGTTCATTATATTCTAACCACCACCTCCTATGTTCACAACATGCCATTTCCCACTCCTTAAAAATATTTCACTTTTAAGAGGAAGGATAAGTCCAGGGAGGAAGGGTTAGGAAATCACGTTCTGATGCAGAACATCAGTAGTACGGAAAAGATTTGACTTGACATTAATTTACTGGGGGGGGAAACTGGGAATTTTGACAACATGAAATGGACTATTACAAAGGTAAATCACTCTTCCACTGTATATTTTGGGAGCACATTTCTTGTTTAGAAGCATAAAGGTTCTTCTGTGTTCTAAACTGGTGTGTTCTCAGCTCGACTATTGTGTTGAGTAAAGCAAAGCATTTGCAGCAGCCCTGACCATTCGTGAGCTGTGGCGTTTAGAGGCTGGGTCTTGGGATAATTTATTGAAGAAAGAGTGTAATGGGTTGATTTCTGTCCTCAGCTATCTGGAGGGCTGTTGTGTGGAGGAAGGGAGTGGGAGTGGACTAATTCTCTGTTGACCCAAGGAACTACCAGGTAGATGGCTAGGGAAAGCTCAGAAGGATGAAGGCATACTCATTAGAGCTGCTTGAGCTTTCCCAAGAAGAGTCCAGGGCAGACAGAGGAATCCTAATAATTCTCCCCTGGTGGAACATTGGACATGATGATTTCTTTTTCTTTTACATTACAAAAGTAATGCATATTTATAGAGATAAGTCAAATAATACTATATTGTGGACCCGCATCTCAAGGTAACCCATGCTACTAGTTTGTGGTGTGTCTTTCCATACCTTTCTCTATGCCTAAATAAACATATCAACAAGAAGAGATGGATAGATATGATTCTGGTTTGTTTTTACAAAATTGAGATCATACAGTACACATTACTCTGTTCAATATTATAAATATCCCTCTGGGTATGTCCATCTCTTTCTTTGAAATAACCAAAGATATCTAAAATATGGGTATGCTATAACTTATTAAAGCATTCCTCTATTGATAGATATTCAAGTTGTGTCCAGATTTTGATACAAAGTAATTATAACTTACAATGCTGCAACAAATGTTTTATTTCTGTATGGTAGTCTCCCTTATGTAGGATTTGCTAAGCTAAGAGATCTGCGCAATTAATAGCTATTCCATATTACTTTCTGAAAAGTTACTTGCAATTCATGCTCCCACCCACCAGCACATATCCATTTACTCATACCATCTCCACAATAGGATGTTATCAGTCTTTTTAAATTATGCCCACCCAAGTAGAAATCTTACCGAGAGGTGGCATAGTGTAGTGGTTAAGGGTAAGGACTCTTAACTAGAATGCCAGGGTACCTATCTCGAATCCAGCAAGCACTAGCTCTGTGAATTTATGCCAAGAAACATAACTGCTTTGTGTCTTGGTTATCCTCATCAATTAAAAGAGTACCTTATGAATACCTGTTTTATAAAGTATTTGAGTATTAAATGAATTAATAGTTATAAAAGGTCTAGAAGGGAGACTAGCATATAGTAAATTCTTTATAAGGGTCTAGAAGATTAAAAAAATCTTAATTTGCATCTCCCTAACTACTAATGAGTTTGGGCATATTTCTCTATGTTTCTTGGTCATTTGCTTTTCCTTTCCTCTCTATTTTCTGTCCATATCCTTTGCCTACATTTATATTGAATTGTCTTTTCATTAATTTGTAGGAAATCTTTGTATATTATGGATAGTAAGCTTTTCCCTGTCATTTTTAACTTCCAGAAATGATTTCCTTTTTATATATTTTTATAAAAAATAATAAGAATGTTCTTTTAAAAGTTAAGGAAAAAAACCTTCAATCAGTAAAGAACTAAAAACTCGTTTTAAGCCCTATAATCTCATACCCCAAAAGATAACAGCCATTAAGAGTTTGGTGTATGGAAACCCTTCCATTTAATTTGCCCTCAGACTCTTCATTGGTTCTCTGTCCAAGCTCTACCTAGTGTTATCTGGGGACTTTTTCAAAATACCACCACTTGGGTTCCAACTCACAGGCATAATGATTTAACTGATCAGTGGTGGGACCCCAGCACCAGTTCTTAATAATCGCCTCCATTGCATTATAATGTGCAGCCAGGGTTGGAGCCAGACTTGCAATTCTGAAAGGTCATTCATAGTTCAAATTGCTCCTAATTCCAATTGTCATTAGAAATCACTACCGCCATCTGTTGGTGGGAGGCAGAACTGACACATTTTGCTCTGTATATAGCTTCGTTATCTCTGAAAGGCTGTGTTTTGAAAGTTCCTAGAGATTCATCTTGGTATACATCCAAATCTTTTTGGTATAAATGGCTTATCAGATAACTTCCAACTCTAAGAGCCTTGAAGTTAATATCAAATTTATGTTTATCTTCTTGGTTCTGTATATCCCCCAGTAATAAATGAGAGAAAGTAGTGTGACACTCCCGACATACTCCTCCACCCCCTGTGCAGATCCCAGACATCAAACAATCAGTGATGTTTATCCTAATGACTAATAGGAGAAAGTGCATCAACAGAGCTATTTTAGCAATAGCAGTTAAAAGAAAAATGTTTGTGTGTGATTAACCCTAACCAAACTAACCAAAAATTAAACATCTGCCTCTCTGACCACCATCCCTTTCCTAGTTATGTGTTAATTGAAATTTTCCTCTACTATTTTAAGGTGTCTTTTTTTCCTGTAGAATTACACAATGTGAAACATCAAGGGAAATAACAGGAAAGGCAGTGAGCAAGGAAACACGCTTTGAGAAATAGTGATGTTGGCAGAAAATGGAAGTGTCTGGGAGAAAAAAAATAAGATAAAACTGGCAGAATTACAGGCTGCTGCATGGGCTGGTAATTAGATAGCGAGTTTATCTTCTGAGGAGAAGGTATTTTTCCTCTCCTTTCCTTAGAGAGTCCAAAAGAAGTTAAAGACACTGAGAGCATGAAATTGTAAGTCTGCCATGAAAACCACCTTTGATTCAATGGGTTTAAAAAATAGATATATTATAAATATATAAATTCCCTAGGCAGCTTTTCTGGGTTGTATGTTATTCTTGCAGTTGGCAACAGGAAATGAGTTTTCCAAAAAAAAAAAAAAAATTATATATATATATATGAAGAGATTTTAAACCCAGAACATCTTTATGTACTAGAACTATTGTGGAGTTTGATTCTGGGCTTATTCTATCCACTCTATATTTAGATTCTGTTCTGAAAGGGTTTCCTTTAGAGCAGGGTTTCTCAACCTCAGAACTATTGGAATTTTGGGCTGGATAATTCTTTGTTGTGGGGGTTCTGTCCTGTGCTTTGTGGGATGTTTAGTAGCATCTCCGGCCTCTACTCACTAGATGCCAGCAACACTCTCCCATTTATAACAATTAAAAATGTTTCCAGAACCACTGATTTAGAGGATGCTTATGACCCTGCTTTTGGAGAGTGAGTGGTCACTTCTTAAAAAATGAATTATGTAAATCAAAATTAGGGCCTCTGTGGGTTTTTTTCCCTCTCTCATGAGACAATATACATCTCTTTTTTTTTTTCTTTTTTTTTTTTAAGATTTTATTTATTTATTCATTTATCCCCCCCTTGCTGCTTGTGCTCGCTGGGTCAGTCAACCACTCCGTGCGGGCGGGCCTGCCCTCACCAGGAGGCCCCGGGAACGGAACCCGGGGCCTCCCATATGGTAAACGGGAGCCCCACTGATTGAGCCACAGCCGCTTCCCAATATACATCTCTTTTAACATCAATGACAATTTAAAACAATATATTTACCTCGAGACATTATTGTCTTTTAAGTTCTACAACATATCTATTTTGGTCATCTCTGTATACAGACCTCCTGGTGCAGTGATTGGCCCATAGATGGTAGTTAATTAATACTTGTCAAATAAAAGAATATAATTCTAAGATATTTAAGAACCTGAAGCACAAAGCCTGACTTGGTCCAAAGGGGTTTTTTCTCTGAGGCTTATTACAAGTATGTATGCCAAAGCCAATAAAAGGAGAAAGCAGGGACATATTGAGGCTGGTGAAGGGTGTGAGCAGGGAAATCTAAAAATTATATTATTTGGATAGGATTCTCTGGGGGTTTTGGCGGGGTGCTCTTGAGTGGCAGTTCCATTCTGGAAACAACAGCTCTGATATGTCACCGTAAGCTGGAGCCAACCTATCGCTCCAGCTTTTTGAACTCCATCCACCATTGATCCATGGAGAAAACAAGTTTTCAGACTGGGGTGAGGCTTAATGCTTCATTAATTCTCTAAGGGAAAATGCCCCAGGACCAGGAGAGATGTGCATAGAGAAAATAAACCTCAATGTAGACAGCACAAGAGGCCTTTAAATGGTACTTTTCATGTTTTTAAAAAATGAAATTAAGATTCATATTTTTCACAATGAAAAATGACTGACATTATTCCCACTGAAAATGGAAAGTAATTTAATTTGTTAGCAGTTTATTTTATTTGACAGTCTTTGTACATACTTGATTTGGTTTGTTACACTGAATTACCCCTTAATAATGGGTACACATAATGCCAGACTCTGCCCCCCAGGTTGGTTTAGTAATTGAATGAGCATCCATATTGTTCAAGGTTTTCATGACAACGTAGGCAGAAGCTATTTGGAAAACTCCTAACCAGAAGAGCTTTCTGCTTTTTTTTGTTTTTTGTTTTTTTCCTTTTTAGTGAAATTAATTACTACCCAGTGACCAATCATTCCACCAGCTACTTTTCTAGAGCAGTGCTAAGTTCTATAATCATGACTGAATTCCCTCAGAGGACAGAAGGGGTGCTAAAACCCTACAGCCAATAGAACTCAGAAAATCTTCCCAGGCAAGCTCTCAGAATGGACCTCTTTTATATGATTAGAAGTTAATGGTAAAAATTCTAATCAAAGCTACCATAGGGGCTAGAGCCAGACTGCTGGAGTTCAAAGGCAGATCCACCACTTAGTAACTGTGTGACCTTGGGCAAGTTCCATTACTTCCCTTTGCTTCAGGACCCACACCTGTAAAATGGGAAGAATATTGGTACCTACCTCATAGGGTGATTTCTGGCACAAAGTAATTTACACTATTTAGAGAGTTGCTGTCCCTGACATCACAGACATGAGCATTGATGCAGAGAAAGGTTAAGAAACAAGCCCACAGCCCCATTACTGGTCAGGGTGGGGATGCAAGCCCTGGTCGACAGGATGCAAGTCCAGGTCAAAAATCCTCTTACACCATACAACTTCAAATTTTGGGCTTGTGTATCCCAGAAGTTTTGAAAAGCCAGGTACCTTCCTGAGCATTTTAGGTAGACACCCAAGCAATGTTAAATAATTACAGAGAATGTGATACCAGAAGTATTTTAAACATTGGCAGTTGAAAATAAAATCATTATATCATACATCCAATGGAATTTAAATACCATAATGATTTGATACCCCCAATACCCATTAAAAGGTTATGTGAAGGGGGGTCGGATGTGGCTCAACTGGTTGAGCGTCTGTCTCCCATATGGAGGGACCCGATTTCGATCCCCGGGACCTCCCGGTAAAAAAAAAAAAAAAAAAAAAAAAAAAGTTATGTGAACATGTTCTTCCTTAAAAATCAAAAACTTGATATTGTTCATTTTTCTCCTTAAACTTATATTTCTACTCCACTCCCCCAATTTAATGTTAAAAGTGTTTTATTGATCATTTCTACAATAAATAGAAAGAGATTTTTTCCCTATGAGTATATGACCTACTACTACACATAGTAGGTGCTCAACAAATGTTTATTGAAGGCTTTATCTGGGGCAAGAGTGTGGTCATAACATCCCTATATTCACTTTCTAATTGATGGCATGGAACCCGTTAACCCTCATGACCTGATTATATTCAGTCTAAATATAAAGTAATCTGAATTATTGGGGGAAAGAAGTAGGGAGCATCTATTGAACACTCATAAGGAGATATGGAGAAAGCATGAATTTATGTTTGTAGTAATTTTTAGCAGGCCCCATAATGTTGATTTTGTTGACTGTACTTAAGGAAGGGCATTCAAATGTCTGTCTGCTCAACTCAATCAAATTTGACCCAGGGCTACTAAACCAGCTAAAAACCATTCAAAGGGACTTCTCTCTATATTCCTTCTCCTAGACCGTACTTTCTTTCTGCTCTTTATCTCCTCTTTGGCCATCCCTTCTCTCTGAGTCTTGCCTTGAATCTGTCACCTTGCTGGGATGCTGGAGGTTGCCATGGTAAACACAGTCGTTTTTTATTTTCTCTTTAAGTCCTCGCATGAAGGTGCAGTGAGTTCTCACCTCTAGCCTTTCCCTGCTGTGTGTTTTTACAGATGCCTTTTAAAGTGGGGGCCTTCGGGGCTTCCCGTTTCCCAGGGCTCTGCTCAGCTTTCATTGTCTCTGAAGCAGGAAGTATGACCCAGTAGCACCTGCTCAGGTGCTGAGGAAGATTGGGAAAAACCACTGGCACGGCCCAAGGAAGCCAAGTGCCAGTGACATTTATCTTGTTAGTAAAGGGGGTCTGGGAAATGAAAGTGACCTGGTATTTCTAAGAGGAGAGGGAGAAGAGGGCAAGAAGGAAGGAATTCTTGACAGGAAGAGGAGTCGGCACCGCTCGGGACAGCTAGCTGCACCTCCCTGAGCTTTCTTACCTCACAATAAATCCATGAGCTGAATGGCTCCGACAGCTCCTTCGGCTCCCCTCACAGCCTAAGTGCACTTCCCCTCAAGACCTCCACACTTCCCCCCAGAGAGCCCCTGACTCTTTTCTTCACTTCATTCAGGTGTCTTCTCAAATACTATTGCACCTAAAATAGGGTATCCTCTGCCCTCCATTCCCTGACCCAACTCAAATCTTCATATACATATATACAATAGAACGTATACCCTACAGGGTCTAGGCAGGGACTTCACTTTGTTCACTATTGTATCGCCAGTGCCCTAGAGCGTGTCTGAGTGAATAATTAAATCACTGTCCCCTCTGAAAATAATCCTCACAACCTGCACATGTACACTTTGATGTCTCCCTCTGAGCTTTTGCACATGCCGGTCCCTGTGCCTAGAACACAGCTCCCTCCCCTCCATGACCCCCGCCCCCCCCCCCCACACACACACCCTCTACCCAGTGTACTCCCACTCACCCTTCCAGTCCTGGCTCAATCTTCCTGACCTCTCTGAGGTCTCCCTTGCCCCCGGGGTGGAACACAGGTCCCCTTTGGCCAGTACTGCCTGGTGGTCCACACCTTCCTCCATTTAGGCATGGATGACCCGCTCTGGAATTTCTGTTTACTTGTATCTCCCCAGCTTCCAGGAGTGTTTTCTAGGGCCTGGAATCTGGGTTGTTCCAGAGCAAAGGAGTGCCAAGCACGAGTACTTGCTCTGCCTCAGACTTGATGTGTGACTTTAGACAAATTACTTAACCTTTCTGTGCATCAGTTTCCTCATCTGTGTAATGGGAATAGTAATATCTACCAAGTCACTTCATAGAATATCAATGAAAATCCACTGATGAATTGCACATGTAAGCATTTAAATCATCCTAAGCAGTCAGGGTATTATAACTGAAATCTATCTCTATAAACTTTGGCTTTATTGTAGGTTAGACCCCTAGGCTGCTCTCTTGGGCCATGGGACATTATTCAGTTGATATTCTTATATGATATGGGTGTGCAGGCAGGGCAGCCATGCTGGGGTGCTTGTCCTTTTGAATCAGCCTCCAGAGGAAAGGCTGAACCTGAAATCCCTCCTTCCTCCCCCACACCCAGATGACGGCCTAGAAGAGGCTCCAAGGTCCCTTCCAAGCCTAATGCTCAACAGTTCAAGGTGACATCTCTACAGCACAGTCTTACCAAAGTATTATGTTGAGCCAAATGAAGTTAGTGACATTTGACAATTCTTGACTTGCAAAAATGGCAACTTCATATTCCAACCTAATAGTTTCCTTTGTAATAGTGGTTAAGTGTGCTCTTTCTGGCACCAAACTGCCCAGGTTCATATCCCAGCTCCTCAGTTTACTTGCTGTGTGACTCTGGGCTAGATACTTCACCTCCTTGTACCTCCTCTGTAAAATGAGGCAAGAAGAATCCACCTGGTAAGGGTGGCTACTGAGATGGGTGCAGGGGGTGAGGGGTGACTCTAAACACAGAGACCAGCATAGAGCACAGGAGCCCTCCACTGATGTCTGCTAAAATCTTCCCAAGAAAGCCCTAATGATTGCTTAGGTACCTAACTATGGGAAGAGCATCTTTTCCCTGCCTGGCCCAGAAAAGAGTATGTGGCCAGAGCAGATGGAATGCACAGTCCCACCATGGCTTCCTAATACTGTCCTACTTGAACTGCCAGGCTTCCCTCTTTCTTCAGCAGACAAGTCTTTACCTGGGCTCCGGAAGGATGTTGGAATGCCATGAGAGTGACATTCAGCCCCCTGCCTTGTCTGGGCAAAGCAAAGGAGGCACTGTCCCCAGATACCTACACAGAGCCCTCACCCATTAAGTGCAACATCATAAAATATGTCAGCCTGAATTAGCCAGCAGGCCAGCCACATTAAACTCTAGGCTGGCAGTGCCTACTCTGTAAAGCCACTGGATCCTGGCTGTCATGGTCCCTTCCCCATTGGCACAACCACAGGAAACCTCTGCAGACAATGCACAGTAATGAAGGAGGCCCAGGAAGAGTTTGGGTGGAGCCACAGGAAGTCCTTGCAGATTCCATTTCTTCTGTGGCCCTGGGGAGCCTGCTTTGAGTTCTGGATCCTCTGGGGGCATAGAGGAAACAGATCGTACTAGAAAGCTCCAAGTGTGGATTTCCTTTGCAACAAACTATAAAAGCATGGCATGTGTCTCCAAAAGCCCAGAATGGGGATGCAATTGGTTCTCCATTCAAATAGAGAACAACTGCAACACCCAATTGAGGTTTCTAGAGACAGTATAAACCAGAGTACTACTGTGACTATGAAAACCACTATTACTGCCAATAACACTATTTATTCCATAAATTCTCCTGGCAATGTACTCATGTCAATTACAGAGCATTTCCTACACTGTGTGATGTGGGTGGTATGGCACTGTGGAAAGAGCACTAACTTTGCAGTCGGGTAGACCCTGGTATCAAATCCTGGGTATGTCACCTGTAGCAAGTAACCCTGGGCCAAAACCTCTAAAAACTTAAGCTTGAGTTTTCTCTTTGTAATTGTAATTTGTATTAGTATCTATTTCACAGAGTTGTTGAAAGAATTTCCTGAGATAATGTATGAATACTCCTTGGCACAGAGTAAAAATGCCCAATAAATATCGGAGGGTAGAGTTCCTAAGGGCAAAGTCACTTTTTCTTCCATTACAAAGCCTTAACTCATGTGCATCCTTAGTTGACGTTCAACAGTGTGGCACTTTCCCTTTCAAAGTTTTGCCTCATCAGTTCTCTATCTTATTCTCCACTCTTCCTCCAGAATGATTTTATCAAATCCTAAACTTGATGATGTCACCATCATTTCAAATCCTTTTATTGCTTTCCATTTCTCTTAGGGAATGGCAAAACTCTTGTCTTGGAAGCTGCCTTCTACCTACCCTGTCAGCCTCATCTCACACAAGGTTACTATCACTCTGTCTGTTTCAACTGCATTGACTCTTACCTTGCTCACTCCTACCACAGGACTCTTGCGCATGCTATTTTCACTGACTGAGACATTCTTCCCTCTTCTTCTGGCCTGGTTAAACCCCTACTCATCCTTCACATCTCAACCAATTCATACTTCCTCAGGAAAATCTTCCAGACCTCCCTGGCTCTAACCCTCAGCACTATAGCCTCTTGTTTTGAGCACCTACCGCATTTTAATGATGAGATGATTTAATTCATGTCTCCCTCTCCTGACTAGAACAACTGTGTGATGGCAGGACTCTGTCTGGTTGTGCTCACCAATGAGCCCCCTCAGTGTCTTGCACTGTCCTTGATAAATGGTAGCTGGAAGGGTAGGTGGGAGAGTGAATCAGAGGCTAAATCATATCAACAAATCCCTTTAACCATACTTCATGATAATTAGGGCACAATGGGTATTGTCAGTGTTTTTCACACTATTTGTCTAGAGCCCAGAAAGGGCGTGTCTATTGTCCACAGTCACACAGCCTGTAGGCTAGTGATGAATTTGTGACCAGAACCCAAGTTTCCCAGTTCCTATCGCCCCAGGGCTTATGCTATAGAACTAGTCTCCATAAATAAGGGGAAGAGAGGAACTCACAAGACAGTGCACTCCACCCCCCTACCTCATTCCTTTCCTGGTATTCAGAGGTACCCTGATTCTTCCTACATCCACATCTCAAGCCACTTCTGGTTTCCAGGATATCCAGCACCACCTGTACAGAACTCTCTAATTCTTCTGAATCATTCGTTTAATTTAAAAACTCCCTCAAGACTGAGCTTGGAGAATTCTGTTTTGTGAAGGGTTATATTGTTCAGGTGACAGCACTTCACGAAATTTTTTCCTTTGTTTTTGCCTCCTTTTCCTCACCCCCTGGTCTGAAGCCAGTCTTGAAATTGAAGTCTTTATCTAGCACCTGGTATCAGATTATCCAGGGTTCAGTTGCAAGTGATGATTTCCTGGAAAAGAAAAATAGTTATAGGTCATTTTCTTTTCTTGTTTCTATTAAAAGAACACAACTGTGTTTTGGTGGTGGGGTTTTTTGTTGTTGTTGTTGTTTGTTTTTTTAGTTCACTCCCCTCAGGCATTTGTGTTCTTAGGAGCCAGTTCACCCAGGTTTTGCCAGAAGTGCCCTTGAATCCAAAGAGGGAGTTAGAAGAGTGACGGGTCTTTGTTCATATGTGCCAGAGAAAGCTTCATATGTGGGAAACTACTTAGCGTACCTGCATCTCTGACACGGGGAAGAAAATATATACTCACATACTCACTCATTCCACAAATACTGAACACCTTTTATATATATTAAGGTAACCGTATAATTTATTTCATGGACAGAGAGACTTTTGTATGTAAAGATGGACACTGGTTGGTACACCCAGACATCAAGTATAAACCAAGACTTTCCCAGGTAAACCAAAATGTCAGTGGTCACCCTATGTATTAAGATTGCCTTTGGGCTATTAGGACCTTGAGTGGTTTTAAGATTTCCCAAAATGTTCTTAAGGATTGCAGACAAATCCAGGACCTCTAAAGCCATGAGATGAAAAGACGAGAAGGCTAAATTTAGATCAAAGGGAAACTAGATTTTCCTAAATTTTCCCCACAATTTCCTATTTGAAGTGAATTTCATGTTTACTACAAAACAAAATAGAACAAAAACTGGATCAACAGCCCTGGATGCTAATGACCCCCTGAGATGAAGACACTGGAGGGGCCTGGAAAAAAAGCTCAGAATTGATTAAGGATAAAGTTTCCCATCAGGGCTAAGTGATAATGACCTCCTTTGACCAAGGAGTAAAAATCGAAGGAACAGAAGCGAACAGGAACATGTGATTTGTTATCGGTCTCCTCCTTTCTCTGACTTCAAGCTGCTTTAATGAGGCTATGATTTTGTGTGCAGTAATAAAGGACATAAACATCGACACTCAGTGGGGTCCCTTTTCCTAGAGAAGAGCTTTGGTTCTAAAGTGGCTTGTTTCTCTTCCAGGTACCTGTCCTGAGACCCATGGACCTGATGGTGGAGGCCACTCCACGGAGAGTATTTGCCAATGCACACACATATCACATCAACTCCATATCAGTCAACAGCGACTATGAAACCTACATGTCAGCTGATGACCTGAGGATTAACCTATGGAACTTTGAAATAACCAATCAAAGTTTTAGTATCCTTTCCTTGGGGCCAGTACCAAATGGGACATTCAATCCTCAGTTATCCTTGAGGTAAGAAGCAGGCTGGGGGGTGGGGAATGGAATAGAAAGGGAAAGGAGCTATTACAACTGCAACACTTAGAATTTGTCAAGAACTTTCCCCTTTTAAATCACGCTAACATCTATGATGCTCTTTGATGGCCAAAATAAAAGTAGGGGAATATTGAATTACTCACAAATGGCAGCCAGGATTAATTCTGGATTGGAACTCTGAATCAGTGCCTACATGGAGAGACATTTATGTGTCATGAATTTAAAATAGATATGACTCTATCAATTATGGATAAGACCCTAGAGTTCAGCTGGGGTTACTTCTTCTTGTTAAAGATTTATAAATGGTCTATATGGATAGCATGGATTACAGGTATAAATGAAATGGTTTCCATTGTATCATAATAGTGAAAATAATAACTGCTTCATTTATTGAGTGCCAAGCACTGCACTAATAACGTTACAAATAGTATCTTATTTTCACCTCTTTATATAAATACATACAAAAGAGGACACATGTCATTATTGTACATCTTAATGAATTTTCACAAACTGAGCACACCTTTGTAACCAGCATCCAGACCAAGAAACAGAACTTTACTTGCAATCCGCAAGCCCCCATCACACCTCTTTCCAGTCTATATCCATCAAAGGTATATATGATATAACAGCCCCATAACTTTAGTATTATTATCTCCTGTTAAAGTAAAATTTAGAGAAGTCAAGAAAAGTGCTGAATGAGTATTCTCACCACTACCACCCCCTTATTGCAATATTTAATTAGAACAATTGGCCATTTATTGAGTGCCTATCATGTGCTTAATCCTGCCACAAACCTGATTCTTCACAAGAGTTCCCAGCCTCACTTAATGGTTTCTCCATTCAGGCAGTTGAGCAACTGACCTGTAAGTCATATTGATTCTTCTCTTCCACTCACCAGCCTCCGCCATCCCCAACCCAATCTATCCATGAGCCCTACCAATGCTTTTTCCAAACATATCTCAAGTCCACTCATTTTTCCCCATCTCTGCAGCTACCAAGCCATGATGGTATAAGTCGCTTTGTCTCTCACCTGACTGGTCTCCATTCTTTTTGCTCTCCTACACAATACGTATTCCACATAACTGTCAGAATGGTCCTTTTGACTGTAATTCAGATCTTATTCCTCCCCTGCTTAAACCCTCTAATATCTTCCCAATGAACTTCTTTACCTTAGACTATAAGACCCCATGTGATCTGGGCCCTGACTTCCTCTTTGATATCCTCTCATACCACTCTCCCCTAATTCACTGTACTTTCTATTCCTGGAAAACCCTTGTTCTCGCTTCCATTCTTTGTATGTGCTCTTCCCTCTTACTGGAATATTCTGCTCCCCAGAGATCACATGGCCAACTGCATGTCATCATGCAGGCTTCAATCTAATGTCGCCTCCTAAGAGGCACTTTATTCCCAAGTAGCGTCCATTATTCCTTTTATCTTCAAAATACTTATCACTATTTTTTAAATTTTGTGTATTTTCAATTTCCTCGTTTTAGAATGAGCAGAGACTTTGCATAATCCATAGCTGTATGCCAGTGCATAGAACATTCTGATATAGAGCATACCATTTTGGTTGGACTTGTCAGGTTTTAATTCACTAGGTCATCCAAGTGGAGTTATCCAGTAGCCAGCTGGCTATGAAAAATAACCTTGTACAAAAGTATATTAGTTATGGTAAAACTACTCTGAATGCTCTGACATTTTTTAAAAAATAATAAAATAAAAAAACATAATGGCTCAAACACAGTAAAAAATTATTTCTCTTATAAAGTCCATTGTTGATGATCCTGATTAGCAGGAAGCCTCCTCCAACCATTGATTCAGAGACTTGGGCTGCTTCTATGTGTGGCCACCAGTGTCACCATGCTTATCTACATAAGGACAGCAGAAGGGGGAGATCATGGAGCATCACACATGGGAGTTTCCTATGGACCTAGCCCTACGGCAGCATGTATTCCACCAGCTAGAACTCAGTCATATGGTCACCTCTGACTACAAGGCAGACTGAGACATGTGGTCCCTGTCTACCAGGAGAAAAAGACCTGGTTTGGTACACAGGCAGCTAGTCTCTGTTATCGAGAGGGCTCGGTAGTTTCTAGGCTTTTCATGGAAGGCAGCTTTAAGCAATGATGAGAGATGCTTGGAAACACTGAGAACTAGCCATTACTTGCATCTTCTGCTGCTCACAGAGCATACTTGGCATACTGTCTGGGCCTGCGAGCACCTGCCTACAGATTCTGCCTGGCAGTGCAGCTCCTCATAGAATGAATGTGGGTGGTGGTTCCCTCTCTCCCTTGACATCTATTCCAAGAGCAAGAAGTCTGCTCAGGCTCAGCTGGCTGTCACTTGGAGCTTCTGCTCTTCCCAGTCTAGGTGACGTGTTTTCTGAATTTTGCCTCAAGGCCTTCAAGGCGGAAGAAGTTTCTTTAGGCATTTTGGGACACAGATGCCTTGGGGAGAATGCAAAAGGGGAAATATTAATAGCGCAATTTATGTTATATTCTGCAGATGTGTGACAGCCTGCCAGATGCTGGCATACAAATGAGACCGTGCCATTCACCCTTAAAGCAGCCATATGTAAAATAATCATTGTCATCATGAGAATGATGATAACTGATATCCGTATAGGCCTTTGCAACCAGACCGCCCTAAGCACTCAGCAGACTCTACAATCTGGGACCCTTTAGCCTATCATCACTGAAGTGCAGCCACCTCTGGGGTAGGAAGCCACCGCCTTTCAAAACAGCCTCAGAAAAACACCACCAGGCAGGTCTCAAATCATATGTTGTTTAGTACCCATTTCTGTAATGTCTTTAATACACTCAGGCAGCACAAAAAAAAAACGTGGTTCAGGATAAAATAATGTTGGTTTTCCCAAAGTATGGTGTGAGTACCACCAGTGATAGGTAAGATGATCCTAAGCATTACATGGGCTCTTTTGTCTTCAGATCTATGTATTGATAGTAATCAATATTAGAAAACACAACTAGCATAGCAATCTTATGATTTCACATATACTGAAAAATACATTTAAATTACAAAGTAAGTATACACTTAGAAGAGTACTAAGTAAATAATAAGACTTGCAGTTTGGAGATGTGGTTTAAAAAGGTCATGAATTCCAGTAACTGGCATTTGCTGTGACATTGGCATTGTGTTTAAGAACTTAGGTTTGGGAGTCAGAAAAGCCCAGAGTTTTCATCCAGCTCTACCACTTTCTGACTATGTAAGCTTTAGCATGTTCCTTCACATTTCTGAGTCTCCATTTCATTATCTGTAGAGAAGAGCTCTATCAAAGAGGATTGTGAGAATTTAAGAAAATTATGTGTGTTTATACATATATACATGTTTTATGGTATTACCTTGCTAAGTAAATGCTCAATAAACAAGATATAATACAATTATCTTTATTATTATTCAAAGTAGAAAACTAGAAAAGTTGAATATTAGAACGGTGGCTTCTATCCTGCCAGATCCACGATCTGGGTCATCTTCTCAATTCCATACTCCTTTGGCTTTGCAGTTGATTGCTCTTTGCAAGATGTTGTGCATTCTACCCTAGTTACCAGACATTTGCAGGATCTCTGAAGCCCAGGACCTTGTGTTTAGCAACATATCAGAGTGAGACATTCCTAGCCTCGTGGTACTTGTTCCTGCATCCTCTTTCTTCTGTCCACAGTCTTCCTCTATCTTGTGTACTAGGTTCTGGCTTAAAGTGGTCAAACTTTAGGCTGAGTGGATTAAGTACATCAGGACTGAAATGACCCATTTCTAGATTGTAATTCGCTGGGGCAAAGGGCAGCTCTAACGTTACAATAAAGGAACAGTTTCTATAAAAAGATGATGCTCCTTCATGAAAACTAAGGTGTACCTAGGATCCCTTGAACTCTCTTCTCATGACTGATAAATGAGCTGACCTAACTTCTTACCTGATCAAATCTGAACCTATTCAATTGACCCACATCAAGTAAAACTAAAGATACAGCCCTCAACAAATAATTTATGAGCACCTAATTTGTTCCAGGCAATACACTAAGCCCTGGGGATACAAAAGTGAAAAGAAACAGACAAATTTTCCTCTTTCAGAATGAGATTCATCAAATAATCATGCTAATGAATATATAACTATAAGCAGAGTTAAGTTCTGTGAAGAGAGGGAATATGGTTTCATGAATGTTAAAAACCTTACGTCAACCAGGGAATTTTAAAAGGGCTTTACTGAGAAAGTGATGTTATGTTGAGGTCTGAAAGAGGAAGTGTATGAGCTAACTTGGCAAAGACATATGGAGAGATTGGTGCGGCATGTACAAAGGTCCTGTGGCAGGAGAGAGCATGACATGTTGGAAGAAATCTAAGAAGGCCATTGTGACTAGAGGCCAGAGAGTGAGATGGACCATGATGTAAACAAGGACAAAAAGGCAAGCAGAGGCTATACTTTGCAGAAGTCCAGTCTTTGGTCATGACACAGAAGTTTTCTCTGAGAGAAGCCAACTGGACTTCACCTTTGACCTTGACCTTAGTAGTCCCATGCATCAGCTTCATTTACCAACTGAGCTGAGGCCTTTCGGGGTTGATTTCCTGATAAGGGAACTACACAGCCTTGTCTCTTGGCTTCCAGCTTCTGTCACTCTTCACTACCACAGTCAGTGGCCTTCCTTTTAATCCAGTGGGATTCAGCCAGGTAGGCTTTGGGGGAAACTGTGGGGTCTAGCTTAGGTATCTCTCTCTTACTGCTGCGGTAGCTTTCATCCTACCACGGGATCAAATGCACATATCAATCTCAGACTGACATTCATTGTAAAAGGAGAGCATCCCTTCCAATGACACGTCCCGTACGTTGGCTTGTGTGTGCCAGAACAGCCCCCTCACTGAGCCCCTATATGAAGAGAAGCCTTGGTGGGTTTCCCAGGTGTGGCAGCCTGCTTGTATGGGTTTTTCCCTCTGCATCTGAGGCCAGCCTAGGGCTTTGTGAGCAGGTACCCAGAGACTGGGATTTATCCTCCTATAGGGCAAGCTCTTTGGAGTCTTGATTTACACAGGAACCCGTCTACTAGTCAATCTAGAACCCCGTTCTCCATACACATACTCTTTCTCCCTCCCTTCCCTGCTGTATTTTACAGCTCAGCACTTATTACTATCTAATACACTATATATTATACATATTTACTTTGTTTATTGACCATGTCCCCTACTAGGATATAGGCTCCATTAGATCAGGGATGTTTTCCTGGCTCTTTTGTTCACTGCTGTTTCCCCAGCACCCAGAATATTACTGGCAGATTGTAAAGTCTTAGTAAACATGTTAAATAAATGACTAAGTAGACCCAATCTCGAGTAACTAAAGGGATATTCCAGGGCAACTTACATTTAGAATCGAATCCCCCTTCGAGATAGAACTATATTTCCTTCCTGCCTATTTTCTCTGTGTGTGTATGTATGTTCATCTATATGTATATACATATAGATTTTTTTTTCAGGATTGAACCCAGAACCTCATACAGGGAAGCAGGCACTCAATCACTGAGCTATGTCTGCTCCCCAGTGAGAGTTGGTTTTTTTGTTTCTTTGTTTTGTTTTTAGGAGGTGCTGGGGATTGAACCTGGGAATTATTACGTGGGAAGCAGGTATTCAACCACTTGAGCAACATCCACTTCCCTACATATAGATTTTTAAACGGCTATGGTCAGCCTGTATATACATTTTTATCCAACTTTCCTTACCTACAATAATATATATAATCACAAAAAATCTCTTAAGTCTACTCTCATCCTACTATACTACAATTTCATCAAAATAAAGTGTATAAATGATACTGAAATTTGAAAAGAAAAAAAAAAATTCATAGACCTACCACCCAGATAGAACTACCAGTAACATCTTAGTATCTTGCTTTTAGTTCAGTATTTTCAGAGTATAATTTTTAAATGATGTTATAATCATACTATAGATAGAATTTTGCATAGTTATATTTTTACAGGCTTCAGAGTTAATTTCACTGCATAAACAATCTGAGTTATATCACAATTGACTTAATTGTGATTCAGTTATTTCTGTATATTTCGGTTGTTGTCAACCTTTTTCTTTTATAAGTAGTGTTGCAATGGACCATTTTGTGTAGAAAGCTTTTTCCAGACCTGTGATTAGGGAAATGACTTTTGCCTGGCCCCCACACTACCTCTAACCATTCTGCCATAACCCTTTCCATTCCCTTACCTCACCACTGATGTAATTTATGGCACTGACTTCTTATTTGTTTGAAGTGAATCCCTTAAGGGATGACCTCCCAGTGTCTTCAATTATTATTTTAAATGATGCCTTAGGCTACTGCCTGGCACAGCAGTGCCCTCACCTTCCTGCCTTCTGTCTTCCAACCATAGAGCTCAGCTGCCAAGCTAGCTGGGCCCCCTCCTGTCCTCGGAACTGCCTCCAGAGTCCCAGCAGAGAGCCAGATTAACCCCTTTTGTTAACAGAGGTAATTTGCCTGGGTTCAGCATTAATAAGGGATGCTGTAAGCAGTTGGGGTCAGGAAGAACCGATCTGTCAAGCCCCAGGGTTAATTTAATAGCAATCTGTTGGCTGTCTGCATCGTATATTAGCTGTGAATCAAATGCTATGTTTTGCTTTTGCCATTTTGTTCTTTAGGACAACAGAGAAATAATTTGGATAGAGAACACTAAAGGATAGGGAAGAGAAAATTGGCTGTCAAAATGCATCATTCCATTTTCGAGATAACACAGGGAGCCTGCGTTGCTCATCTCCTTTCTCCTTCCCTCCCAACATAAAGGGTAAAACCACATCTGCTGAAAGGCATGGATCCCCATTTAGAACAATGTGAGGGAAAAGGCCTGGATTTCTAGTTGATGCAGATATGAAGCATCATTTCCCATCATCCTCATAAGCCATTGAATTTCTGGCTTATGAGGATGAGCCAGACTTCATCCCCCAAATGTTTCCAGAACTCAGCAAATCCTCTGTCAGAGAGTAATCCAAGAAATCCCTTGTCAGGTTTCTGCTCCCACTTCTGGTTCAAAAACTTGAAGAGATCATAGGACACACAAATCCTGAGTCAGATGCCATGTACAATATTCTGGTTCAGAGAAAATGTGCTCACCAACGTAGGAGGTGAATCCAAGAACGCAGGTCCCTTTGGATAAGCCAGGGGTCATGGCAAGAGAGCCAGAATTACCACATTCAGAAAGCCTGGCCCATTCCTAGGGGAAGCAGAGTGGCACTGTGGTAAAAACTCAGGCTCTGGAGTTGGGCAAACTTGAGTTCAAATCCCAGCTCTGCCTCTGCTAGCCATATATCCCTGAGTAATTTTCCTCATTTACTGCCTTGGTTTCCTTAGCCAAAAATGGGGCTGTTAATAGTACCGATTTCATGAGACTGAGATGAGGGTTAATTGACATATGTGAAGAGCTTTGCACAGGCAGGCTGGCACTTGATAAACATTAGTTGCTGGTCATTATTTTCCTCCATGTCATCTTATCACCGTGCCTATTGAAAATAGGTGTAGAGTTGTGATTTATGGGCGGGAGCGGGGTGGGTAGGAGAACTGGCAGTGGCTGGGGCTGAGGGGTGTGGCCAGGCTTAGAGGTCCTGGACTGAGGGAGGCAGGAATCCTGAAGAAGCAGCCCTCAGGAGACTCGGTGGGCACATCCCCGCGATGGTGTTCTTTGTGGTGTGGGAAGTTCCTGGTTTCAAAGATATGTTTAGGCACCTCGTTTTCACAGTTCTGACTTTGGGGCTTTATATTTAGGTGGTAAAAAATAACTGTAGATGTAGCACCTCCCCCTCCCACACAGCAAAAATCCCTTCCAGTTAAGCTTTGTTTTCAGAGCTATACTGATAGAGGTTGAGAAAGCTGACACCCGATTTTCTTTCCCTATTTTGGGAAAATAGAAACCTGCTTGCTGGCGCAGTAGGGTATTGAGGCTCTTTCTGGAAGGCAGTGAAATTTGACAACAGCAAAATCCTAACCTCTGCTTACCCCATCCTGTGCTGTGGCCACAAAGCCCAGGGTGGAAATCAGGGGTCATAAGACCTTCAGAGGTGGGCGCAGATTGGCACCGGCCCTTGCTCCCCAGCATGCGGAGCTAACTGCAATAATATTTATAACTTTCTAGCAGCAGTTGAGTTGAAAGGTAGTATTTTATGAATCCAGGGGACCCATATGCCCTGGAGACCCAAGTAATTTGCATCTGGGTTTGGTGGAGAAATCGTAGTAAAATGTAACGGTAGTTCAGTCTCAAGCTAATTTTAGAAAGAACGCAGCAGGATTTGGAAGGGAGAATCGAAGGGGAAGGAGGCACAGCCAAATACAAAGCCAATGTCACAACAAATTGCATATTAGAATGGTTGTAGCAGGAGCAAAGGTGATGTCTGATAATAGATGACTGCGTGGTTAGGGTGAGTGTGACTAAAAGTATCAGTACCTCATCTAAACTCTAAGGAGGGGACTATGCTGCCTGCTTAACAAAAAGCATAGAAGACTTTCACCCATCCCAACCTAATAGGACAGTCTGTATCAGATTTAATGTAGTGTTTTCCAGACATGATGCTCAAACCCTTGGTGCTCATATAAGCTTTTTTATTTTAATCATTATACACTTACCTGTATGCATATTATGGAAAATGTGGCTAACACATTAAACCCATGATTTTATGAATATTGGTTTACTGCTTAGACAAGGCTAAGGAAAGAAAAAAGTGAGCCAACTTAAAGTTGATGGAGAGAAAAACTTTAGTAAAAAATATTATTTGATGACCTATAGATGGGGCAAAAATCACAAAAGTACCTCACAAATGGCAAAGCCTAGGAAAAGTGGGAATCATTTGGGTCAGCTTTACCATGTAATTGCATCTGCATTGTAAGGCCTGTTCCTTTGCAGGAAATTTGCTCAGTCCTCAGACAACACCTAAACCCCTACCAGGTGCCTTTCCAAAGGGTACCTTTGTCCCCCAAGCTCTAAGTAGGGATTTGAAGGAATCAACACAAGCCTACTCTTCTGTCTGGGGGAAGAACTCAGGTCAGACACTGAAAAGAAGGCATATATTTCATTTGAAGTCAATTTATAAATGAAAGTCCAGATATTTCATTCTAATATATAAGGATTATGATCTTTAAACATAGAGGCATAATAATTCTTGATCAGAAAGAAAAATACTGAAGAATAATAAACTAAGGGTATGTTCCATGGAAGTCTAAAACTGTCCCGCCATACAACTGGATAGCTTCTGTCCAATGTTTAAACTCCCACACAGGTTTTCCATAATTATTAATAAGAGCCCAGATTTTGTTTCTGGGATGAAATCCTCGTGCTGCCACTCTTTAGCCATGTGCTTTGGGGTAAGTTAATTTACAAACTCTGAGTCTCCATTTCTACTCCTGAAATCAAGGCATATGAAAATTGTTGATTATAGAGTCCTTGTATTGATTAAGTGATAAAGTGCTTAGCACAGTGATTGGCATATAGTAAGTGCTCAATAAATGGGAGCAGCTATTATTATTACTATTATCATCAACATTATTATGAAAGAAGGTCTCAGGCATTTTATGGAAGAGGGTTTACAATCTATACTAGATATTATTTATCAGCCCAGGAGTCAAGATTAGGGATTCAAATAAGTTGAATTATTCAGTTGGAATGGGACTAGTTCCTTAACCACTATTGTAAAATGGGAAATGAAAGTCTTTTCAACCCGGCACATTTAGCATGTTTGTGGTGAGCAGGTAACTTCGAAGGTGAATAGGATGTCTTCTCCATGTTATAGAGGATTAAACTCCTAGAATGAGTCAGGGAGACCTGAGTTCTAATCCTACCTCTGACCAGTGGGTAACCTTGGGCCATTTTCTTAAAGTCCCTGAGTTTCATCTGCCTGGGACCCATCATCCCTGCTTATTTGCTCACAGCGTCATTATGAGGCCCCACCGTGTATGTGTAGATGCTGACGTGTTACAGGCATGAAGTGGTGCCAGTACTAATCACCCCCGAGTTTCTCCCCACCCTGTCCTGGGTCCCTCCTTGACTCGTCTGTGCCAGATATCGTGGACATTAAGCCAGCCAATATGGAGGAGCTCACGGAGGTGATCACGGCGGCCGAGTTCCACCCCCATCACTGCAACACCTTTGTGTACAGCAGCAGCAAAGGGACAATCCGGCTGTGTGACATGAGGGCGTCGGCCCTGTGTGACAGGCACACTAAATGTGAGTAACAGCCCCGGGGATGGTGGGGCAGATGGGCCACTGGCCCCTGGCATGTGGGAGGAGAGAGGGAGGTCTTTGAGGTCCTTTTCATGGTCCCACACTCTGGGAGCACAGAAGACACTGGGCCTGGCTCAGAAGTCAGCTCAATGTTTGGCATTTCAATAAAGATGAAATCTCGTGTTCGATTTCACAAACATTCACTGAAGGCGATGGAACTCAGAAAGGAATGTGACATGATCCCTGTCAGAGAAGGGTTTAATAATGGTATGATGTGATCCAAATTATGTTTTAAGAAAATCACTCTTGCTGCTGTGGGGAAAATCTGAGAAGTTGACGGGAAGACCAGTTAGGAGACAAACCCAGACAAGAGTTTCAGTGATATGGAGATGGAGAGGAGTGGATGGACTCTGGAGTTAACAGGGCTTGCTGATGGGCTGTGGGAGGCTGAGAGGACACAAGGAATTGAGGATGATAGTGGGAAAAGGGTCTGGTGGCTTCTTCGAGAGGTTGTGGCTGTGGAAACCAACACTCTGAAGCCCCAGTGATTCTAATGGGCATCTAATGGGCATCAGAGGGGAGGGATTGGGGCAAAATGCAGCCAGCCTCACCGGCCCATGGGTCATGCTAGAGTTTTAGAGCATTGGTAAGCAAAGCAGCTCCAAAGCTACTGGGAGCTGAGTGCTTGGAGGCAAAAGGCTAAGACTGGCTGTAAGCAGGTAAGACCTGCTTGGCACTGATGGTGAGTACCTGGGTAAACCAGATGGGCCTGGAGCTAACCGGGAGGCTTCCTATAAAAGCAGCTGTTCCCAGAGTAAAGGTGCCTGGAAGGTAGTGGCCACCCATGTCCATGCTGGCTGAATAATTTGTAGATGTCAAGATGTTCAAGGGAGGCTAGAACTGTGTTTGTCCCATCATCACCTGCTGGATGCTCTTTTGCCACCCCAATTTGCTGCAGAAAGCCAGAAAATTAAGACTTTTTTCTCCCACTGTCCCAGTTTCCATTTTCAGTTCCCATGAGACATGAGTAATTTGATTGCTCTTTTTGTAGGTACATGGCTAGGAGAGGGATGAATGTTTCGTGGTCATTCTGCTCCTTCATATTTGCTCTAAGAGGTATAGCATCGGGGAGGTGGCTTGCATAATGTAATGGCTAAGAGTATGGATTCTAGAGTCACACAGACTCA
The DNA here is from genome assembly GCA_026826555.1 of Tolypeutes matacus. NCBI lineage: Eukaryota > Metazoa > Chordata > Mammalia > Cingulata > Chlamyphoridae > Tolypeutes > Tolypeutes matacus. Next base: position 5,941,930 of record JAKSZT010010581.1, on the reverse strand, counting down.
GGTCAGAGCCAGGCCTGATGGCTGACGTTGGCCAAGTTCATTAACCTTTCTGTGCCTAGGTTTTTTCATAAGTAAAATGGGGAAGATAATAACAATAACTACTTCATGGGTTTGCCATAGGGCTTAGATGAGATAAATATTTTTAAACTTTTAATGAGATTATTTACATCTTTTTTCTTTTTTTTTTTTTTTAAACATTAAGAGTGTATTTTACACTTACAGCACATCTCAATTCAAATTAGCCACATTTCAAGTATTCAATAGCCACGTGTGGTTAGTGGCTACCATGTTGGACAGTGTAGATTTAGAACAGTTCCATCATTGCAGTTGGATTGGAGAGTAACTGTCTAGACTATCAGCTCTGTGACAGCATGGACTTATTCTGGTTTGTTCCCTGCTGTTTCCCTAATACCTAAACAGTGTCTGGTCCATGATAGATGCTCAATAAATATTTTCTAATGCTTGTGCTACTGTTGATCTATGAACAGTGCTTACATGAGCTACCAAGAGAAGTATTCAGGGGGTCGGATGTAGCTCAACTGTTGGGCATCCGTCTCCCATATGGAGGGACCCGGGTTCGATCCCCGGGACCTCCCGGTTAAAAAAAAAAAAAAAGAGAAGTATTCAAGGCAAAGGTCCTGTGGCATGAACGATCCTAATACATTTGTGGAATCCAGGGTGACTGATGAGGCTGGTATGTAATATAGGGAGTAACTTGGAAAAGGCAGAGCATTGAGGCTTGGGAGGAAGGTAGGAGCCAGGTCATAAAGGCCAGGCTAAAGAATTTGAATTTTTTCCAAAAGTCAGTGAACAGCCACTAAAATAACTAGGAAAGTAATATGACAAGAATTACTTCTTTTAGAGAAGTCGCTCTGGCAGAAGGCAGAAAGGTGGAGGCTGGATGCTGACTGGGAGAATAAGGAAACCAGAGAGCCACTTAGAAAGATATTATAATCTAGACAGGTTTCTCAACAGCAGTAATGTTAACAATTTGGACCAGATAATTTGGGGCTGTGTGGGAGCTGTCCTGTGCATTGGAGAATGTTTAAGAGCATCCTTGGCCTCTACCCTCTAGATGCCAGTAGCACGACCTCAGGTGTGACAGCCAAAACTGTCTCCAAATATTGCCAGATATCCCCGAGGGTACAAAATCATCTCTAGTTGAGAACTGCTGATGTAGACTAGTCCTGTCATTTAGTCAGTCCTTCAGCATGATTTTTGGGTATCTCTGGTATTCTTAATAGTATTAGAAAAGCACAGTGGAAAGGTAAGACTTATTTCCTATAATCAAGGTATTTAAATTTTGGCTGATGAGGCAAGATATACCCATGAAGTATTTAGAGATCAGTGTTTACAGCAGTAAGTGTTTAATATGCAAAATGAGTGGTTGAGACAGTTAGGGGTTAAGGCACTCAGAGGAGGGTAGGGCATTGGGGTAAACCTCACAGGAAAGGCCAAGACTGAGTAGTCGAGGGTTGACTTACAAGTAGGATTTGGTTAGGTCATGAAGAGATAGAAGCGTGTCTTCAGCAGTGTGCACAGCACAGGCTAAAACCTGAAATGAAGCAAAGTATGAGGAACTTAGAAGTGTCAGTCTTGGGCGAAAAGTGACATTAAAGAACTGAGGTCACACAGGGATGACGGTTCATAACATGTTGGTCCTTAAAGACCAAAGTCAAAAGTTTATGCTCTCTGGGAGTGGATGTAACTCAAGTGGTTGAGTGCCTGCTTCCCAGGTATGAGGTCCTGGGTTCAATTCCTAGTACCACCTAAAAACAAAACAAGCAAATAAACAAAAAACCAACTAGGGGGGAGCCAGTGTAGCTCAGTGGTTGAGCACCAGCTTCCCACTTACGAGGTCCCGGGTTCAAACACCGGCCCAGGTACTTCAAAAAAAAAAAAAAAAAAGTTTATGCTGCCATGTATTCATCCATTCACTCATTCATTATTCATTTATTCCTGGCTCCTGAAAGTCCTATTTTTCAGTTTTAAAATTTCATGTGACTTTTGCATTTTTATCTCCATAAAATGTCTACTGTTTAATTTAGTAATTACATTTCCACCCCACCCCCAAATTTTAAGTTAAATTTATGTTCCCAGGAGATGCAGCCTTTTTCTCATGGCTTCCTGTACCCCCTGGTACACCCCCACATCCTCCCCTGCTCGCCTGACCCCCAAGGATACATGCATGGGCTCCAGTATGAGAAGCACAGTTCCTTGTACATGGGGTGCAATTTGACATCATATTGCTAGAAAGCAGAGTTATAGAATTTGTGTTTTATGGAAGATTAACACAGTGCTGGTAAGAAGAAAGGTAGGAGAGTTAGAAGGTTTTGCTTTGGTCTCAATTAAAGGGAAATTCACAAACTAGGTAAGGATGGTGACTATGTAAATCAATAAGAAGGGATGGGAAAAAAGGAATGTTTTCTTTTAAAATGAGCCTGTCTGGTATAAGCAATATTAGAGGTCGGCATTCATCACACGATGTTAGTTTTTCAGTGTCCTTCCCCACCAGACTGTAAGCTCTCTGAGGACAAACACTAAATCTGTTTTGCTCACATTGTATCACCAAGGCCTGACACATAATTCAGTGCTCAATCAATATTTAATAAATAAATTTATGCCTGAAGCTTTGACATAAATAGGGAATATGGGAATGGGAACTGATGGGAAGCCATCCTGGAGGATCTTAAAGGTTGGGGCTCAATTTGGGAAGTGTTGTGTGAGAGGGGGCATGAGCTGCCTAAGGAGACAGGGTCATCTGCTGAGAGCTCAGCCCAGCTGAGAAGGCAGAACCAGGCTTAAAGAGCCACCAACCCAGGGGAGTGCCAGATACAGCATAAGAAGCCCTGGCAGCCTCATAGCCCAGTGTGGTGGAAACCAGCCTGAGCTTTGGAGTTGGGCAGACCCATACAGGTTCTGGATACTAAGGAAAAACTGACTGGGAGGCTTGATCAATCCTGAACTCAAGATGAAGAAAAGACAAGGCATTAGAAACTTCCAGAACTAGAATATCTTAGAACAGAAGCTCTGACACTCAGTGGCCATGTGGCCTCAGACAAGTTATTTAATTTCTCTGAGCACCAAGTTCCTGACGTGAAAGTGGAAGTAATATGAACAGCCATATGATAATATGTCATCATGTGTATAAGATACTGGCACTCTGCGGGGCACACAGGAGTCAGTAAACAGCTTCAGCTGCCACTGCTGTTATCACAGTTATTCCTCCTGATATCCCCTCATTTCAAGTCTGCAGCTGGAAGATGCTTGAAACCCCAAGCCTTTTGCCAGTTATAGGTGGTCCCATTATTCATTTACTCCATTAGTATTTGTCAAACACATACTATATATCAGGTAATGTACCAGGCTCAGGGGACTCAATGGGAAGCACAAACAGACCTGGTTTCCTCCTTCTTAGAACTCAGGCTGTATTAGTTTCCTAGGGCTGCTGAAACAAAATACCAGAGGCTGGGGTGGCTGAAAACAACAGAAATTTATTCTCTCACAGTTCCAGAGGCTGGAAGTCTGAACTCAAGGAACAGGCAGAGTTGGTTCTTCCTTGGGGGTTCAGAGGGACAGTCTGCCTCTCTCCTGGCTTCTGCTGTTTGCCAGGGGTCCTTGGCATTCCTTCCTTGGCTTTGTGGCAGCACAACTCCAGTCTCTGCCTGTGTCTTCCCATGGCATTCTCCTCTCTCTCTGTCTGTGTCTCTGTGTCCAAATTTCTCTCCTCTTATAAGGACACCAGTCCTCTTGGATTTAAAGCCCACCCTCATCCAGTATGGCCTCATCTTAATTTGTTTACCTCTGCAAAGATGCTATTTCCATAAAGGTCACATTCATAGGTACCAGGTAGACTTGGATTTGGAGAAGGGACTCTATTCAACACTGTATACCGTCTAAGGAGGAAAGGCACACTAACTAGAGAGTCACAAGTAAAGCATTATAGCTCTAATAAGCAGTAAGAAAGAGAGGCACACAGTGCTATCAGAGGGTGTGCAAGGACCTTATACCCCAAGGGAGTGGCCTCAAAGCTGAGAAGTAACCTTGGGGAAAGCATAGGGAAGAGGCTTCCCTTATACTTTCAATGTAACTCTTCTATAATCTAAAACCTCTTTAAAAATAAAGTTTATTATATTAAAAAAAAAGTCTTCCAGACAACAGGCCTGTCATGCCCTGCGCCCCAGGACTACTCCTCCCTCCGGCCTGGGCCCCATACACCCTTGGGGAGTCCTGAGGACAGTCCCTAGGGAGGCCCAGTAGCTAGCGAGTGGCCTGCCGCCCTCTGCCCCAGCCCTGCCTTCGGTGCCCCAGGCCAACACCAGCGGCTGCTGGGAATTTCGCCTCCCACCGCCTCCTAATCTAATTAAGAAGCAAAACAAAATTCATTTTCCTGACTCATCCAAAGTGTCGACCTTCTTCGGTGCACATCTCCCTTTGTTTGGCTGTTGCTGCGCCCCCAAGCTCCTGCCAGCTGGGAAAACAAGTTCAATCTGACCTCTCTCGCCTGACATTTCATATTGATTTTCTCCATCCTCCTCAAACGCTGGGCTTCAGTCGACCGCGGCTCAGCCGAGGTGTGCACACGGAATTGAGACAGTTCATCAGAGTTCAAAATGAAAAGCAACATTGGCTTTCGGAGATGAGCTCTGAGAAAGAGGGTATTTAATAACCGTCGGCGTTTAATCAAAATGCCGAGGAGATCCGTGTTATCAGAGCTGCATATATTAATTTCCATATGTCCCTCATTCTGCATACTCAGCAGGGGTTGAATGATTCCTTCTCTCTCAGTCCTCTCTCTTTTCTACTACTGCTTCTGGCTGTTGTGACAAGAGTTGTGCTTGCAGTTGGAGTTTCCAGTGCCTGGAACAATAGGTGCTGGTGGCAGCAACACTTTGCTAGCCTAGGTGGTACTTTTCCCTTCCAATGCACAAGATTGAGAATTGTGTTATGCATGCCAACCTAGGAAATGAAAGAGAAATTCAATCTGAACTCCTTTTCAATGCCTTAAGGCCCTGCATGATGTCATCCCTGTCCACCTCTCTAATTGTGACTGGTCCCAGTCTGGCCCCCCAGACTTGCTTCCTCTGCCTCCACCATATCCAGTCCTTTCTTGCCTCAGAGCCTTTGCACAGGCTCTTTTTCTTCCTGGAATGCTCTCCCACCATGCCCCCCACCTGTCTGTATGGTTCTCATTTTTTAGGCCTCTGAGAAAATGTCTCCTCCTCAGAGAGGATTTCTCTGCCCATACCATCTGCCCCAGGTTTCTATTTCTTCACCCTTTTTTCTTTCTGTGATAACACTCATCTCAGTCTGCAGATAGCTAGAGTGATTTGCATTTTATACTCTCTGTCTTCCCCACTAGACCTCTATGAGGTCAGGACCCTTGTTTATCCTTCTAACCACTGGATTACCCATACTTAGCATGGTGTCCAGCATGGAGTGAGGTTTCCCTGATCACCTGTTGATAGAAAGGCAGGCATTTGGAAAGACCAATGGAAGAAGGACAGATATGAAAATGAGAGCACAGGCCCTGGAGCCAACAGTTCCAGGAACAGATCCTGGGCTCACTGGCCACAGGAAGCCTAGGCAAGGTACTGGTGTTGAAACTTTCTTCTGTGTGGTAAGGGTGAAAAGCTAATATACATAGGGCTCTGAGCACAGCCCCTGGCACATCGTAAGCACACAGGGAGCGTGGCTCTTACTAGAGGAAGCAGGGGGAAATTAGACAAAGATGTGGGCAATAGCAACCTGTAGCTTGAGTCTCTATGATTCCCCTGTCATTGTGTATTATGTTATGGGTGCTTCCCTGTGGTGCAATACAAAAATCTCCCTCTGAACAAAGAGAACGTCAGCTGACTTCAGAGGCTGAGAGAAGATGAGGAGGAACCCGTTTCCCACTCAAAAGCCACTCTTGAGGTCAGAGAGGGCCCCCAAGTGTGGATTTTGTTTTAGCCACATACTGGAAGTCAGGGGACAGGTCTGAGCTAAAGATAGAAATTTAGGAGTCATGAGCATGCAGTGGCATTTAAAGTCTTGGGTTGCGGTGAAGTCCTTTAGGGGAGAGGGTGTAGAGCAGGGGTTCTTAACAAGGGGTCCGTTAGCTTGATTTGAAATTCAAAAAAAATTCTTGTGGGGATGTGTTGGTGCAAGTGTGATATATTTATTAAATAATACACAGTATAGTGTGGACTTAGTAAGGGATCCATGGTTTTCACCTGACTGGCAAAGGGGCCTGTGGAACAGGAAAAGTTAAGAACCCCTGGTATAGATGGAGAAGAGCAAAGAATCCAGGACCGAGGCTGAGAGCATGCCAGCGTCTAGTGATGGGGTAGTATGGGGAAGACGGAGGAAGCCTTTTAGAAGAGACTAAATATGAGCTGCCAAGGAGGTAAGAGGAAAATCAAGTGAAAGGGAGAGAGAAGTTAAAAGCCAAGAGAGGAGAGTGCTTTAGAAAGATATTGGGATTGAGGGTGTTAAATGCTTCTGAGAGGTCAGGTCGAGAGCAGAGATGTGATTGTGGGATTTGATCTCATGGAGCTCTTTGGTCATTATTTAATTAATTAAAGTAAAAGCCAGTAGCTCCCTGCACGGCACACGGTAGGCTCCCTGGGCACATCTGCTGGGTGAACTAATGAGGTGTGTGAGCCCTGTGCTCAGTGGCTGATGGCACAGGGTAGGTTCAGGTACATCCTAATCCAGCTGCAGTTTGGGCAGACCTGCCTCACTCTTCTTCTGTCCCTCGAGGGCCCATCCTGGGCCGAGGACTTGCAGGTGATGAAGCTGGCCAGGGAGGGTCTTGAAGGGCAGGTAGCGGGGCCTCCCTGCAGCACCAGGCTCCTTGACTGACTCCACCAGCAAACCTGAGTCTGCCGCCTACGGCAAGGCCCTTGTGCACTGGCAAATCTGCAGACGGAGACTTGGCCATGGAAATTCCCTCCTATAGATGAAACCAAGGCAGGCTGCCTCTCCATGGGGCAGTCCACATCAACCCTGGAGAGGACTTAACATCTGCCCATCATGGACCTGATGTGAACGATGAGGGACTTTAGGTCTGAAGTCTGAGACATTTTAGTGACTAGTGTTGTCACTGGAGAAAACAGCCTGGATTCCAATGAGAATCCAAATTAACAATCCAAATCAGAAATCCCATTCCCCTCCAAAGGTCAGTGTACTGGAGGGGGTGGATTATTATATTTGAGCCCTTCTGTATATCAGTCATTCCTCACAGCCCACTAAGGTTGGTCTTCGTACTTCCATTTTACAAGTGAGGCACAGAGAGGTGAAGAAACTTGCCCCAGGTCACAATGGAGGAGCTACGATTTGACTGCAGGTCTGTCTGCCTCCAAATCTTCCTTACACCATTTGCTTCCAGGAGAAGGATCCTTTCTACTCGTGGTTTATATAGCAGCAGAAGAAAGAATAGACCTTTTGCTGGCACACAGAAGGATAATTTCATGGGGCTCCTTTTTACACTGTCCCCATCAGCTTGCTCTCCCTGCCTGGCATTTCTAATTGCTCGTGGAACTAACTTTGCCCTTGCACAAAACATGAAATTCACTCTCATTCTTCACCCTCATCTACAAACTTAATTGCCTAGTCCTGGTTCTGTAGGTCACTAGATCCCTTAATAAACCTGTGGCTCATTCCCCAGGTCTCTGAAGGAATGTTTCCAAAGACATCAGCTGAGACTGCAGCTGCAATGAATTGTAAAACCTCCGAGGTTTGGCACAGCTTCCAAAAGGGGTTTGGTATTGATCTGGAGCATAATTAACATTGTTTGTTTCAGGGGAACTTGGTTAGGTTAAAAAGACATGGCCCTTTATTAAAATGCTTTTGCCTAATGACAGGATTACAAACACACACAGACATACCCCCACCCTGGAGGAAAGCCAGACACTCACTACAAGGAGCAGAACCCACTGACATCTTGCCCCCACCCTGCCCCCATCCAGTGTCTGAAGCTGCTCTACCCCGTTCAGGATTAACAGCAATTAGCAGCTCAGGCAAGGCCCAAGCCACAGAATAAAAATAGAAGCCCTTCCCCCTTTCTCCATCTCTCATTTCCATTTTTGATTAATTTAACCAGTTCTGTCAATTAGTCATCCTAGAGACTCCAATTGAGTGGATTTTCCTAAGAACTGAAAGGCTTATTAATTTTGTAGACGAGTGTCATTCTCTAGCAGCTGACACCTTTCCAGGTCTTGCCCTCTTCCCTGCCTGGGGTCTTGCTTGGTTGAAAAAGCAGCAAAGTTCCAAATTGGCTCAAGCACATGGATGCTGCCCCACAGACATGAAGAAAGGTTGGCCCTAAGGCTATAGGGGCTCTGGCTGCTCCAGGCTTGGGACGTCTCAAGGCCAGCTTGCCTGTCATCACAGCCCATGACAGGCCATCACTGATGAGGCCGTCCCAGGCACTGGGCGAGCATCCTGAATTCAAGGCTCAAGAGAACCCCAGTGGAGGGAATACCGTGGGGGATATTTTCCCCAGGGAGGGGCACTGGCCTGCCAGAGTCTAGACAGGTCCTGGCCAGGGCAGGCTCTTATAATGGCCCATCCCTTCTTCACTGGAGGTGAGAGCAGATGGCCTCTCCTCCAGGCAGCCTTCTGACCCCCATATTGGACTAAGTGCCCTCTGTCCTAGAGCTCAATACCATGGGTTGAAATGATCAGTTTCTGACTGTGTCTCTCCCACTAAATAGGACCTAAGTTATGGCTAGGGCTCTTGTTTCTTTTCCTTCAGTCCTTAGCATAGTGAAAGTGCTAAATAAATGCTTGAAAAACTAAACAGCCATAGTCATTCAATTTGACACATTTGCATCTGGTTCTTCTCTTTGCACACATTTACTCGTTTCTAGCTGTGGAAATGCACTGTGTATATGCATATATATGTATGTATGTGTACATACAATAAAATATCCACCTTGTTATGTTTAACTTATATGAATGTTCAAATTAATATGCATTCCTAGGCACACACAACTGAAAAGTGACACTAAAATATAGGCTAAAATTGAAAATTTTACAACAGATTTTTACAAATTGGGAAAATGGAAGTTAACTTTTGGTGTTTAGAGGCAAGGTAGATGGCAGACGAGTCTATGAAATAATGGTAATCAGCCTACTATCTAATTGTTCAACAAACATTTACATTGCCCATCACGTGCCCGGCACTGTCCCAGGCGCTAGGAAAATGGCACCAACGGCCCTTGTGGCATTTTATTCAAGTCAGAGGGGACAGACAGCAAACGCATAAATAAGATAATGCATGGTTTGGTGGAAAAGCGTTTCTGGGAAAGAGGAAGCAACCCATGAATCTGCACCTGGACTATGCTTGGCAGGTGGAGAGGGAGAAGGAAGATGAGAGTCTATAGTGTCAAAAGCGCAGCAGGAGGGGAGGTTGCAGGGGGCCGGTGGTGGCCCCGGGCTCGTGAGGACTGTGAGCTCAGGACAGCCACCTTGCCCAACCCCCAGGCCCCATTCACACTGTGCTCCTCAAAAAGGACTTGGGAGTTGGGCAGCATGGCAACAATGGTAAGGAATTTGGGTTGTATTTATCTAAAAAGGAAAGATATAGGAGGGTTTCATGTAAAGGAGTAATATGGTTGTATCTATACACATATGAATTTTTAAATAGATCGCTCTTTGGCTAGATAAAGAATGAAACCAGGGCAGGAAGAGTACATGTGGGGAGAATAGTTGGAAAGCTATACAAACAGACCAGACAGAAGATGTGGACTAAGATGGTAACAGTGGAAGTGGTAAAAACTATGGCTATTTGGGCTATCCTTAGAGTGTAGAGTTAATAGAACTTGTTTCAGAACTAGACGGGGGAGGGCCTTAGCTTCCTAGAGCTGCCGTAACAAAGTATAGACTGGATGGCTTCAGACAACAGAAACTTTTGTCTCACGGTTCCGGCACCTACAAGTCCAAAATCAAGGTGTCCACAGGGCCAGGCTTCCTCCTAATTTTGCAGAGAACTGCTCCATGCCCCTCTCCTGGCCCCTCTGGTGGCTTGCTGGCACCCCGTGGCATTCTCCTCTACTTCCATCTGCGGCCATGAGGCCCCCAGTCATGTTGGATTACAGGCCCGCCCTCCTCCAGCATGAACTCATTTTTTTTTTTTTTTAAAGATTTTATTTATTTATTCATTTATCCCCCCCTTGCTGCTTGTGCTCGCTGGGTCAGCCAACCACGCCGTGCGGGCGGGCCTGCCCTCACCAGGAGGCCCCGGGACCCGAACCCGGGGCCTCCCATATGGCAAACGGGAGCCCTACTGATTGAGCCACAGCCGCTTCCCGAGCATGAACTCATTTTAACTTACCTAGTTCCATCTGCAAACACCCTATTTGGAAACAATGTCACCTTCTGAGATTCTGAGGATCAGGAATTCAACACATCTCTGATAGGGAGGGGGCCTCAACTGGATTGATAACAGTCAAGTAAAGTGAACAATCAAGGACCACCCCTGGATTTTTGGTCTGAGCACCTGCCTAGACAAAGGTGCCATTGAATGAGTTGGCAAGAGCTAGGGGAAGGACAGTTTGGGGAAGAAACTCAAAAATTCTGTTGACTTTGAGATTCATTTTTAAAAATTAAAGCATAGGAAAGCAGATATGGCTTAAGCAATTGGGCTCCCATCTACCACATGGGAGGTCCCGGGTGAAGGTGAGCTGGCCCACATAGAGAGCTGGTACAACAAAAAGAGACAGAGTGGAGACAATGGAGGGACTCAGCAAACCAGGCAGCTGAGGTGGCTCAAGTGATTGGGTGCCTCTCTCCCACATCAGAGGTCCCAGGATCAGTTCCCGGTGCCTCCTAAAGAGAAGATGAGAAGAGAAGACAAGCAGACACAGAAAGCAAGAAATGGATGCAAAAATGGGGGAGGGGGGGTGGCGGGCAGCAGGCAGGAGGGGGGAATAAATAAAAATAAATCTTTTTTTAAAAAGCATAAAATGATTAAATTGATATATTTTTGCTGTTTATCACGTAACCATTCACCACAGAGCCCCTTCTCATCCATTATCTTAATTTATCCTCACACACAAAAAAATCTGAGTTGAAAGTACTTCCTTTTTACAGCTGAGGAAATCAAGGCCCAGAAAGGACAGGTCTAGAACAGGGACAATGATTGGGTTTATTTCATATAATGAATGCAGCCACCCTCATTTCTTACTTGCCTGGCAGTGGAGGATGGAGAAGGAAGGGAGAATCTCTTGCATGTGTAATTGACCCATGTTTAAATATATCGGCTAATTCAAGCCCCCTGTGCAGTTCATATAATTCTATTTTGACATCTCAGTAGGAGGCATCAATAACTGAGTTGTGAGATCTGTTGTCCACTCAAGCAGCTTTTAGTCCCCTCAGTACAAGTCCCTTTATCTGCTGACTTACTCAGAGCCCCTGCTGGCCTCCCGTCATCATCCAGCACAGACCAGAGGCAGCAGAGGGAGGGGAAAGCTGACCCCCACGAGGCTTAAAATGATACACACTTTTATCTTCTCTTATATCTTTAACCTGAACATAAGGATTTAAATAGGATTTCTCTTATGTACAGGTATCTTTAATCCTGGGGTCAACTAGTTCAGCCTAAAATTTGGACATCATTTAAGAATCCCTGTAATATAGTGAAATTGCCACTGAAGAGTTAACATTTGAGAAAAATGGGATCATTAAACATAAAGGAAAAAGAGGGTGAGATCAAACAAAGCAACGAATCAGTCAAAAAATGTTAACAAGGCATTGTGCTAAACACAATGGGATAGAAAGACATAGGATGCAGTTACTGCCTTTGTGTACTTATGGTCAGCCAAGAGGATATAAAATTATGAAATATTTCTAAGGTAAAGTTCGTTTTAAATTGAATGTGAAATGTGCCAAAGGAGAGGAAATGCTGACTAAAAAGTGTTTATGCTGAATATTGTATCACACTGTTGAAATGAACTATGATGCCACATGCCCTTATCCTTAGCCTGTCCAAGGTATTCCTCAAAGTTCTGATGCTTGGCATTTTTTTCAGTCTCTCTTTATTGAGCATCTTCTGTGTTAATGTCATAGTGGGGCCACAAAACCACAAATTTGTATTAATATAACGCATGGCTGCTTACCCATAGGGAACCTGACATATCATGGCTACTAAACCAGCCTTATTGACTGAATGAATGAGATAAGACACGTTTGCAAAAGACTCCAACACCAGATAAAATGTGACATTTGTTATCAGAATACACTAGTGCTGTGATTTGTAAACCAAATGTGGAAAATGAAGGCATTGGATTCCCAAGAAAATCAAACAAACTAAAACTCAAAATTGTCTCAATTTTAAACTTTTTTCCTAGAAATTTTCCTCAAGTTTTTATGTTATGTATAACAGACTCTCTTATAAGATAGTATATTATTTAATACTGAATAATATACAGTGACCTACTTTAAGAATAATATCACAATAGTTTATTGTGTTCTGCCGTATGACTTCTGTGTCCTGACCCTGCTCTAGAAGTTCAGAGAAGAAAGTAATTGTTCCCAACTCAACTGTCCAGAAGAGATATGATGGGAACAGGGGTGAGGGATCCAGCAGGGCCTGGATCTATGGGAAGAATTCGCCTTTTAAAGAATTTCAAATCCTACTATACAACTGTCAGCAACTTTTGAAGGCCATCTTCTGATATGAAATTCCCAGCACTGTTGAGGATCCAGAAGGTAAATCATAAAGTCCAGTGAGACCCTCCTAGTTTAGAAACTTGGCTTTGGTGAGGCTAGAGGAAGTAAGTGAATCATAGTGGACAGTAGTATAAGCTCTAGAGCCAGACAACCCTGGGTGCAGGTAACTTGGACAAGCCACTTAACCTCTCCAAGCCCACCTGTACACCTCTATGAAATGGGGCTAGCAATGGTGTCTGCATTGTTGGATGGTTGTGAGGATTCAGTGAGATTATGCCTGGCCCATAGTAAACAATCAGTATTTGTTAGTATTTTGTTATTATCACAACAATCCATGAGCTCAGAGTTATAGGTGAGAAAACCAGGACTTAGAAAAGCAAGTAATTTACACAAAGTCAAAGATCTAGGCAGAGGTGAAGCCTAGATTTAAACCCAGGTCTCATGCCCAGGGGTGAATGTTGTTGATAGATGACATCTGTAAACAGTTCCCAGCTTTGACTCAGGCCTGAGGAGAGGCAGCAGGTAAGCCAGGTACTAGGGCAGAGCACCCTAGAGCACAGGCTTTTACTGGTGGAGGCTGGCTTTCAGGAAATCAACATACCAGGATTCCCTGTTTCTCAAGAATCCGTGGAAGTACATGAGCAACAGTGGAGATGGAGAGACCTTTTACTCTTTTTTAGCAAAATTCAAAATGAGAACAGGGCACAACCTCTTTCCTTCCCCATGAGCAAGTCATTAAACAAACAGGCTGGCTGAAGAATAATGCCTTCATTTTCTACAGAGATTGAGAAAGGTGTCCTATCTGAGCGCAGTGGCTTCGAGGTCCTGGAAGCACCTTGGTGGGGAATGAAAGCCCCGGTGGGGGATGGCAAGATAGAAGCCAGTGGGAAGGCCCAACAGGTAGTAGGTGCTCAATAAATTCTGTGACTATTCCACATTGTGGCCCCACCCCTACCTCCGTCCTCCATGCATTATGTCAAGTCCATAAGAGGCATCTCGGTCCAGTTAATCATCTGCTGTTGGTTAGAGCACACGACTAATGAAACCCAAGTCAGTGTTTTAATCCTTGGACCCATCCAGTTCATTTTACTGGGACCACTCCCCAGAGGTGTGGGGCTCCCAGTGACTGCTCTCAGCTCCAGGTTGAAGGAGTCACCCTTTCTAGTCAGTGCACTGGAGGAGAAATGATACAATGTGGGGGCTGAAGCAGTTTGCAGAGCCAGAGCTGGGTTTACATCCTAGCTCTGCCTGTCCTAGCCTGTGACCACAAGCAGCTGACCCTCTGAGCCTCAGTGCTGTGAAAATGGATGGGCTTTAACAACCACGAAGAGGTTAGCACCATGCCTGGCAGGTGAGGCACCGATGCACGTGGCTGTTATGGCTATGTATGCAGGCCCCCAGGAGCATTCAAGGCAGGGGGCTGACTGTCAGTGTTTTCCTGCAGAAAGCTAGCACTGGGAACACAGAAGCATAGCACCTGAGCCATGAGAAGACAAAGCCATGACCATGCCCCAGCCCAGGCCCCTGTCCACGCTGTGCCTGGCCCCTGCAGAGCTGTGCCCTCCTGCTCGGCCGGGAACTCCTCGCCGTGCTCCACGAGGAGATTACTGTCAGCGGGGAGCCGCTCCCCTCTCCCTTTGCGTGGGGACACCTCTCATGGCAGTGATTATGTATTCAGCCTGGAAGCCGGGACGTCTTGGCAGCGCAGGCCTGGCCTCGCAGCGGTGCCATGACAACCAGCTTCCCAGCAATCACACCTAATAACGGCCACTCACTCACAGGCTCTTCCACCAGGGCAGGGGCTCCCCGGGGAGCTCGGGCTTCTCTAGGAGCAGCTGCTACAAAGCTTCCTATTGGGAACAAATTATTTTAAAAGAAAAAGATATCTTCGAGGGAAAGGAGAGAAAAAGCAGGGAGACAAGAAATCTCAAATCTGTGATGTATGGAGAGGATGTAAAGACCTATGGCCATTGTCATCCAGCCCCTGGAGCAGGGGAAAGTGGGGAAAGACTGAGTCCTGGCACACCCTGAGTGCTCCATAAATGTCAGCCGTCATTATTACCGGGTGTAAAATGGACGCCACAAACTATGACCCACATGGTTTACAAGATAACTTAGGTTTGTCCACACACTCAAAATCTTTTAATTGGTTGCTAATATTGAAAAATCAGGATGCCTTAGAAAAATTCAGATATTGAATTGGGACAATCTGGCAATGCTGGACCCATATTCCTGCATGGCAGCAATCAGCCAGAACTGTGTAAAGCTGCCCCCTTTATAGCGTGTGGTCACTCTAGTTTGCCACAGTCTCTACATTCCCTGTCATGCACCCATGCGTGCTTCACCTATTTCCTGACCTGCCTGAATTCCAGAGGCAGGCATTCTCTGACCCTGGTACAAACAGTGAGTAGACCAGTCAGGCTGCAGGGGAGTGTTTGAGCAGGAAAGGAGTGGGCACTAACATTGGAGTGCTGACCTTGATACAAAGGACCTGGAATACCAGACCAAAGGTGTGGGATTGTTGGCTGTTGGCAATGGGGAGCACTATAAGGGTCTGAGCAGGGAAGTGGCATTGCTTTGGAAAGATTTATCCAGGACACAGCAGGATCGTGTGTAATCTCACACTCCACTGCTAAGTCCTAATTGTCTTTGAGCATTTTGGCTTGCTCTGTCTGTGCAGCTGCTGTGTTCTGGTTTTTCTGGAAATGCTGGGAGAAAAGGGTGGCTGAACTCTGGCAGTTCACCAGTCTCTTGGAAGCAGTGAACCTGTCACAGACAATGCTCAGAGGCAGCCTGCTCTGGGCTGCCTTCCCTGTCCAGAGGTGGGAAAAACAGCTGCTGACAGGAAATGGGCTCTGCAGGGACCCAGGACCCACACGGATGGATAGCTGGCACTGGGGCCCAGGGAAATAAGAGCAGCTTCCCAGAGTAGGGGGAAGATTTACAAACTGTCCCTTTCCCTTATTGAAACTATGAAGGGGGTATTAGATTCATGTTGCTGCTGTAACAAATTGCCCCCTAACTTAGCTTAGTGGCTTAAAACAATGCAAACTTTTCATCTTACAGTTCTGGAAGTCATAAATCCAAAACCAGTCTCACTGGGCTGAAATTGTGCCAGTGGGACTGCATTCCTTTCTAGAAGCTCTAGGGGAGAATCCATTTTCTTGCCTTTTTCCAGCTTCTAGAGGCTTCCCTCATTCCCTAGCTCATGGGCCATTCCTTCACCTTCAAAGTCAGCTTTCTCACGTCACTCTGATACTGACTCTCCTGCCTCCCTCTTTCACTTATAAGGAGTCTTGTGATTGCATTGGGCTGACCCGGATAATCTCCCCATCTCAAAATCAGTTTATAAGCAACCTCAATTCCATCTGAAGCCTCTTGCTATGCAACATAACATACAGGTTCCAGGGATTAGGATGTGGACATCTTTGAAAAGTCATTGCCCTGCCTACCAGGGGGGAAAATAGGCAACTTTTCTCCCTTGAAGAGATGAGAGGATCCCCTAGCCCAGATAAATCAGTGTCCTCACTTTTTGTTGAAGGATATATCAAAGAACACAGGCATCTTTTATCTATCTTGCTCAATCTTGTCACCCCAGCACCTGTCAAAGTGCCTTACACCTATCAGGTGTATAATAAACTTTGGTTGTAGCACTCGTATTTGTTGACTTCTGACGGTCAGGCACTGTGCTAGGTGCTTTATCTGCTTTATCTCATTTGATTCTTATAACCATGCAAAGTAGATATTGATATCTGTGTTTTAAAGATGATGAAACTGAACCTTAGAGAGGTAAGGAAAGCTGGCAAAGACATTCCAGCTCGTAAATGGTGGAGCAAGGGTTTTATCACAAGTATGTCTGACCCCAGAGTCCATTACCTTCTCCCTACCCCAGCCTGACAGGCATACGTGAGGACAGCAATCTGTAGTTTATTAAGCACTGGTCTCATCTTCCAGCTCTTCCACCTGATCACTCTGTACACTCAGCCTTAGGAAACCATCGCCCCCCAAAAATGCACTAATCACCTTGGGCATTTATTCATGCCGACTCCTCTGTCTAGCATAAGATGCACCTCTCCTACTCCCTCTCCACCCCAAAATCATCATCAAACCCAGGGGTCAGCAAACCATGTCTCATGGACCAAATCCAGCCCACCACCCGTTTTGTATAACTTGCTAGCAAAGAATGGCTTTTACATTTTTAAATGATTTTTTCAGTCGAAAAGATTACTATTTCATTTCACAGAATTATATAAAATTCAAATTTCAGTATCTGTAAGTGAAGCTTTTTTTTAGGACATGTCCATTTATTTATGTATTATCTATGACTGCTTTTGTGCTACAGTGGCAAAGTTGAGGCCACGTTGAATAGTTGCAAAAAAGACTGAATGGCCCACAAAAACCTAAAATATTTACTCTCTGGCCTTTTATAGAAAAACTTCCTCAACCTCTGTTCTACCCAGTTTCTTAGTGATCATTCAAGGTTCAACTTCTTATTAAGTGCTACCCCTTCACAAGAGCCCATTGTCTCTTCTCCCCCAGTGTGATTTTTTTTTTTTCTCATTGTTTTTTCTCTTTGTCTGCTCATTGTTTGTTTAGTTTTTTATTTAGGAGGCACCAGGAACCAAACCTGGGACCTTCCATGTGGGAGGCAGGCACTCATTGCTTGAACCACATCCACTCCCCACACTATGAATTTTTAGGTTGTGTTTTTCTGTCTGAAGAAATCCTTTCATGCATACTATTACTTAACTTTGATGATTATTAAAAGATGTGATATTTGTGAAGAAACTATTATACATATAGAAGTATTTTGAAACCAATTATACAAAAGTTATGAACCTATACAATGTCTTTTAGATTAACTTCTCAGTTTCCATCATGCTATGAATGGTATTGCTGCATTGATCACTGTTGAACAGGTGTTTGTGGAGTTAATAAAGGGTGCTTTGAAAAGCAAACTGCAAAGGTTAAACAACTGGGCTTCATTATTCCCCAATTCAGAAACCTCCATCTGAGCCTTAATACCATCTAAATTCCCCGTCTCCAGCCCACGTCTGGAGACTGTGCCATTAGGCCCCTGGTAGTACATTAGCCACTAATTAAATCTTAAACGTCTTCTCTCACTGTCCTCAGCTGGATAAAGGGCAGCATTATTTGTACGAGAGTTCTAACCCTCTGTGGGAAAATTGTGGTCCATTTCTCTCATTGGACAAAATTATTGAATGTGTCTTCTGTATAGTAAAAATTACTGGTTGCATCTCAGTCGACGAGCCTTTTCTCTCCAGGGGCAAAACTGTTGCCCGCATATCTCTGAAGGAAAATTGCCATCTGCCTCACTCTGTAGGAAAATTGCCAGTTGTGTCCCCATTATAGGGAAATTGTCAACCATGTCTCCAAATGGAAAAATGTGCCAGCTGTGCTTCTTCATAGAAGAAATGTCAGCAGAAGTGAGCAGTTTAAAACCCCGTGCACGATTCAGGATCTGTTCCTTTTCCATTGTGAACAAACTTTCACAGCCCCTTGGCTAGTTTCCTTTAATCTC
Source organism: Tolypeutes matacus (assembly GCA_026826555.1). Classification (NCBI taxonomy): domain Eukaryota; kingdom Metazoa; phylum Chordata; class Mammalia; order Cingulata; family Chlamyphoridae; genus Tolypeutes; species Tolypeutes matacus. The sequence continues at coordinate 5,923,731 of JAKSZT010010581.1, read as the reverse complement.
CCTCTCATCTGCCTGAGTCATCAAAACCAGGATGGTGAAGTTATTCAACACCAAATTAGAGATATTTGTACCTAGTAGTGTGGATTTCAAGTGATAGTGCAGAGAGATCTATATTGTGTATCTGTATAACATCTCAAGCAGGAAACCTGGAAATTGGTAGGACAACTGGCAGCTGTAGGATATCTGGCCCAAATGGAAGACTCTTCAGGCTTTTGCACTCATCTCACACTAATCTTGCCTTAAGCAATGCCTACTTCTACATTGTTTCTGCTTCGCATAGCCTCTGGGTCCAGGCCTTGTGCTGAGTGCTCAAGGTAAAGGAGCTCATCTATCCCCACAACCACCCTACAGGGAGGCACTGTTACTACCTGCATTTTACAGATAAGGAAAACAAAGCTATTGGTCCAAGACTTCCTAACTCATAAGCAACAGAGTTGGGGTTTCAACAGGCCTGTTGACCTCAGAGCCACCTGCACTCTTAGTGGCCATAGCATATGAGACAAGGAATGAGGCAGCCATTAGGATCATCTGTAGTGGCCTTGGGTCCTATGCTTCATCCTGGGTGTGAGTCCTGTGCAGTGTCCAGTGTAAGGTCCAGAGAAAGGAGCCACAGCCAAGAGCAGCCCATCCCGGTCTTTACCTGACATTCCCTCTTCTCCTTTCCCCAGAGGCCATGACCAGCACTGCACACTTCCTTTCAGCTGCTTTTTTACCCTATTGCATTGAATGTAATGTTAGCCTTGTGTTTCTCTAAAGTCGGTGGGTTTCTTTGTAACTCCTCCTAGCTCATATTTGTGATTTCAACTCTTTCCCAAATTTCTGGGACCATCTTCATCTAGCCAGGCATGAGCGCTCCTGAGTGAATAGCCCGTGCTAGGTAGGCATTGTTGTGAAGGATGCCAGAAAACACAGGACACTTACCTCTCCATGGAGGTGCATCATATTTGTACATGTTATAACATAAAACGTGCTTGTGGAGGGTACACAATATAGCCTATAGGATTCAAAAGACATAGTGGTTGCTTTTGACTATACATCATTACCCAAAATGTATTCTAAGGAACCTTGGGCTGTAGGTGATTTGCCAAGAAAAACAAAAGGGGGAGGAATGGAATGGGTGAGGGGACTGTGATCAAATAAGATTTGGAAAATAGGATTAGAACAGTAGCACTGGTTCTCAGCCAGGGACAATTATGCCCTTCACCCTCCCCCCCCCCCCCAGGGGACATATGGCAATGTAGGGAGACATTTTCTGTTATCACAACTGGGAAGCTTGCTAGTGGCATTTGGTGGGGGGGGGGGTCCTGCAAAAACGCCCTACAATGCCAAGTATCTTGCAAAATACCCTACAATGCCCAAGAGAACCCCCAATAACCAAGAATTATCTAGCCCCAAATTTCAGTAGGGCCAAGTTTGAGAGATCCTATTCTAAAGAATGTTATTTTTTTAACCTACAGGACTTCTCAGCACCTTGTGTCAACCCCCAAATAGGACTGGAGTTTCCCAAGCTCATTTAATCTCCAAATCAGGAATATCTGACATATCATGGGCTTAGTGCTCTGCTGAATTCCTTTGGAAAGGCTACACAAAAGTAATGAGGATTAGGAGAGGAAAACTGAAAGACCAGTGGAAGTTCATAGATCTTATCATCTAAGAGCAGGAAGGGACTTTGTAGGCAATCCTAACTCCTTTATATTATAAGGCAGCAGGCCCAGAGAGCTGCCCAAATTCATCCAGTGAGAGGCAGTTGGACAGAGGTTAAGAATTTTGGCCAGAAGGACACTCTCTAGATTCAAGTCCCCCTGCTCTTTATATAATCCCTGTGCCTGAATTGGCTGGTTTATGGAAAAGAGAAAGCACTAATACCTATGAATACTGAATGAGTTAATGCATGTAACACATGTATCACAAGTGCTCGGTAAATGGTAAGAGCCAGCTAATTTGTGCCAGCTTGGATTCCAGCCCAGCACCCTGACTCCCAGTCTGATGGTCTCTCCACTACCCCATGATGAGCACAGGAAGAGATGAGGAGGAACAAGGCAGAGAAGTGGGAATTCACAAGGTATATCTAGAACATGGGGAAGCCCAGTTTGACTTAACTGTTTAAACAGAGAAATGATATTGACAAAGCACAGCAAGGCCTGATCGTGTACACACTTAGGTCAGAACTGAAAGCCCATCTCTACCACTTGCTAGTTGTATGATCCTGGGCATGTTACTCAGTCTCTCCCAGTCTGGCTCCTTATCTGTAAAAAAGAACAGTAATAGTAGCTTCCTCCTACATTTTGAGCATTCGGTGGAATAATATATGCAAAGCATGAAGACCGAAAAATGGTGGCAGATGTCATTGTTGCTACCATTATTGTTGGCAAACGGATCTGGGTGATTAGGATTCTTGGCAAGACTGCTTCCTCACAAAGGGAGCAAAGCTCTTCTTGTCTCCAGCCTTCTCTTGATCATTTCTTCTCTTGATCTCTCTATTGGACATTAAGTTGGAAGCCCTGTAGGTCATCAGGATTTTTAAAGTCAAGCCAAGAGTCTGCAGGAGAAATGCCTATTCTGATTTGTCTGAGGAGCTGTCTCTCGGGCACCAGACATTTTTGTACTGTGTTTGACAAATTTTGAGCATCTCAGGTGTTGGAGGGGACAGGAAGTATATACATGGAATATGCACTAATGTTCCAGTTGCCATTCCACTGGCCAGTTCCCCAACACTTTTTTTTCCCACTCTGATAATGTAGTAGAAACTGAAACAACTGAAACTGAATTTGTCTAATTAACATTTGTGTTCTCCTATAGCCTATGAGCTTCTGTGGGTACAACTGGATCTGTCTTGTTCATTATTGAGTCTGTTCAAAAGTTATTTTTTATTTGTAAGCTCTAGCTAAGGCACGTGGGTAAGGGACAGCTGGGAGTCTGGGCTTCTTGTGGCGAGGGTCTTGACAGGGTCATGCTGAGTCCTGAGCTCTCCACCCTACGGTGGCCAATGCTGATGTGAGCCTGGGCTCACGGAGCCTTGGTGTGAAGGCACACCCTTGAGTGTTTGGAATGATTTTGTTCCCTTAAGTACTCTCTCTGCCCCACTACTCAAAATCCACCGCCATCTTCAAATTCACCACCCTCAAAGGGTGTTTCAGTTCAAAGTTTCTCACTTTCAATACAGGGATAGCAAACTTGGTTCTGACACAATTCACTTACTTGCAGGATCATGTGGTACAATGGGAAAAATACTGACTTGGAAATTGGATGTCTTGGGCACCCAACCTAGCTGTGATCTTGGGCTAGAGTAGGACTAATAAACGTTAATGTCCCTTCTAGCTCCACAATTCCACAGTTATATGTAGATTCTAACCTGATAACTTTTTTTTTTTCACTTTTTTATTTTTAAAGGAACTTTAGATATATGTTACATCGAAAATATAAGGGATTCCCATAAATCCACTCCCTCCCTCAACACACACTCTTTCCCATTAACAACATCTTTCATTAGTGTGGTGCATTTGTTAAGATTGGTGAACACATGTTGAAGCATTGCTACTAAGCATGGCCTGTAGTTTACATTATGTTTTACACTTTGCATCACACAATTTTATAGGTTTTGACAAAATGTATAATGGCTGGTATCCATCACTGAAATATCATGCAGAATGATTCCAATAACTCAAAAATCCTCCATGTTCCACTTATTCTTCCCTCTCCCTCCCCTTAGAACCTCTGGTGACCACTGCCTTGTATCAATGGTACAAGTTCTTCCATTACTAGAATAATAAGTCTACTTTAGTCCATAGTTGCATTCCCCCCTAATGTTTGTTCATTCCTCTATCTTAAGGATTTAGGGATGGTGATGCCCACTCTGCTTCCGATTGAGAGAGGACTTATTTCCATGGGGCAGATGGATGGAACTGTCTTGCTTGCAGTTGCAGATACTTTCTGTTTCTTGAGATGGGCGTTGTCCATCATCATCCTTTTGTTAGTTTTCCTGGGTTAGTCTGATGAACTGGAGAGTAGATGTTGGCTGCAACTCTGCTGAGATTCAGGGCTCACCCTGTACTGATATCTTCTAATAGGTCCTAAAATAAGGTCTTGTACACTGTACAAAGTAGAATTGCATCATGATTAAAAACAGAGACTTTGTTCAAATCACATCTCTACCTTGGTCTACCTGTTTGTCTTGGTACAGGTTATAAACCTCTCTATGCCTCAGTTTCCAATATCTATAAATTAGGAATCATAGTTCCTACTTGTAGCAGTTTGGCAGTTTGATGAAGTTATGAATTCCAAAAATAGATATTAGATTATGCTTGTAAACTGATCTGTTCATCTGGGCATGATTAAGTTATAATTGGGGCTTTGATTGGGCCACGTCAGTAGAGCATTGAGCCCCACCCTTTGGTGGGTGGGAAATCAAATATAAAAGGCAAGGCAAAGGACAGAGTTGTAGTAGTTCTGACGTTGGAGTCTTGAACTGGAGCCCCGGGAAGAAAGAACTTGGTCCTGAGGAAGGAGAGAAGGCCCCAGGATAGAGACAAGCCATTCGCCTGATAGTCTACAGCTGGCCTTGTGGAGAGAGGTAAAGCCTAGAGAGCCTCATAGACTACAGCTGACCTTGTGAAAGAAACAGAAGAGTTGAGCCCGGAGACAAACAGAGTCCCAGGAAGAGAGGAACCCAAGAAGCCTGAACCCTGGCAAACGTCGGCAGCTGTCTTGTTCCAACACGTGGCAATGGACTTTGGTGAGGGAAGAAACTTATGCTTTATGGCCTGGTAACTGGACTTCTACCCCAAATAAATACCCTTAATAAAGACCAACCCATTTCTGGTATTTTGCATCAGCACCCCTTTGGCTGACTAATACACTACATCATAGGATTATTGTAAGGATTAAATGAGATAAAACTCATGCAACCCTTCTTCACACAGGACCTGGAATATTATAAGCTTTCCATAAATAGTAACTATTAACACTATTCAATGTCATTGCTGTTTGAATGAAAAGAATTCATGGAGTTGATATTAGGACTTGAATATGCATAGACACATCATGAACTGCAAAACATTGTGCTGCTACATTACCTATATCCTGTCCCCTTTGTCCTACATCAAGCAGGCACTCCATAAATTATTACTGGTGGGTTGATTAAAGAACTTTTATTTCACCCCCATCTTGTGGGAGTGTCATTTGAAGGTTTTATAATGCTGATACATCAGCCTCAATATGCCAAGTATTGGGGGCCTCTTAAATATAAACTTAAAAGGATCTCTTTGTAAACAATTTCATTTAAATAGCTCACAGATTCTGTAATTCTCAGTCCAAATTCTTGAGGATCTTGATGAATGAATATGATTGGTCAACAGAGAAACGGGCATGCTGCTAATGACAAAAATAATGACTTAAATTTATCGATCAGTACAGTGTGCCAGGCTGGGCTTTATAAACACCATCTCACTTTTAAGAGGTAGGTACAATTACATTGTCCACAGCAAGTAAGTGGCAAAGGCAGGAATTGAATCTGACTTGAGAGTGCAGTTTGCTAAACCTTGCCCCTTGATGTCTCCAGCTCTCTGCAGGTGTATCACATAGAGGTGACTGTGCCTAGGGGATTTGGGGTCCTGCCATTGTTAAGATGTTTGACATGGGGTGTACCTGCAGTTTCTAAGTCTCCAGTCCTCATGAAATTGCCTTGAATTGAAACTAATGTGAAGGGTGTCTTCACATCCGGTTCTCAACTATGAGCATACCGTAGGCAGAATCCAGAGGCCTCCACTAAATCCCCAATTGAAGCCCAGAAGATAAGAGCATGGACTGAGCTCTATATGCAGAGACTGTAATGAACTCACGTTTTTCTGTTTCAATGGATTAATTCTCAACTTCACATCTGATTGATCAGTTTTTTTGTCTTTCTTTTAAATGGTTCTGTGAAAATTAATATTTTGGTGTGGCTCATAATTTAATTCACCTAAGTTTGAAAGAGAATATATTCTATATTTGGGCTCTCTTCATGGAATTTGATTCAGCCTAAAATTGTGATATAAACACTTATTAGGTTGAACCATACACAATTGCCATTTTTGTAGGTCAAAAATAATTGAATATTAGCAAATGCATATGGCTGAACTTAATGCATGCTAAGCAACCAGAAGGCAAAAGATTCATTAACTTCTCTGGCTTTGGTTCCAATCAAGCAACATTTATTTATTAAACATAAGTAAAACCAAAATCTTGTCCTCAAAAACTCATTTTTTTTTTTTTTTTTTTTTTTGGCACTACTGACTATGGTTTACACTTTGTACTGTACAATTTTATAGGTTTTGAGAAAATGGATAATGGCCTGTATCCATCATTGCAATGTCATGCAGGACAATTCCAACGTCCCCACAGTACCCCATGTTACACCTATTCTTCCCTTTACCTTCCCTCAGAAACTCTGGTGGTCACTGCCTTTATATCAATGACACAAGTTCTTTCATAGCTAGAATAATAATAAGTCTACTTTAGTCCATAGTTGCATTCCCCCCTAATGTTTGTTCATTCCTCTATCTTGAGAATTTGGGGATGGTGATGACTACTCTGTTTCTGATTGAGAGGGGACTTAGATCCCATTGGGCAGATGGATGAAACTGTCTTGCTTGCAGTTGTAGATACTATTTTTTTGGCGAAGCGTACATCCTATTTGAAGAGATAAGATATACACAAGAATTATTAATGTGAGAAGTGTACCTGAGCAAATTGCTAAATAAATGGGTCAGACCAAGTACAATAGGACTTCAGAGAAAAGAAAAGCCTATCTGAGGCTAAAATAATTATTTGGAGAGGATAAGATATATGAATCAAGCAGAATTTGGATAACTGGAGAAGGCGTGAACAGGCAAAGAATAGAAATAGGAAATGTCTAGGTATATTCTATACACCCAATTTGGACCAGAGAAATTCAAAATCAAGGTGGAAAGATGAGTTAGAGGCAACTCATGAGGAACTTTGATATCATAGTGAGGAGCTATGCCTTTTTTGCTATTAAGTAGAAACCAACTGAAGCTGTTGAGAGAAATAAGAGCCCAGATATCCCTGCAAAGAGGTATGGGCAGTATATGCAAAAGACATTGTCAGGAGGGAATAGGGTGGAGGGTGAAGAAAGCATCTAATACTCAGATGTTTATAATCAAAAAGATAATAACAAGTATTGACAAGATATAGAAAATGGTACAGCCACTTTGAAAAAAGGTTTGGCTGTTCCTCAAAATGCTAAACATGAGTTCCCATATGATCCAGTAATTCCATCCCTTGGTATATACGTAAGAAAATGGAAAACATTTGTACATGAATGTTCACGACAGCATTATTCATAAAAGCCAAAAACTGTAAACAGCCTAAATATCATTCAGCTGATGAAATATATATATACACAATGGAATATTATTCAGCAATAAAAAAAGGAATGATATACCAATACAGGGTATGACATAAAACATTTTGCTAAGTGAAAGAAACCACTCACAAAAGACCACATATTGTATGGTTCCATTTATGTGAAACATCCAGAATAGGTAATTCCATAGAACCAGAAAGTAGATTAGTAGTTATCCAGGGCTGTAGAGGTGGGGAACAGAGTGAGTGTTATTGAGTATGGAGTTTCTTTTTTAGATTCAGATTCTGGTGATGGTTGCATAATTCTGTGAATATACTAGAAACCACTGGACTGTATACTTTTAATGGGTGAATTTTATGATAAAGTTGTTTAAAAAAATGATTAAGCATCCAAGTTGACTCCAGATTTTAGTATGTTCATTGACTCTGAGACCAGGTGAAACATGAAATGGAGCAAGAGTTGTAGATCCAGAGCTTAGAAACAGCCAGATCTATGGATAAGGGAAGTCTCATGCGAAAGAAAATATGGAAACCAATGACAGCTTTTTCTGCTGCTAGGGAGCTGACAGTTCTCTGTTAAAAACTTACTTACATTCTGCAGACACCAGCCCTGCTCTAAGTTAGACCCTGCTAAATTTCTAGGTGGCCCAAACGTGTTAGAGGTAGTTGATGAGAATGTGCTAAATTCATCTCATTTTGCTTTTGTCCTACAGTTTTTGAAGAGCCGGAAGATCCGAGCAACAGATCGTTTTTCTCTGAAATTATCTCTTCGATTTCGGATGTGAAGTTCAGCCACAGTGGGAGGTATATCATGACCAGGGATTACCTGACTGTCAAAGTCTGGGATCTCAACATGGAAAACCGCCCCATCGAGACTTATCAGGTAACAAGCCCTTCCTTTGCGGGCTTTCCAGGTAAATCTCTTCTTGCAAAGGTTTACAACACAGAATAATAAAAGACAGTACATAATTACATATTTGATAAAATGGTACAGCCGATAAGTAGTGTAAGGTTTAAAACAGGGGTGCATAGGAAAGGGCCTGAATTCAGTTTAACCTAAATATCCACTGAGCACTTATGGTACAATAGATTCTGTAGATACAGAGGTGTACAAGACAAACAGGTAAGCTCCCATGGAGTCCACTGTCTGGTAGGGAAACCAGATGACAAACAAGGAATAAAATGAGCAATTATGGAAGGGATCATACTGAGTGCTGTGGGCATACAGGACCGGGAAGGCCAGGGTAGGAAAGGCGACCCAAAGTGACCCTTAAGCTGAGGTGTGAATGCTGTGAATTAGCCAGAAAAAAATAGTATTCTTAGAACGTCGTGTTCAAAGGCCTGAAATCACGTGCTTCATAAATGACTTCTTTCCAGGGGAATATGGAACACAAGAGCATAAGGATGAGACTGGAGAGGTCGGCAAGGGCCTGATCTTCTAGGCCCTTATAAAGTAGATTTGGATATTTTGTCTTTAGCCCAGGTACAATCAAGGACCATTAAAATGTTTTACATGAAGAATCGACATGAGTTTTGTGTTTTTACTGTGTTTCACTTTACTGGATGCCAAATAGATTAAAGTGTTTGAAATGGATAAGAGGAGATGATGGTAATTTTGACTGCAGTGGTGGCATAATGCTGGAGACAGGTAGGCTGGAGAGTCGAGGAGGTTTGCTTGCTGATTGAACACAATAGGGAAGAGGAATCAAGAAGGATGTGTAGATTCGGGGATAGATGGCGATGGAGTTACCAACAAGGGGAGCAAAGGAGAAGCATTGTTTAACATGGCTTTATTGAAAGAAAATTTGACTTTGAGATAGAGTATTTAGAAGTTAATTCTAGCCAAGGGCACAATGGAAGCAACATTCCAGAGGCAGGAATAAAGGTCTTATTTTAACATATGTTGGACCATATCAAAAGAAGTGGGGAACATCTAGAAAGAGTGATTTGACTTATATGGTGATTCTTAGTACATTCACAAAGTTGTAGAATCATCACCACTACCTAATTCCAGAATTTACTTACATTTCAAAAGGAACATTCTGGTTGGGGTAGGGGGTCTGGGAGAAAGCAAGGAGACGAGTTAGGAAATTAGATGAGGGTATTAGCAATGGAGGTGGCCAGATTCTGGTTATATTTCCAATGGGATTTGACAACAAAGATGATGTAGGACATAAGAGGAAAAGAAGTACCAAGGATCACTCCAAGGTGTTTATCCAGCACTATTAGAGGAGTAGAGTTGTCACTTTATTAAGACATGGAAATCAGGATTTTGTTTGGGGACTTGTAAAGCCAATTAAACATCCAAATGTAGATAGCAAGTAGACAGCTCATTGTGAGTAGGGTATATCTAGCTGGAACATGGAAATAAATACACTCATAGAAAGTAAATTTAAAGTCAGAGTGCTAGATAAGATCACATAAGCATTGAGAATAGTTAGGAAAAAGAAGAAGTTAAGAACTGTGCCCTGGGGCCCCAGTGTTTACTGAAGAGGATTTGGAAAGAGAGATTGGGGGAAAGTGGCTAGGGAGGCAGGAGGAACACTGAGAAAGAAGAATCTCCTGAAGGCAAGTGAAGAAAATATCTTGAGGAGAGAGTCATCAACTGTGCCCAGGACTGAGAACTGACCATTGGATTTAGTAATGTAGAGATTATCAGGTAACCTTAATGAAAGAGGTGTAGGTAGAGTGGCATGAATGAATGTTGATTGGAGTGGATTCAAGAGAAAATGTGAGTAGAAGATATAAACAAAGTAATACAGTCAGTTTTTTCAAGAAATTTTGTTCTGAAGAGAACAGAGACATGTGGTACAGGCTCAAGGACGTTATCACAGCATGTCTTATGCTGATAGGAATAAGCCAGTAGAAAAATTACCAATTGAAGCAGCAAAGTCCTTGAGGGAAGAAATAAGGGATGGGGTCCTTGGCAGAAATGGTCTTAAATGGGAAGGTGGGCTACAGATGCTTGTAAGTTTTGTGATGGGAACAGGTAGAAGTTTTCTCCTTATAGCATCACAAGAAGCAAGGTCATCAGCTGAGTGAGAAGGAGGACTAAGTGTAAAATACTCAACTAAGAGAGTGAATTGAGCAGATGTTGTTGGATTGCTCAAGAATCCACTTGAGGGGTATATTATTGTTTTAAAGTGAGACCATGATGTACGATTGACTGTTTTCTCCCAGCCACATTCACCTGCTTGGGATCTTAGACTTAACCAGTGATAAGGCTTTGCCAAGCAAGTACAATGGACATAGAGAAAAAGCAAAAGAGCTAAAGGTATATGCCAAAGGAATCATTGTAATGATGGGCTGCTGAATCTAAGGTAGGAATGGAGAGAGCTAATGGACAGGAGAAAGTAGTCAGATCAATGGATTTGAAGAATTGATGGAACCAAGATACTAAAGGGGGTGGGTTAGAGTGAGAATTGTTCAAAGGGTAGAGTAATGGCAAGGTCCACAATAAGATGAAGAAAACAAAGATATAGCCTCCATAGCTCTATATCACACAGGGCTGGAGTCAACATGAGCATCCTCTTCCAGCTGCTTCAGACAAATTATATAGCATTACAATTATTAGTACAAAAGATAGGGCCATGGGAACCAGGACCTGAGTGTGGGTGGTATTTACAGAGGTGTGGCCCAGTGGAGAGCCTTTCTTAGAGAAGAGTATATTGAGGCCACAAGTCGGGGAGGGAGCAAGAGAAATTAGCACTTGTATTTTAAGAACAGAGCTATAACATGACATATTCATCACTTTAAGTTCATGATTCTCAAACCATGTTCATTCAGGTGGTGGCAGACTTGGAAATCCCTCATGGATTAAAATTAAATATCATGATTTTATTTACTTATTTCAACTTTAGATGGTATATTTCAAGGCAATTTTATTCCATTTAATACTAATCAAATATGGGAAATAGATGACCTCTCTGATTCATTGTGCATCTAGAAGACTGTTGAAAAAGATGGTGAGGCCCAGTCCAGTGGGAAAAAAATGCCTGCCCTGGCAAGGAGAGGGGTGATGCTCCTGCTGTGCATTTTCATACCTATACTAACTGATCACAGGCATGTTTCAGTGACCGAGAAGGTCCATACTTAAGTGTGATTAGCTATTTTCAAGTCTGTTTTGCCTGAGGATTCTTTTCTTCATAACAGAATATAAAGGCAACATCCTTTCATGGCATATGTTCCTTTCCTTCGAGTGCCCTCAACTGAAACTTAGGTGCCAGTGAGGAGGAAATAATGGTTCAGACTAGGTTTTCCTTTGATTCCTTCCCATCTTTATCTTTCAAGATTTATTTATGGAGTTCTTGGGAATATGGTTCCTGCTAATGGGCCCCTACTTCCGAAGCACACACATTTTGATGCTTATTACCTGACTTGTGGTGTTTCTGTAAAGCTAAAGGCAAAAGGTGAATGGTGAGCAAAGGTTCATAAAAAAGGCAGATTGAGGCAGGCCTTAACTGCCGTGTTTGTAAACTTTTACTTCTGATCCTTCACTACCTGTCAAAATTCTAATTGTTTTCAAGTCAATATTCAGCACCTTACCACCACCAAAAAATAAACAAACAAACAAAAATGACGATTCCAGAGAAGTAATATAATACTCTATTCACTCTCTTATAATTTTACAATTCCTTGAGCATCTTAAGGCTCTGAGAAGTCCCAAATTATAAAAAAACCTTTTTAAACAAGTGTTTTCAAAACTTGTTTCTGCCTTCTCAGAGCCCTCACATCTGTGCCTTGCTATCAAATTTTTCTGTAAAAGAGAATAAGAAGTACAAGTAGATGGGCTGAAAATGAAGGGTCTATTTGCCTAAAAGTTTCCCCCCAGAAAGTAGGAGGAAGGCTGGAATACCAGAATAACAAATTTGGCTTTCATTGTCTACTGGATTAATTCCCAACTTGACATCTTTCCTTTTTAGAAGCCCTACTTCTCTTCCTCTCCTTCCCTCTATTACTCAAAGCACAGAAGTCAGTCAATGGTAAAGTCAAGAAAAAGCAGGAATAAGGCTTTCTTTCTTGAAAAGAGCCCAATTCCTAAAGGCAAGGTCTTCCAACCATCAGAAGAAAAGTTCAGCCTTCAATTGATACCTCAACTCTGCCAACCCCTGGTCTTGACTTTTTCCCCCAAACCAGCACAGACTATTTCCTTGGAGGGAAGTGATGGTAAACTAAAATCCAGAGGCTAAATCTTGTCTACCACTCCACTCATTTAAGACTGCTCAGTGGCTGCCTTTGTACTCTAACAGCAGGGTTGAGTCATTGCAACAGAGACCTTACAGCTGGCAAAGCCTAAATATTTACTAACTGGCCCTTTATAGAAAAACTTTGCCAACCCTTGCTCAAGACCCAGAATCAGCCCCCCCCCCTTTTTTTTTACCCTGACTCTTCTGCTTTTTCACTCAAAGATTCATAACAAAGATCACTTGAGATCTTTAGCCCTACAGATAGCAATAGCCTTCTAAATCACACCTCAGCCACTTCCAAAATGCTCAAAAGGTAATAGAGGCAGGAGAGAGAGGGGAAGTCAATGAGTTAATTATAATAGGGATATTTTATTAGTCAGCCAAGGGGGTGATAACACAAAATACCAGAAATATGTTGGCTTTTATAAAGGGTATTTATTTGGGGTAGAAGCTTACGGTTACCAGGCCATAAAGCACGTTACTTCCCTCACCAAAGTCTGTTGCCACGTGTTGTAGCAAGATGGCAGCCGACGTCTGCCAAGAGTTCAGACTTCCTGGGTTCCTCTTTTCCCGGGTTCCTCTTTTCCCAGGGCTTGTTTCTCTCTGGGCTCAGCTGCCCTGCTTTCTCTACAAGGTCAGCTGTAGACTATCAGACAACCAGCTCATTCTCTCTCTCTCCCCAGGGCTCAATTCTCTGTAGGCTCAGCTGCTCTGCTCCTCTTACTTCCCAGGCTCCAGCTCAAAATTCCAACCTCCCTTCTCTGTGGTGTGGTTTCTCTGTGAGTCCCCGCCCACCAAGGGGGCAGGGATGCAATATCCTATGACATTGCCCGATCAAAGCCTTAATCATTATTTAATCAAGTAAAAGTGAAACCTGTGAATCCAATATAATCTAATATGCCTGGAGGGACAGACCAGTTTACAAACATAATCTAATATCTATTTTTGGAATTCATAAACAATATCAAACTGCCACAGATACTAAGTGTGGGACATGGGCCTCACCTTTGCATCCCCCTTCCCCATCTAATTGTCCCATGGCACTGAAGCAAGCTATTACCCTAACAAGGCTTAGAACTGTTTGGTGTAAAGTAAAGGTGGGGGAAATTAATCTGCAGAGCTAGAAGCACTTTTACTGACCTGATAACTCAGAGAGCTTTTCAAATACCCAAAACATCTTAGGGAATATGGGATGAAGCTAACCTCATTCCATTGCAGGAATCCCTTTGTCCCTGCTTTTTTGTTCTATAATTTTATCACCATCTACAATATCAATATTGACTTGGTTATACAGTCTCTTCCCCCAACATTGGGATAAAAGCACCATGAGTGTATTTTGTTAACTGCTCTATCCCAGGCATAGAGCAGGCATTCAATAAATATATGTCGAATAAAAGATGGAACAATGCTGTCCTCTGATACCTATCAGCAAATTCGCTTAGAAAATGGTCAACTACTTCCTGGGCCCTGCTCCAAGCCACGGTCAACAGCAACCCCAATCACACACCCATCCTCAGGTCCCACAGCTAAAAGATCCAAGCCTGGATTCAGACCCAGTGCCCTCCAGTCTGAGGCACGTGCACACTGAAAGCATTAACAGCTCACAGCAGAAGGGGAAGCGTTCGCAGAAATAATTTTTAAAAGTAATAATTGACCAGTTCCCTCTTGATGTGTCTTCCCATCAGGTTCATGACTACCTCCGCAGCAAGTTGTGCTCCCTCTACGAAAATGACTGCATTTTTGATAAATTTGAGTGTGTGTGGAATGGGTCAGACAGGTAAGAGATGCTCTGGGGCTGGTAAACCTTCCAAAGGTGGGTCTTCTCCTTGAAGAGGGCCTGGGAAATTTATCCTAAGCATGGCTTACCCTAAAGAGAACCCAAAACTAGCCCTGAGGAGGCCCAGCAGGGATGCATTCTGTGCGTCACTGTGATTCTCCAAGATGGTCTAAAGAAGGGGAGGATACAGTGAGACCCCTGGGTTCTCTTCAGGACTGGCACAGGAGACAATTTAACGTCAGCCCAAAAACCCCATATATTACACACAAGATATCTCCAGAGCCAGGTCAACATACCTAAAATGAAGACTGCTAATAATCTGTTGGCAAATTCCAGCCTGACTGGTTCAGATTACTGCAGTCAAAGTATGCTTCTAGATCTAAAAGAATCTCTTGAAGTTGCTAGGGTAGAAGTGGCCAACGGCCTGGTGGTTCATTAGCTGAACTCTAGTCAGCCTCATTTATCACAGTCCCTGAAAGTGATTTATTACTGTTTTAAGGCCTTTGATTTCAACAATACTTCACATTACCTCCAGAGAGTTCATTTTCAGTTTGACAAATACAGATGATTCTGTCTTCCATGAGAACCAAGTGTAGGCTGCCAGGGGCTGATTGTTTCCTTGATGAAGATGGCATTAAGAACAGTGTTCAGAAGCACTGAAATACCATCAAGGCAGGCAGGCATGCAGAGCCGTGAGTTTTGAGTGAACATGGGCTGTCCCCCTCTGACCAGCGTTTGGCTTTCTTTGCCACTGCACCAAAATGAACCTCCCACTTAGCAGGCCTGGAAGGAATCACCACCCAGCACAGGGCTCACATCACCCCATCCAGCTGGCAGAGGGCAGGTGAAGAGAGAACAACTGCGACATATGAGCAAAAACCCCCAAGGGGTGTAGAAGCCAACCCCAGCTCTATTCTTTTTCTAGGAAACCAGACCAGCTATTGGTACTATTGCCCCAATTTCCCATCTAGCCTAGATTTTAAAACTACGCTGATGAGGCACACACTCCAAAGGCATCTCACACATTGTTTTATTTCATCCTGACCACAGTCCCAGAAGGTTATTTCTATCATCCCCATTTTACAGTTGAAAAAACTGAAGCTCAGAGAGAGAAAAGTAACCTGGCCAAATTCACAAATGAATAAGTGGTAGATACAAGAGTAAGAAGTTTTGAATTTGAATCCTAAGATCAACATTCTTTTCATAATATCGCAGCTGGGAATTTTTATTTGGGGGTGTATTAGTCAGCCAAAGGGGTGCTGATGCAAAATACCAGAAATGGGTTGGTCTTTATAAAGGGTATTTATTTGGGGTAGAAGTCCACAGTTACCAGGCCCTAAAGCATAAGTTTCTTCCCTTACTAAAGTCCATTGCCACATGTTAGAGCAAGACAGCTGCCGACGTTTGCCAGGGTTCAGGCTTCTTGGGTTCCTCTCTTCCCGGGACTCTGGTTCCTCCACAAGGTCAGCGGTAGACTGTGAGGCTCTCTAGGCTTTACCTCTCTCCACAAGGCCAGCTGTAGACTATCAGGTGAATGGCTTGTCTCTATCCCAGGGCCTTCTCTCCTTCCTCACGACCAAACTCTCTTACTTCCCGGGACTCCAGTTCAAGATTCCAATGTCAGAACTACTACAACTCTGTCCTTTGCCTTGCCTTTTATATTTGATTCCCCCACCCACCAAGGGGTGGGGCTCAACGCCCTACTGATGTGGCCCAGTTAACACCCTAATCATAACTTAATCATGCCCAGATGAACAGATCGGTTTACAAGCATAATCTAATATAGATTTTTGGAATTCATAATTACATCAAACTGCCAAATGGCTAAAGGGTGTAAGGTTGAGATTTTTTTCAAAAAATAAATATTTTCTCACTTAAAAACAAGTAAGGTGATGGGTGGAGGAAGCCAGTATCAATGCATGGGAAGCAGTGAAGCAAAGTTTGTAAACTGGTTTGTACCCTGGAGTCAGGCAGATGTGGGTTTGAATCACGACGTTGCCACTTCCTAGCCATGTGACATGCATTACTTACTTCTCATCTGTAAATGCCCTACTAGACAACTAAGTTGAAATGCGAGCGTGGAGCTAAAGCACCCAGCTCACGCCTAACAAGGTATTAACAGTTCCCTCTAATACAGAGACGAACGCATTTTGAGACATCCGATTCTTGGGCCAGTTTAACAAAAATTTTCCTGGCACGACTGACCAAGTACCCCAAATCCTTACCCCCTTGCTGTGGCCCAGTCTTGTCAGTGTTCCTTTATCTTCACAACCCAAATCATGTGTGAGATACCTGAGACCCTGTGGGTTCCCATCACATCCAGGCCGGCAGGCACCAGGAAGTGTAATTTGAGCAGCACTGTCAGATCCCCTTGCCAAGGATTGTCTGTCTCCCCACTCAGCCTGTCACCATCCTGAACTATCACCATTAAAGAGCCTGTTCCTTGCTCCTGAAAGGCTTTTGACATTCCCTCTTCTCTTGATCAATTGCAGATATCCCTGAGAATGGAAAACCCATAAAAATGTAGAAACAGTGTCTTCACCATCCCAAATCCGTTAAAACTTTGAGTGTGTTTACTCTGTTCCCTAGAGGGATGATAACGGCGTCCATTTCTATGTAAATTTTCTGAAAAGCTGAATTTAGAGCTAGTTCTTAAAATGGGAGAGGATTTGCCCTTTTTTAATGAAATGTATGGTGCCATGAGCTGGCCACAGTGTGGTGTCGTTTGCTCCGGAAAGACAACAGGGCTTTGTGACTGCCTTTCTCCATAGCACTCTGACATCACCTGTTTCCTCTCTGCATTGCAGCGTCATCATGACGGGCTCCTACAACAACTTCTTCAGGATGTTCGATCGAAACACCAAGCGTGATGTTACCCTTGAGGCCTCGAGGGAAAACAGCAAACCCCGGGCTATCCTAAAACCCCGGAAAGTGTGCGTGGGGGGCAAGCGGAGAAAAGACGAGATCAGCGTCGACAGTCTGGACTTTAGCAAAAAGATCTTGCATACAGCTTGGCATCCTTCAGAAAATATTATCGCAGTGGCGGCTACAAATAACCTATATATATTCCAGGACAAGGTTAACTAGGAGGACAAGTTATTACTTAATCTCACATACTGAATACTAGTCAAACAAGTTTTTAAATGTTTCTTTGAGTCTTCATTTAATGCATTGACTTTAATTTCCCTATGCAGAAAACAATTGGAATAGAATTCAAAGGAGTCCAACTTTCCCAACTCCCCAGTTCTAAGAAACTTTTGTCAAACCCAATAGGTCTGGGACACTTTTGTTTAGAAATGAGAATTTCCAGCTAACAGTAATTCTTCCATAGTTGACTTTCTGATGCTTTTATTACCCGGTTTCTCTGGTGGGTCCAGTGTTCTGTTTCTAGGTGTTGAGATAAAATGAGGTTGTCTGTAGTATTTAAGGAGAAAAGAAAATTTTTTTTTAATTAAGCAACTCCATTTGATTGAAAAAAATCAACAAAAAATAAACACCGTTTACTCTTAGAGAAATTCTCCTTGTTTTGTGAAAAATCAGAACTAGTCAGCGTCTCTTGCCCCTTCATCAGGGACTTTTTTCCATTTTCTTTTTAACATTTTATCTGAGCCAGGATTTATTCCTTTTCATGAGGCTGAGAAAAGGACGCAGGATGAGAAGGGAGGGAACACACCGACCCGCTATATTCTCCTTTAGTCAACGCCATAGAAACAGCCTGGGATTTTGGCTGGGAAATGCCACGAAGCCTTCGGGGAACATAAAGAGAACCCTTTCTACACAGTTCTTCTCAGAGTTAGCTTGGCAAGGCCATGTGGGGCCAGGTTCCATCTGCTGCATTTTCACTTTTGCTTTTTGTCATTTTAAATGGCTCCATAGAATCCTCTACTTACACAGTCATTGGCTTTTTCTCTCCAACATTTTTCAACTTATTTATTCCACTGCCTTCTAAAGGCTGAGTTCTGGTTGCTTATTTCTGACGTTCCAAAGGAAGTAGTAGGTTTGAGACTGTGGTAACTCCCTGACTCCCTGAGAAAGGCTGGTCTGTCTGGATGTTTCCTAAGCAGCACCCTTCCCTCCTCCTGGGTTTTGTAACCAAAAGTGCCAAGGCCATCAATCTCACTGTAGGTAGAACAAAAACGGTCAGTAAAAATGCTGATTTGTAAAGTCTGACCAAGCAATTCTAACCTGTCCCAAGCACGCCTTCTTGGAAAAATAGACAAGAGGGCTCTCTTCCTACAAAATGAAAGCTGGGGGAATCAATAGGCTGTGACATCAGAGCGGCATCTGCTTGAACCGGTGGAGGCTAGTTCATCCTACTCCCCCGCTGGGGATTAATTCAGACTTACAACCTCTTGCAAGCCACTTCCAGTGGGTTCTATATGGCACATGTCTGGGAAAGAAAATAAGTGAATTCAAAGGATTTATACATTTGGAGAGATGGCTCAGAAAGAGGGGTGAGCAGCTCCAAAAAAGCTGGGTCTGGGTTTAGTGTTTCCACATCTAAAGCAAATCTGCCATAGTGACTCAATTCTTCTAACTTCTATTTGATGGATGGGAAATGGCTTGAAATTAGAAGTCTTTTGATTTAAAGAAAATTTCCATTCAGTTTGTAAATTTATTGGAAGTGCCAACTTTCAAATGTAATTTGTTTTAGAGGAGAAAAAAAAAATAGTATAAGAACCATATTGTGCCAATCCTAAACCACTATCCATTTCATAACAGCTTTTTGGACAGGAAAGAACACTCAAGTGAACACAATTTTATAAGATACAACCCAACTTCAGAAACATTAAAATGTGAAAAAGTGCATTTCAACATTGAGGACACAAGCTAATTCAGACACAGCTTTCTCAGTGTTTCTCATGCTGCCTGCAGTGAAGGCCTCTCTCCAGGCGTCTCAAGAAAAGTGGCCAAGGTAGAAACTCCCTGGCAGGATGCCTAGACTGAGGAGACAGGGTTCTAGGAGGAGACCTGAGAGAGTCAAACATCTCAGCTCACAGGGAATTGTAAAATAAAGAAGAACCAATGGGTTATTGTCCCAAATTTACTATCAACTTCCTCTGTGGTCTTTAGTCCATTCCTCTGACTCGGCTCCTCTGGCTGTACCAGGTGGGGGTTGGGGTGGATCATTGTTTCCCAAACTTAAGCATCCACCCACTTCTGTACTATTACTCATTTAGCATTTATTTAAGTCAACTTTTTGAAAGCAAGACTTAGCCTCCTTTAAAGAAATAATATTCAGAATATGTCGGTTTTGATGTGCCGGTTATTTTTTTCCTAATATTAAAATATAACCATAAATACAACAAACATGCCCACGCACCACCAAAAATGCTCTTGTGTACCGCCGGGAGCATGTTTATCACATCCTGGAACACTGATTAACTGATGTCACCGAGCGCGTAAGCCCTTGGCGGTGTCAGAGTCTCTGTGGACAGTGGTTTTTTTCACATATTGGAGTCAAGATTTCTCCCCAGAACACATCCATGAGCAATTTTGGTCACAGTTTTAAGGGGTTCACAGCCCCCAGCCACCCATGTGTGAACTCAGAGTTTCTACTATAGTCAAACCCCCTTTCGTCCCAGCACAACCTGAGATCCAGAGAGTGGGAGGAATTTGCCAAAGATCTCAGAGCTGAAACCAGAGGGCAGCCATCCTCTCTCCTTTACCCCATACATACACAGGCTGCATCAAAGCACACTTCCCAAGACTGCTAGACAGGAACAGAGCTGGTAAGGCCCTACAGATCAGGCCTCAGGACGTAATAACCACCACATGTTTCCTTAATTTCCTGCTTTGTGCCAAGTACTGAACTAGGTAGTTTACATTCATGATCCTCATTAGCCCTAGTGCTGATGATGCGTAGTTGGTGGCACATAGAAATCAGTCCCTTTGGCCGACACTACAAGCTACCTGAAAGCTGGTTTGCCACCTTTTTAAGAGTTTGTTTGTTTCTAAGGACCTGGAACTATTTTCTACTGCAAGGTCAGCTGCTTGGTAAGATTGTTGCTAATAACTGTTACAATTGGAAGATATCAGTTGACTTAGGGGAAAAAGAGAGACACGTTTTACTAAAATCACCCTAATACAACATTCAATTCCTGACACTTAAATAAAGCAATTCAAAAAACTGAAATTGGGCACACATCCATGTTTTCTTGTTATGGGAAGGAAGAGAAAAGCCAGCATGAAGTACTGGGATATACATAGGTGGATGAGCAGTAAGAACCAATTTGCTTCTTAAGTCCTTAAAGAATAACTCCTGCCTTTACTCTTCTATTGAAGGAAAAAAAAATGCATCTTTAAACTTCTCATCGATCTTCTAATTAACCCAACCATGTCAACATGTGTTAGGCAGCCAGCATGTGTAAGGTGGAACAAATGTTAGGTGGAAAAAAGATGAAATTAAAGTTCTGTTAGCTCAGGGATCTGATGAAATGAGTTAGCTGATTCCAATATATTTCTTTTGATCACTCCAGGGCTCATTATAATAAAAGTTATATCTTCAAATGCTCAACCATTGGCCACATGCGAGACATGATTTCTCTTCCTTCAAGCCTGCAGAGCAGCTGCCCAAAGCTTCCCTCTTGGTACAATTCAGTTCTTTAATCCTTCTGCTGACTGCAGGGCTCATGGCAGACTCTCTAGTACGCCTAATAAATAGGCCTTGCGGTTGGACGCTCCAGTCCACAGCCTTAACGAGGGAGCCCTTCCTAATCTGCCCTCTTCCATTATAGACATGTGTAGATGAGAATAATAGTTCTAAACAATACCCCTAAGATGCAGAAATCCACCACTGGGAAGCGTTCACTCTGAAGCATGATTCTTCATGCACTGTCATGCCTTAACCTGTCTCTTTCCCCTGCCTAAGTAAAGCTTTAGGACTGCTTTCCATGGGAGGGATGTGCCTGAAAGAACTTGGGACAAGGAGCATAGGAAATGCAGAGCCTACTCCTGGTCTGCCACTAAGTAACCAAGGAACTTTCACAAACCACTCAGTCCTTCATTAGTCTCATCGCCTTTAAAATGGTCAGGAACCCATCTGCCCAAACTCACCAAACTATTGTGAGAATCAAAAGAAACCCATTCATAACTACTTTGATATGGTTAAAGCACCATAAAATATTAACAGCCACAACACACACTGAGGACATACTGATTTCCATTCATCATCTCATTGGTTTCTCCCAGAAACCCCACAGGATGGATGCTATTATTCCCACTTTGCAAATGAGGAAACAGAGTCAAGATGTCAACCTAGCCAAGAGCACATAGCCATGGAAGATGGAACTAGGACTCCAACTCATGGCCTTTGACTCTAAAGCCAGATCTGTTAAAATACTGGTTGTACTCCTTCTAGTATGTGATAGTAGCTAAAATTTATTGAACATTTATGTGGCCAGAAACTTCTGTGAGTGTCACATGAATTAATGCATTCATTTCCAAAACTCTAAATGCAGATACTCTACTCTTATCTCCATTTTCAAGATAAGGAAACGGAGAACCAGAGAGATGACATAACTTGACCAAGTTTGCACAGCTCATAAGTGGCAGAGCCAGGACAATTGGGTCAAAGGTCTTGAAAGCCATTTCCAGGGGGTTCTTTATGGCATACTTCTGGGAAGGAGGATAAATGAATTCAAAGAATTTACACCCTTGGAGTGGAGGCTTAAAGAGGAGGTTGGCAATGCCTAGAAAACTGGGTCTAGGTTCAGTGTCTCCATATCTAAAGCAAACCTGTCATGGTGACTCATTTCCTCTAACTTCCACTTAGTGGAAAATGGATTGAGACAAGAGATTTTTCATTGAAAGAAAAATTTTCTTTCAGTTTGCAGATTTATCAGAAGTCCCAACTTTCAGTATATTTTGTTTGGAAGAAGAAAAAAAGTTAAGGAAAGGACCATGCCATCTCAATTCTAAGCTCCTCACATTATAGATAGGTAAATGGAAGAAATTACTTAGAAAATTAGTCCCAGTGATGGCCCATTGGTTCAGTCAAATATTAAACATTTATTGAGTGTCTGGTATGTGTCAGACAGCCAGGTCCTAGGCAAGGGCCTGGAATTACTGAAATATATAAGCCACTGGTCCCCACCTTCTAGGAGATGACAGTCTTATAGGGTAAACATGCATTTTGTAGACCTATTTACAGCACAATGAGGCATGTACTGGTACAGAAATAGTAGAGAAGATGAAATGGTTAATGAAGGGTAGTTAGGAAAGGTTTCTCAGAATAGGTGACATCTTAGGAGAGTTTTAAATAAATCCACCCGACAAAACCTGATATGGTATTTCCAACAGAGAGAACATGTGCAGGTCCTGAAGCAGAAATGTGTACAGCATGGGAGCACGAAGCCAACGTTTCTCTCATTATATGAGAAACACATTGTCAAGTTGTCCAAGCTGCCCTACTCCTCCCTCCCTTCATTCATCCATCCATCCAGTAACAAACATTAATTAAGCGTTCATGTCCAGGCATGTACTTTAATGTAAAGAATAAGAGCATCAAGAAGGAACAAAAGGAAGCCAATATTTACTGGACACTTATGTGACAGGCATTGGGTAGACACTTTGTAAATCATACCATCACATGACAGGTAAATATATTATCCCGTTTTTACAGTTGAGAAAACAGACTGAGGGTTAAATGATACAACTATGGTGACAAGAGCCCCAAATGTTATCCAGATCCGTTCTGTTCCAAATCTTGTACTTCTTCCATCAGAGTGAGCAGTAATGCATAGATACCTTGTCTTGTTTTGGAGGTTTTTTTCCCTGCAAGTGAGAATACTCACAAACACACCATTTCTTTGTGACCAAATCTTGCCTGACAGCTGAACAGGAATACAAATTTGACCTATCACGAAAGCAGAGAGTGAAGTCAAGTGGCTCACAGAGGTCTCTAACTCCTGACCCTGACCTTATTATTACAGTTTAACCGTTCCCAAATTTAGATCTTCCACGGCCCATTGGTTAAACTGCTGGTGGCAAAATCCAAGTGATCTGCTGTCTCTGCCGATTTCTGCCTCAGATGCTATCAAAACAATGACCACTGTATGACTAGAAACAGGGAGTTTGCTACCACCAGGTCCCTAATCCACTCCCTGCCCCACCCCTCATTCCCTGAAAAGTCGAGCCTGGTGCTCTTGGATGGACACAACTACCAAAGCCCTTCCTCCTCACCCATCTCAGGGCTCTCGGTTGCTGCCCCCAATCCTTTTGGATACTAATGTGGTGTGAGCAGGAAAGCGGCAGTGGAGAGGGCATTTCTCCAGAGCTCATTCTTCTATGGAAACCCAGAGACCACACATGCTGTAATCCTTGCTGTGACTGGCTAGTGATACGCTCTCACCCATCCAAAGCAGTAAACTCTTGTGAGGGTCCAGGAGGACCTCAGGGAGGCTGGAGTAGAACTGAGGGAGGAGGCAGCCCCATTGTTGAGAGGAAAAGCAGACTCTTGGCATTCAGCCCGGTGGGTAATATTCATTCATTCATTTACTCACGAAACACTTGGTGATTGACCCTGTATGACCTGCCACACCCTGTGCCAGGCTGATCTGGGGAAGCAGAAGTGACAGGTCTGTGTACATAGCGCTTACAGTGTCCTGGGAGATACATGCATGCTCACAGGCAGTGGTAGCAGTAGAACGCCATGGTTAAGAGCCCACGATGCCAAGTCTGCCACTGAGCTCCACCACTCACAAGGTAAGTGACCCCTGGGCAAATTACTTACCCTCTCGGTGTCTCAGTTTCCTTATGGATAAAATAAGGATAAAAATGGCAACTGTCCCTTAAAATTACTGTGAAGATTTAAGGATTTAATACACACAAAACTTCTAGAACTGTGCCTAACCCACAATAATTACTCCATGTATGTTTATTACTATTGTTCTGCTACTACTATAAAATGTATGACATATGCTAGGATGGCTTTGTACAGGGTGCCGGGAGAAAACAAAGAAGGACCATCTCTTCCAGAGGAGGCAATTCCTAAGACAAAGCCTGATAGATAAAGGGAGTGACTTATCCAGGGAAAAGAAAGGAAGAGACTGTTCCAGGTGTCAGGATAGTATACATGAAGGCAGAAAAGAATATGAAGTATTTAAGAAATTTACAATATTCCAGAATGACTGACTAGTAAAAGGCAGGAAAGCAGACCAAGAGAAGAAAGGAAACAAGGTGGAGTGTCAATAAAGCATCATGTGAAAAAAAAGAACAATGCATAGCCTTAGTGAGGTTGACATATCAGAGAATATTCCAATAGCTAGCCTATGAGCTGCTCAATTGGGGAACCATGGTTTTCAGAACTCAGCAAATATTTATGGTGTAGGCACAGGCAATGGAATAATAAACACGGCACAAATGCTCCCTTCTGAGAGAAGCCTTTCCTAACCACTCTAAATTTTATGAGGACTGAGACATTGTTTAGTCCATTCTTCTATCACCGGAGCACAGAGCAGTGTCTGGGCCATGCTCAGTGGTTATTTGTTGAATGAATGAACAAATAAATAGAGAAAGACAGGCACAGCCCCTGCCCTCGGGAAGCTTACAAGATGAGCAGTGCCCTATTGGGAGTTTGAATTAAGGGAAACCTGCTATATGGAAATCCAGATGACATTACAGGACTGCTCAGCCAAATTATGGAATTTTTAAAAATAAAAAATTGAGAGCTGGTGAGCCAAGATGCATTCAGAGCAAGTGACAGAGCTCGGATTACAGCGTTAGTTAATAGAGCTCACGTGTCCCTGCCTGATGCATTTCCCTCCCTGCAGTAGTTAGCCTTCTGGGACCCTGCAAAGCATGCAGAAAGGTTGACAGCTTACAATCAATACCATGTTCACTGATGCAGAGAGCAACATTATCACATCCAAGATATTACCCCCACATCCCGGCTCCAGTACTAAATATTCCTCATAACAAGGGTAAGGGAAGTGACAAGAGCTATTATTCTCAACCTTCCCACTTGGAAGCAAGAGGTGAGGCAAACCTTCCCCAGGATGTTCTTAGGGGAAGGCAAAGCCAGGTCCCCAAAGATCTATCACCCTCTCAGAGCTGAGCATATGCCTAATGTAGTAAGACAAGGGTGGGGTAAGATTGGCATTTTCATTTGCCTGGGTATCCACAATACAGGAGGGGAGGCTCTGTGGGCAGCCAAGAGGTACCACAATAAATTAGAGGTGGATGGAGGGTCGGGTCGGCGCAAATGTGTAAGGCATGAATGCTGGATTTTATTCTACGTGCCCAAGTCACTCTAATGAAAAAACTTGACTTCTCCCAGTTTGGCTTTCTTATTTCAGCTTCTCTGACTGTAGCATAATTGAAAGTCATATTTTATCTAGGCCAGTGGTTTCTAACTCTAAGCACAGTAGCCTGAATTTATCAAAGAGAACAGCAAACAATTACAATTGCATGTTGAACGTGATCTATTTCTCTGCGAAGCAAAGTGGAGTCAGTTGTATTACCTACTAGCCACAACACAGTGCTGCTATTAAGTACACTGCGGAATGGTTTTTTAGCCTATGATGGGACTCTAACTGGAAGAGGGCAGGGGAGGACACCAGGGTTATTGTCTTAATTCAATGGTGCATTTATTTGATGGCAGCCTTCATTTTTCAGCCTCTCATTTCATCCCTTTTGAGATAAAGGACAATGCTCTTATTTTTCATATTTTTCATATTCTTTTTGAAAAAGTAGAAGGGTTAATTAGCTAATATTTGTGATGTTTCCTGATGAAAGAATCAGCTGAAATTCAAAGATTAGTACATTCATCAAAGATGCAACAGATGTCATAGAAACTGATAAAGTGTCCATCAAGAAACAAGAAAGCTCAGTTCAAAATATGATTTTTTTCTAAAGTACAAAAAGAGCACACAATTTCTGGAATGGAACATGGCTCAAAGCAGCTCTTCACTTGGGCCAGCATGGGGATGGTTAACTAACTCCATCAGGCTCAGATGAGCCCCACTGTGTCCCCAGAGTGACATTAGGGAGGTTCCAGCAAGAAAGGTGATTACAGCTTTTCCCTGTTCTCCAGTATTAAACAAAATGGATTCTTCTTAACATGATATCACACACACACTCAAAGCTTCAACTAATGGACCATCCTCTCTGAGAGAATCATCTCTGAATTCATGACCCTTCCTGTAGAAATGGTGGATACTTCCCAGCTGCTTAAGGACACAACCTGGAAACAAAGGTTGTAAATTTTTTTAATTGTATTTTACATCAGGGCTGGGGATCCATTTACAAATTAAAGCTCTGTTGGCTTGGTTGATAATAAAGTTAAATGACTACACATAAGACTCTAACGACCTCATTTTTCACCTGCTCATTATATTACTCAGTCACAACTACTCTTTGGTTGGAATAACTGCCCTGGGTGATGAGCAATAATTGAACATTATTGTTTTTGGAGACATTTCAACTTATTTAAGCACTTTCACAATCAGAGAGAGAATGCCATCTGCCCAAAGTTATACAGAAAGTTACTCCAAGACCAGGAACTAAAACCAGGTCTTTTGAACCTCTAAGATCAGTTTGATTTTGTTGGGATTTTTTTTCCATGTGCCTAGAAATAATGGGACTACTCAAACCCAGTTGACATTCTTGATAAAAAGATTTCAATTTCTACTGAATAAGCATTCAGCTTTTCTGTCTGGAGTACCATTCAAGCAGCATTCTGCCTGTGGTCCTGGGAGAACCGCCTCACACAAAGACTTCCTGACATGCACATGGGCACAGGTTTGCAAAGATGAGCCCATTGATTTATTCACCACACTAAATATCACGTCACTATCCACAACACTAAATGCTATAAATTATTTTTCCTTCTTACAGATTTCACCATTGATCCAATACCTGATAATGTCCCACACAGTAAACTACAGAAATAAACAAGTCCTTGTCCTCAAGGAATACAGTCTAATAGGAAAAGCAGTTCCAAACAGATACGTTCAAGAAAACAGGGTAAACATAAAGGCAGAGATAGGAGTAGGTTATTTTGGCTCTAAAGAGCTAGAACACTCAGTCTCCTGGAGGAGAAGAAACTGAGTTAAATCCTAAAGGATGATCAGACCAACCAGGTGAGAAATAACATGAGCACAGGCACAAGGTTGACAAGCACACCTATGCTGAGTACTACACGCAATTGGATTCTGCTGAAAGACTCCTGGCTAGTAATTGCTGAGTGCTGGTGAGGTAGGGTGGACAAGATTGTAGAGGGCCATTTAGAGGGCATTGACGTCACTCGGTGGGCTGTGGAGAGCTGCTGCAAGATTTTAAGGAGAGAATTGACATAGTTGGAATTACATTTTTGAAGATCCCTCTGCCAGCTGTGTAAATGATGCTTTTGAAGTGGATAAGATTGAAGGCAGAGAGCCTCCTTAGGAAGGTGTTCAAGTGGTCTAGGAGGAAGATGATGAGGACTTGAACTGGGGGTGGAGGAAAAATTGAAGAGTTAAAATCAATATAACTTAGAGATTGATTTGATGAGATCTACGAGAGAAAAAGAAGCTAATAAAGCTGCTTAGATTGCTATCTAAGATGATAAGTGTGGCAAATTGAATTATGTACCCAAGAAAAACATGTTCTAATCTTAATCCTTTCCTGTGGGTGTGACGCCATTGAAAATAGGGCCTTTTCATGAGGTGTTTTAGTTAAGGTGTGGCCAACTGTTTTAGTGTCCTAGGCTGCTCAAAGCCAGTACCATGAAATGGGTTGGCTTTAAACAATGGGAATTTATTAGCTTACAGTTTGAGGCCGTGAAAATGTCCAAATCAAGGCATCATCAAGGCAATGCTTTCTTCCCGAAGACCAGTTCCCAGTGATCCTTGGCTCCTCTGCCACATGACAAGGCACATGGCAGCTTCTGCTGGTCTCTTCCTTCTCTTCTGCATTCTATTTATTTCATCTTCTTGCTCCTGTGGCTTTCTCTCCTCTCTCTCTTGATATACATTCCATTTATAAAGGACTCCAATAAGAGGATTAAGATCTTATTGGTCTTCATTCAGGAATGAATGAAGTAGGTTACACCCTAACCCCACTGTACGAAAGGACCTACTTACAATGGATTTACATCCACAGGAAGAATATGTTTTTCTAGGGTATATACCCTTCCAATCACCACACCAACTGAATCAAGATGGGTCTTAAACCTGCTACTGGAAGGCTTACAGAGAAGGCCACAGGGAAAAAGCCACAGGGAGAAGTCAGAAGTCAATAGAACCTGGAGGAAAATAAAGACATCACCACGTGCACTGCCATGTGATAGAAAAGCCAAGGATCAATAATCACTGGCAGACAGCCCCAGAATACCATAGCCCACAGGGAAAAAGCATCACCTTGCCAATACCTCAGTTTTGGACTTCTCCTAGCCTTGAAACTGTGAGCCAAAAAAGCCCATTGTTTAAGCCAAACCATTATATGATATTTATTTTAGAAGCTGGGAAACTAAGACAATAAGCAATGGCATGAACAGACATGGGCAATAAAGGAACAGGAGTAGGTTTAGGGAGGAGGAAAAGAGAAAGATGAGGAGTCTAACTTTGGATATGCTGAGTTTGAGCAGGCAGTGGAACAGCCCGGTGAAGAGAAAACCCCAGCCAGCATCTAGATATAAAGGTATGTCACTGAGAGAAGTCTGGGCTGAGAGTTGGATGTGATAGTGTGTTAGTCATCAGGGTGCAGGCCTTTGTGGAGGAGATTACACAGGGAGAATGTAGAGTGAGAACACCCGTTGGCTGCAGAGAGAATCCTGGAGCCCCTCTTTAAGAAGCAGACAGAGGATAAGGACGACCCAAAGAAATAGGGAAGCAAGGAAGCATCAGAGGCACAAGAAGAAAGATGGGAAAAGGTGCATGTGAAGATAAGAGCTCCCTCTTTGAAAAACAGTTTCTACAACTCTACATTAAAAAAAAGAAACTGTAGAAAAATGGGCAAGAGACTGGAAGACATTTCATAAAAGAAGATACCCAAAAAGTCAATAAACAGTTAAAAAAATATGTTCTACTTAGTAATCAAGGAAATATAAATAGTACTACACATCCACAAAATGAATAAAATTAGATGGACCAGCACTAACAACTGTTGGCAACAATCTGACACAACTAGAGCTCATATGCACTGTTAGTAATATATTAAATTGGTGCCTCTTTGAATATCAGTTTGGCATTATCTACTAATGTTAAAAATATTCTTACACTATGACTCAGCAATCTATTTCACTTCTAAGCATATATGCAACAAATGTATGCATTTATAAACCAGGAGACAAGTTCACAGCAACATGATTCATAGAAAATAAGTCAAATTACAACAATACATTCCTTTCACAAAATATAATATTCCTTTTACAAAATGGAATACATTCCTTTCTAAAATGGAATACTGATCAGTTAAAAATGATTATATTACAATGTTGCACAAAAACAGGGATAAATATTTCAAACAAGAGGTTGGGTAAAAGAAACCAGACAAAAGAATGTACGTTCAGAGGATGGCTATGGGAAGATGGCAGAGTAGGAACTCCAGGAATCAGTCCTTCCACCAGAACGATATTAAATAGGCAGGAACTGCCTGATTCAACTCTTTCAAACTCCACAGTCCAGTGGAACACTGTACAGCATCCAGGGAAGAGTGGGAGGAAGAGGCAAGTAAGCTTCAGTAAATATTGGTAAGTTTCACTCTTTGTGCAGCGGCTACCTTCACCCTCCCCCAGCCTCGGAGCTGGCAACAGTGAGGTCCTCAACCCCAACTCTCAGTGCAGCTTGCTGGTGCCAGGGTAGGATTTAAAGACTTAGTTCCCCAAGATCTGGGAGTGTGCAGTGCCATCACTGATCACTACTTTTGATCAGATACTTCAGATTGCTGAGGCCTGGCTCTGAGGGCAGCCCTTGTTCCAACCTGCCATGGGCAAAAGTGGCAAGGAGTCTTAAAGACCGTACCTGTGATGGTTAGGCTAATGTGTCAACCTGGCCAGGTAATGGTGCCCACTTGTTTAATAAGCAAGCACTGGGCTAATTGTACTCCAAGGACATTTCATGGACTTAAATCATCAGTGAGTTGATTGCATCTATGGCTGATTACATCTACAATCAACTGATCAGTTGAAGGCCTTAAAAGAAGAGAGAATTCCCATCTCTACTTCAGACAGACAGCTTCTCCTGGCAAACTCATCAAGGACCTTCATCAGAGTTGTTGGCTTGTAGCCTGCCCTATGGGATTTGGACTCGTACACCCCCACAGTTGTGTGGCACGATTTTATGAAATCTCATAATATTTCTTGATATTTCCTGTAAGTTCTGTTTCCCTGGAGAACCCTGACTAATACAGTACCCTTCCTCAAAACTATAGAAAAGTCAAAGGGCTGCATTTACTAGACAAGTGCCAAATAATTTTTTTAAAAAAATGCAGCTTCAAAGAGCCATAAGAAAATCTCTTGGCACCTTTGAGGACCCCTACCTCAACCCCTCCCTGGGACAGTGTGGAGTAGGCCAGCATTCCTTTTGTGGGTCTCTGGCCTCCTTCTGGCTGGGAAAGACTGATGTAGGAAACTCCAGTGAAGCTTGCCCCACCCCCTCCCAGAATTTGCCCTCCACGCAAAAGCAGCTTGGGACAGGGAAGAGTGTAAGAAAGAATTGAATTGGGCCACCTGGGGCAAAGGCTTACCTGCTTTAAGTCCTGGGATGGAGCACAGAGGGGAGGAGAAGTTCTGTTTCCTAGGGAGTATAAGGAGCATTCAAATTCCTGTAAATAGGGGAACTTCCAAGGCTATTAACAAGCAGAAGCCAAGGACAAAACACAGGCTCAGAAAAGACAAGGAAACCTAGCACGTTGCATTCGCCTTGAGCTGACATTCTTGATAGGAGGGCTGAATTCTGAAGAGGAGCACGAACCAATGCAAAGCCAGTTTACAAATACTGGGAAACGTATTGTTTACATTGGCTTGTTTGGTTTTGTTAGCTCCCGACACTCAAGAAAAACTGTCATGTCACTAGCTGGATACGAACTCAAGAAACAGCTCAGGGACTAAATCACAGAGTTAATATTTAAAACATTAAAATTTACAGTGTGCAAAAAAATTACAAGACAAACAAAGAAACACCACATGATGGCCCATCTGAAGGAAGAGGATTAAAATCCAGAAAATACAAATGAAAAAAACAAGACTGTGGCCATACTGGAAAAGGATTTTAAAAAATGGTCTTTAGTATTCTCAAGGAGATAAAGGAAAATACACCTCTCTCTAAGCCAAACTCAGCATATGATTGCATTACCTTCCCCCCAACGTGGGACATGACTCCCAGGGATGAGCCTCCCTGGCAACGAGGGATTAATACCAAGTGCCAACTGGCAGCTTTGCACAGTGGCAGTATTGTAGCCAATGAGGTTTATCTGAGGCACGATTATTGCTAATTGAAAACTTTTCCCAAGTGCCAACTGGCAACACAACTGGAAAAAGACCTTGAATAAAAGGGGGAAAAGGTAAAGACAAATGAGTTCAAGTGGCTAAGAGACTTCAAAGAGAGTCGGGAGGTCATCCCAGACGTAACTCTTACGCACACTTCAGTAGGAGCTCATAGAACATCTAAGTGCCTATCACCCCACTCAGTGGGGTTCCTGAAAGCTCCGGAGACACCCTGGTCCTATAAAAGGGGGGATAGCCCCAGAGACTGATGCCTTATCAGTGGGTTCTATTTTGGAATCTGTGCTCCTGAGAGTGACAGAATTAGACTCAAATAAGTCCTCCCTGCACATGGTTCACCAGTCCCTTCTTTTCAAACCTATATGCGATGCTGGAGTTTTTAGGTATACTTCCAGAGTCTGGAGCCTCCCGCCTACCTATGTGCCAGGTGTGCATGAAATCTAGGTGGAGCTGCAACTCCTACCCTACAGCTCAATGGACTCATCCAAGTCACCTGGTGAGGAGACAACGATGGGCAATGGCCATCCCAGGGAATGGAGAGGGTCTGCATCTGCAGGCAGAATCATCCCACCCACCATATCAATGGGATATAAGCCCTCTCTCACTTGGAGTTGGAGTGGACATCACCATCCCAGTCCCCTCAGGATTGGGGGAAGAACTATGGACTAGAGTGGACTTGATGGTATTCTCTTGTTCACATATGGTGATTCTAGCAATGCAAGAAATTATAACAATGAGGTGGAGCCAGTGGCCACTTGACACTTTTGGGGTAGGAAGGGGACGAGCAGTTGAAATACAGTGGCTTCTTTGAGAGTTGGAGGTTGTCCTGAGTACTGTTGTGGCAACGGATGTAAGCCATTTTAAATCAGCACACACCACTCAGAACTGAGTGGGAGAGAGTGTGGTCTACAGTGTGAACTGTGGTCTATGGTTGGTGGCAAGGCTCCAGGATGTGTAAGTTCATTGAGGGTGGTGGGCCACACTGTGGGAGATGTTTGTGTGGGATGTGATGGGAGGTGTGGGAGGTGGGCAACATGGGAATCCCAGTGGGTTCCGTGTAATATTTTGGGTAATCTAAGCACCTCTTAAAATATATGTGTATATATATATATATATAAACAACATTTTTGTAAGCAAATACACATATATGCATATATATTTATATATCATTTTGCAAATGTTTGTATGTATTGTGAGAATTTTGACTTTTACCCATAATAAAAAAAAAAAAAAAAGAAAAAAAAAAAAGAAAAAAAAAAGGAAAATACAAAGAAAGAACTAAAGAATGTCAGGAAAACACTGAATGAACAATATGAGAATCTCAATAAAGAGATAGAAATATTAAAAAGAAACCAAACCAAGGGAAGCAGATGTGGCTCAAGTGGTTGGGCTCCCGTCTACCATATGGGAGGCCCTGGGTTCAGATCCCGGGGCCTCCCGGTGAGGGCAAGCTGGCCTGCACCTGTGGTGAGCTGGCACAGCGAGATGATGCAACAAAGGGAGACAAGCAGACACCGAGGAAACGCACAGCAAATGGACACAGAAAGCAGACAGCGAACAAAAGCAGCAAGCAGGGCAGGGAATAAATAAATTAAAAGAGAAAAAAAAAAAAAAAAGAAACCAAACCGAACTACTGAAGTTGAAGACCACAATCACTGAAATGAAAAACTCCCAGGAGGGTTTCAACAACAGATTGTAGCTGGCAGAAGAGTCAGTGAACTCAAAGGCAAGACAACTGAAATGGCTGGGAAGCAGAAAGAAAAAAAGAATTAGAAAAAAGCAAAAATAGCCTAAGAGACCTGTGGGGCACAATCAAGCATACCAATATATGCCTTATGGGTGTTATAGAGGGAGAAGGAGAGAGAGAAGCAGAAGATCTATTCAAAGAAATAATGATAGAAAACTTCCCAAACTTGGCAAAAGATGTGAATAAGCACATCCAAAGAATCCCAGAGAACACCAAACAGGATACGCTTGAAGAGAAATGCACTCAGACACATAGTAGTCAATACAAAGGACAAGGAGAAAGGTCTGAAAGCTGCAAGAGAAAAGCAAGGGAATATGCACAAGGGAATCCCAATTAAATTAATTGCCAATTTCTCATCAAAAACCATGGAGGCAAGAAGGCAGTGGGTTGAAATACTTAAAGTACTGAGAGAAAAACAATTGCCAACCAAGAATTTTATATCTGGTGAGACTTTCTTTCAAAAACTAGAGGGAGATTAAGGTATTCCCAGATAAACAAAAGCTGAGGGTGTTCATTACTACTAGATCTGCCCTAAAAGTAATGCTAAAGAGAATCCTCCAGACTGAAAGGACACTAGACAGTGGATCCAAGGCATAAAGAAATAAAGAACTCTGGTATCTATAACCATATTGGTAATTATAAATGCCGATATGATTGCATGGTTATTTTTTGGTATGTAACTCCATGTCTTACTTCTTAAAGGTGCTAAAATGTGAAGGCATAGAAATTAACGATAAATCTATGGTTTTGGACATACAGTGTACAAAGATATAATTTGTAACGATTACAAAAAAGGTGGGTGGACAGAAGGATATAGGAAGAGTGTATTTGTATACTGTTGAAGTTAAGTTGATATCAAATCAGAATTGATTGTTATATATTTCGGATGCTAAATTGTAACTAGAAAAAATATGAAAAATATATCCAGATGTGGAGGGAATGTAGAATGGTACAGCTGCTGTGGAAGACAGTTTGGTGCTCCCTCAGGAAGCTAAGTGTAGAACTGGGATATAATCTGGCAATCCACTACTAGGTATATACTCAGAAGAACTGAAAGTGGTTCTGGTTCCAGTCCATTCCTGAGGCCTGATGACAGCCATGCCCTTAAATTCCCAGAAACACTCCTGGCTCCTTGTTTTAGTCTGCCAAAGGAGTGCCAATGCAAAGCACCAGAAATGGGTTGGCTTTTATAAAGGGTATTTATCTGGGGTAAAAGCTAACAGTTCCAAGGCTGTGATAAGTCCAACTCAAGGCTCCACAAGAGGTGCTTTCTCATTAAAGTCTCACCACATGTTGAAGCAAGATCCCTACCTGATCTCCGCCTGCCCCTCGGGGCTCCTACCCCCAGAGCTCAGCTGAGGGCAACCAGGCATAGACTTGTCTCTTTCAGCTTCTCTCCTTGCAGCTCAGCTGGGGGCAAAACTGGAGTCTTTTCTCTCCCCTCTGGGCTCACCATCTCCTCTTGAGCTGCTCCATGGGCCCAGCCTCTTGGGGTTTCACGCTGAAGCTATCCTCTTTCTTACATGGCAGGATCAAACATGGAGGCTTCCTTTTTCTGTGTCTGTCTGTCTGTCTGTGTCCGTTTATATCAGACCCAGCAAGGGGGTAGAGACTCAATCTGAGTCATGCCTCACTGATGTGGTCCAATCCAAAGCCCTAAAGCGATCTTATCAAATAATATAATCAAAGCCCTTCAACTGAATTTAGTGCAATCAAAGGGTATCACACCCAGAGGAATGGATTAGTTTACAAACATAATCTTTTGGGGATTCAAAAAATAATTTCAAACCACCATACTCCTTGTAATATTTCTCTTTTGCTTAATCTTGTTCATGTGATTTTTATGAACCTTGAAACCAGGGCTCTAATGAAAATATTCACACTGGTCTCTGAAGGAAAAATAAAAACAATTCTCTTTATTCCAACCCTACTGGTCTTCATCCTACTTTCCCTAGAAGCTTTCTTGACCCTAGACTGCATTTCAAAACAACCCAAAGCAGCAGTTGCCTTTTTATTCTCATCTTTGGCTGGACCCTTAATGCTAAAATAAAATGGCTATTTGTGAAGGAATCATAGAGAAGAAAGAGAGGAGAAATGGCTGAAATGGATGAGTTGGTAAACAGATAATTATAAAGCAACTCTATGTGACCTACTAGGTGGACAAGTTTAAGCAATGCGTGCAGTCTTGCCATTTAAGAGCTCATATCATAGTGGAAGGAGAGAGACAATAAACAAATGAACAAAGCAATAAACAAACAAGATAGTTTCAGAGACTGAAACATGCCAGGAAGAAAATGATATGTGACAAGGAAAAGAGACCAATCACTCAAAACTACCAGATAAGCCATGGAGGAAGGTGACCAGAGAAGAAAGATTGATAATGATTTTAGATATCATTTATTAAGGGCTTACTCTGTGCTGGGCACTATGTAAAATATGTTAAGTACCCTCACAACAGCCCTATGGAATGCTGTTGTTATCCCCATTTTACAGATGGGGAAACCAGTCCTGAGAGGTTCCTAACTTGCCCAAGATGACACAGCTGGGAAGAAATGAAGGCAAGACATGAGTCTGAATCTAAGTTACTCCAAAGCCCATGATTTTAATCACCCATGGAGAGTAACATAACAAAAAAGTGAGCTTCAGCTATGTTGTCCTCCTTTTGGTCAATCAATATAGTCAGGCTCAGCTATTCTTCCCTCTTGGTAAAAAGAACCATTAAATCCCTTCAAATGTATGCTCCTTTTCCGAAATCAAGAGCAAGCCGCCTCCTCAGTGAGGCTGGCCTGTATGTATTAGTAGAAACCAACAGTAGCCAAGTGCTTTGAGCCACATAAAAGCTATTTTTGCAGGAAGGATCTCACAAAATGGAACAAGAAAGAAGGTTGGATTTTATGGCATTCTTTCCCCAGGCAGTGTCAGGGAATGGCTGTAAAATGTCTCATAAAATTCCATCATATGGCATGGACTTAAGTTGAACAGCAACTGAGCGAGTCCTGGAACATCTGGACTAGATTCGCAACAGCCAGAAGAGCCCGGGGCTCCGACCTTCTGTTTGCAGGTGCTAACCAATCCATCACAACTCCCTTCTTCAACCACATCCGCCCTTTCTCCAGGGCATTCTCACTCCCTCCCTTTCATTCTTTTGATAGGTTAGTGTAGGTGTTTTCTAATAACAGTTTCAGGTGGCTGAAGTCATCCATCTTTCTGGACCTTATGGGTAGGTAGATTCTGAATTTAGGCCTCCACAATCAGCTCTGGGCAGATTGCGTAACACCCAAGCAATGAACAAAGATGAAGGAAAGAACATTGGGTGCCTTGAGGCATGGAATAGATTGATGGAATGGTGGCTTTATTCCAATAAAAAATAAAACTTCCATTCCAACCCCACTACCCTACAATTCACAGCAATCTAAAATAACTTTAATTGGCTTTATTTGTGCACTGCCTATGAAATAAAGATATGCTGAAGAAATTAACATTTCAAGTACGTGAGTAGAATTAGCTCTCACCATGCAAACTATGTGCTCTTCATTTAAGAGTTATATTCAACCAGATATTACTAATAATAATATAAAATATTCAATAAACGTCAGCTGTGTGTCAGATCCCCATCAGATTAAGTGCTTTTTGCAGCTTATCTCACCTAAGCCTCACCACAGGCCTAGGGCATGGATACTATAATCCCCATTTTCAAAAGAATAAAATTGAGGCTTGGAAATTAAGTATCTTTCCCAAGAGCACAACAACCAGGCAGAAGCATGATTCAAATCTGAATCCAGAGCCCATACCATCAATCACTCTGCTAGACTGTCCAGACATCTATTTTTGCAAAATTCCTGGTCAAAGTTACTTGGAAGCAATAAAATATTATTTTTTTAAATAATTCGGAT
Organism: Tolypeutes matacus; assembly: GCA_026826555.1. Lineage (NCBI taxonomy): Eukaryota > Metazoa > Chordata > Mammalia > Cingulata > Chlamyphoridae > Tolypeutes > Tolypeutes matacus. The sequence continues at coordinate 5,886,344 of JAKSZT010010581.1, read as the reverse complement.
ATCCACAGAAGTCTTGTGCTCTATTAGCCTGAAGCAGGAGTTAGGTTTCCCTGTGGTTAAAAGGCTTTCCCAGACATGGGATGTTCCAATCTTTATTTCACAATTCACACAGTGAGCCCTGAAGCAACTCTCAGTCCTCTCTCTGTTATTTCCTCATTTAATCTGGTTGGTATCTCCAAGGGAGCAACTCCTCCTTATAATTATACCCAAGGGTCAATTATTCCTCCAATGGTCCCGGCCCCAGTTTGGACCAGACTCGATGTACCAGGAACTCAACCCAGGGCCTCCCATATGGTAGATGGGAGCCCAACCACTTCAGCCATATCCCTTGGTTTGGTTTCTTTTTAATATTTCTGTCTCTTTATTGAGCTTCTCATATTGTTCATTCACTGTTTTCCTGATATTCTTTAGTTCTTTCTTTGTATTTTCCTTAATCTCCTTGAGAATACTGAAGACCATTTTTTAAAGTCCTTTTCCAGTATGGCCACAGTCTTGTCTTTTTCATTTGTATTTTCTGGATTTTAATCCTCTTCCTTCAGATGGGCCATCATGTGGTGTTTGTCTGTCTTGTAACTTTTTCTGCACACTGTAAATTTTAATTTTTTAAATATTAACTCTGTGATTTAGTCCCTGAGCTCTCTGTTTCTGAGTTTGTATCCAGCTAGTGACATGACAGAGTTTTTCTTGAGTGTCGGGAGCTAACAAAACCAAACAAGCCAATGCAAACAACACCTTTCCCAGTATTTTTAAATTGACTTTGCATTGGCTGGTGCTCTCCTTCATACTAGCCCCAGATCCCCCGGAGCTGTGGAGTTGATCCATCTCATCCTTTGAGCATTCCTTCTCTCACCACAAACTTCCATTTCCCTGGAATGCGCCAGGCCTCCATGGCCCCACATTTCAAAGGAAAATTCTGAAATTAAGATGCTCCAGCCCCTGCAGGAAATAAATTCCAGATTTTATCTAATAGTAGATATAGGGTCTCTGGTCAGTCTAGGTAAAGTTCAACCTTGAGACCATGGGAAGAATAACACAGACCAAAGACTATGCCCAAACCAAGGGTTCATATAAGGGAAAACTGGATGTTCAACAAACTACTGAAAGCTTTTTTGCACTGAAATACTGTATACTTTCCCTCTTCTTACCAGTGAGAAAGAGAAAATTTGAGTAAGAATCAAACCTTATTCTGTATGACTCAAAAAGCCAGAACTAATATCAAATTAGTGGAAGTGAATGAAGGCAGATTTTAACTCAATGTATGAAAGGATTTTCTCATTGATCATGGTATCCAACCCAGGCCAAACTGATTAAGAGGCAGTAAACTGTGTATCAAGCAGACCACAAAAGACTGAACTGCCAGGCAGAGATGATGTGTAAAGTGTTCCTGTATAGGGACAGTCATTAAAGAGGTGACCTTGCAACTCCAAGATTCTAGAATAATCACTCTTTGCTAGAACTCTAGAAAGGTTGAAATCCTCTAAAATTCTCCTACACACACATACACACATATACACACACATAATTCAAGCAATATCACGTGGAGTCTAAGAGCTCCAGCTTTGGTGTTAGTCCAAGCTTCTGCTACTTTGCAGACTGTGTGGTCTTGAACAAATTATTTAACCTCTCAATAAAGACTCACTGTCCACATCTGTAAAATGGTAGCAATAATGGACCCTGACTCATAGAGCTATTAAGTGAGATAGTATATGTAAAGAACTTGCATTCGATAAAATGTAGTTAACATGGTAGTCTTCTTCATAGTCCTCAAATATGTATATTCATTCTTAATTATGAATCTTTACCCAAGTTGTTCTCTTCTGAAAATTACTTTCACATCCCTGGGTATCTTTTCCATTCTACAAAGCCCAGTGCAAACATGGATCACGACTGTAGACCAGCAGGAAAGGAAATGTAACTCTAGCACATTTGCTCAATTCTTTAATTCACATCAAAACTTAAAGCTTACATTCTCTTTGATATAGAAATTTCATTTCTCTGAATATCTTTCATAAAGATATACTCATAGAGGTACACAAAGACATAAGCTTAAGGATAGTTATAGCAGCACTGCTTTTAGTAAATAAGGGCTGGAAACAACATAAATGCCCATCAAAAGGGAACCAGACGATCATTTCTAATACTTGCTCTGGTGGTTAATTTTATGGGTCAACTTGACAAATTATAGTTGTTTGGTCAAACGCTGGCCTAGTTGTTGCTATGAAAGTAATTTGTAGATGGGATTAGCATCTATAATCAGTTGGCTTAAGTAAAAGATATTCCCCTCAATAATGTGTATGGGCCTCATCCAATCAGTTGCTTTAAGAGCAAGGAACTGAGGATCCAGAGAGAACAAGAAATTCTGCCTCAAGACTACACCCTCTATTCCTTTCTGAGTTTCCAGTCTTCCAGCCTCCCCAACAGATTTCAGACTCAAGACTTCAAAATCAACTCTTAGAAGAAATTCCCGGACTTCTGGTAAGATGGTGGACTAGTAAGACACGGGAATCTGTTCTCCAGAAAAATAGCTAGAGGACAGGCTGAAACACCCCCGAAAAAGATCTTCTGGGTTTAGGACAGCAGGTAAAGGATGCACAACACCAAGAGGAGGGAGGGACAAAAGAGGGAAATCGCAACTACAGAACTGTGAGTTGGAACCTGCAGTGGCTGCTGCCACCAGCACCCTTCCTCACACTCTTTAGAATTCTCGGGCCTCTGGGCCTGCGACTACAGACAAAGGGGGCTCCAGGGATCTGCTAACCCAGGAAAGGGGAGAGAGAGGGACACAGCTTTAGGCTGACTCAGGTTCTGACCCGCAAATTTAGGCTGCGGAGCTCCACAGGCCCTTCCATGTGGCAGTTTGCCCTGGGAGCCTAGGAAGGACTGGAGAAATCCGACCCTGCAACCTCCCTCTCTTCTAGCCTGGACTAATTGTTGAGGACTCCACAGGAAAGGGGAAAGAGAGCCTGGGGCTGACCCTACTTTTGATTTGCAGGTTTGGTCTGCCCTACCCGAGAGCCTTTCCAGGCTGGGTGGGGCTGTGCCATTGTTTGCATTGGAGCCTGCAAGGGCTTAAAGATATACAAACCTCCCAAACTCCTCCTCTACTAACAGGGACTGAATGTTGAGGATTCAGAAGGGAGTGGAAATATTTCCTAGCTGGGAAAAGGGGGGTGCTACCAGAGAAGTCTGGAAAACTGTCTCCAAAAGTTTGAATTACAAGGCTCTTAGCCCCCAGACAGGAAGCTCTATCACATTGATCTGGTCTGTGTCACAACAAATACACTCCGACCAGGCATTGAATTGAGAGCTGCCAACGAGTGCCACCTCCTGGCAGACCAAGGAAGTGCACATAAGAAAATTAATAAGTAGGAGAGGCTTTTCCTGGCCTCTATAGCCTCCCTGCCCAAGGCCCTAGGAAACGACTCTACAACCAATTACTGGGTCCAGTGCCCAGTTTTGAGCAACCAGCAGAACAATCCTAACAATCAAGGTTGAGCCAAAAATCAAAGAGCTGTGGTAACTCACAGCCTCCTGCCACTAAAACCCTATAAAAGAGAAAGAGATAGAGCATCTAAGTAAAATACAACCTAACCAGATGCCTAAGCACCAGCAAAAAATTACGAGCCATACTAAGAAAATAGAAGACATGGACCAAGAAAAGGAATAGAGCAAAGTCCCAGAAGAGATGCAGAATTTAAGAGAACTAATCAGTGAGATGAGCACAAATTTCCAAAATCAAATTAATGAGATGAAAGAGAATATAGTTAAAGAGATAAATGACATCAAGAAGACATTGAGAGAATGCAAAGAAGAATTTGAAATCCTTCAGATTTCAGAAAAGTAACGGAGTTCATGGGAATGAAAGACACAATAGGTGAAGACAAAAACACATTTGAGGCATACAACAGCAGGCTCGAAATGATAGAAGAAAGAATAAGTGATACCGAAGACAGAGCAGCTAAAATTGAAGAGAGAAAAGAACAGAGAGAAAAGAATGGAAAAAATTCAGCAGGGGCTCAGAGAGATGAATGACAACACAAAACACAACAACATACGTGTCATGGGAATTCCAGAAGGGGAAGAGAAAAGAAAAGGGGCAGAAAGAGTATTTGAGGAAATAATAGCTGAAAATTTCCCAACTCTCACAAAAGAAATGAACTTACACATCCAAGAAGCATACCATACCCCAATGAGAACAAATCCAAATAGACCTACGCCAAGACACATACTATGCAGAATGCCAAAGGTGAAAGATACAGAGATAATTCTCAGAGCAGCAAGAGAGAAGCAAACGATCACGTACAAAGGACGTCCAGTAAGACTTAATGCAGATTTCTCTTCAGAAACCATGGAGGTGAGAAGATAGTGGTATGATACAATTAGGAAACTGAAAGTGAAAAACTGCCAGCTGAGAATTCTTTATCCAGCAAAACTGTGCTTCAAATATGAAGGTGAACATAAAGTATTCACAAACAAATGAAACTAAGAGAGTTTGCAAAAAAGAATCCACCTTTGCAGGAAATACTAAAGGAAGCCTTAGAACTTGAAAGAAAAAGATAGGAGAGAGAGGCTTGGAGGAGAGTATAGAAGAAAGAAAAGCAGAAAGGATAACCAAAAGAGTAAAAAGAGAGACAAAAACAGGATGACAAATGAAAACCAAAGAATAAAATGGAGTGCATTTTTTCAGTAATATCACTGAATGTGAATGGATTAAATTCCCCAATCAAAAGATACAGGCTGACAGAATGGATAAAAAAACATGAGCCATACATATGCTGCTTACAAGAAACTCACTTCAGACCCAGTGATACAAACCGGCTGAAAGTAAAAGGTTGGAAAAAGATACTCCACGCGAGTAGTAAACAGAAAAGAGCAGGGGTAGCTATACTAATATCAGACAAAACAGACTTTAAATGCAAAAAAGTGATAAGAGATGTGGAAGGCCATTATATATTAATAAAAGGGACAATCCTCCAGGAAGATATAACAGTCATAAATACCTACGCACATAACGAGGGCCCCCCAAAATATATGGGACAAACTGGCAAAACTGAAGGGAGAAATAGACATTTCTACAACAATCGTCGGAGACTTCAACACCCCTCTCACATCATTAGATAGAACAACTAGACAGAAGATCAACAAGGAAACAGAGAACTTGAACAATATGATAAGCAAGTTAGACCTAACAGACATATACAGAACACTGCATCCAAACTCAGCGGGTTATACATTCTTCTCAAGTGCCCATGGATCTTTCTCCAGGATAGACCACATATTAGGTCACAATACAGCTCTCAATAAATATAAAAAGATTGAAATTATACAAAGCACCTTCTCAGATCATAATGGAATGAAACTAGAAATCAATAACAGACAGGAAAAAAGGAAATTTGCAAATGTGTGGACACTGAGCAACTCACTCCTGAATATTCGGTAGGTCAAAGAAGAAATTGCAAGTGAAATCAGTAAATATATTGAGACAAATCAAAATGAGAACACAACGTATCAAAACTTATGGGATATAGCAAAGGCAGTCTCGAGAGGGAAATTTATAGCCCTAAATGCCTATATTAAAAAACAAGGAAGAGCTAAACTCAACGAATAACTGAACAACTTGAAAAACTAGAAAAAGAACAGCAAACCAATCCCAAGGCAAGCAGAAGGAAAGAAATAATAAAGATTAGAGCAGAAATAAATGAAAATGAGAACAGAAAAACAATAGAGAAAATCAACAAAACCAAAAGCTGTTTCTTTGAGAAGATCAATAAAATTGACAAACCCCTCACTAGACTAACAAAGAAAAAAAAGAGAAGATGAAAATAAATACAATCAGAAATGAAAGGGGGGAAATTACAAATGACCTCACAGAAATAAAAAGAATCATAAGAGGATATTATGAGAAACTATATGCCAACAAACTAGACAACCTGGATGAAATGGACAAATTTCTAGAAACGCACAACCAACCTACACTGACGCTACAAGAAATACAAGAACTTAACAAACCAATCACAGTTAAGGAGATTGAATCCGTCATCAAAAATCTCCCAGCAAAGAAAAGTCCAGGACCAGATGGCTTCACAGGGAATTCTACCAAGCATTTCAAAAAGAATTAACACCAATCCTGTTTAAACTCTTCCAAAACATTGAAGAGGAGGGAAAATTACCCAACACATTTTATGAAGCCAACATCACCCTAATACCAAAGCCAGATAAAGGTTCCACAAGAAAAGAAAATTACAGACCAATCTCTCAAATGAACATAGATGCAAAAATTCTCAACAAAATACTTGCAAATCGAATACAACAGCATATCAAAAGACTTATACATCACGACCAAGTGGGATTTATTCCTGGTATGCAAGGCTCGTTCAACATAAGAAAACCAATCAATGTAATACACCACATTAACAAATTGAAGGAAAAAAAACACATGATCATCTCAATAGATGCAGAAAAGGCATTCGACAAAATCCAACATCCTTTTTTGATAAATACTTCAAAAGATAGGAATAAAAGGGAAATTCCTCAATATGATAAAAGGCATATGTTGAAAAACCCACAGCCAACATCATACTCAGTGGGGAAAGGTTGAAAGCTTTCCCACTAAGATCAGGAACAAGACAAGGATGCCCACTGTCACCATTATTATTCAACATTGTACTAGAAGTTCTAGCTAAGGCAATTAGACAAGACAAAAAAATTAAAGGCGTTCAAATAAGAAAAGAGGAAGTAAAACTCTCACTGTTTGCGGATGACATGATCCTGTATTTAGAAAATCCTGAAGTATCCACAACAAAGCTACTTGAATTAATAAATGAGTTCAGCAAAGTGGCAGGATACAAGATCAACACGCAAAAATCAGTAATGTTTTTGTACACTAGTACTGAACAACCTGAGGAGGAAATCAGGAGGAAAATTCCATTTTCAATAGCAACAAAAAGACTAAAATACCTAGGAGTTAATTTAACCAAAGAAGTACAGGACCTATATGCAGAAAAATGCAAAACAATGCTAAAAGAAATTTTAAAAGACCTAAACAAATGGAAAGACATTCCGTGTTCATGGATTGGAAGAATAAATATCGTGAAGATGTCAATCTTGCCCAAACTGATTTATAGATTCAATGCAATACCAATCAAAATCCCAACAGCTTACTTTATAGAATTAGAGAAGGCAATTACCAAATTCATCTGGAAGGGTAAGTGCACCTGAATAGCCAAAAGCATTCTAAAAAAGAAGAGCGATGTGGGGGGAATTTCACTGCCTGACCTTGAAACATATTACAAAGCTACAGTGGTCAAAACGGCATGGTACTGGCATAAAGATAGACACATTGATCAGTGGAATAGAATTGAGAATCCAGAAATATACCCTCACCTATACAGTCAACTGATTTTTGACAAACCTAACAGTCTCTTCAAAAAATGGTGTTTGGAGAACTGGATATCTATAACCAAAAGAATGAAAGAGGACCCCTATCTCACCCCCTATACAAGAATCAACTCAAAATGGATCAAAGATCTAAATATAAAAGCCAGGACCATAAAACTAGTAGAAGAAAATGTAGGGAAACATCTTCAAGAACTTGTAGTAGGTGGTGGTTTCTTGGGCCTTACACCCAAAGCACGTGCAACAAAAGAAAAAATAGATAAATGGGACCTCCTCAAAATTAAACACTTTATCCCATCAGGGGACTTTGTCAGAAGGGTGAAAAGGCAGCCAACTCAATGGGAAAAAATATTTGGAAATCGCATATCTGATAAGGGTTTAATATCCAGGATATATAAAGAGATGTTACAACTCAACAATAAAAAGACAAATGACCCAATTAAAAAATGGGCGAAAGACTTGAATGGCCATTTCTCCCAAGAAGAAATACAAATGGCAAAAAAACACATGAAGAAATGTTCAACATCACTCATGATTAGGGAAATGCAAATCAAAACTACAATGAGATATCATTTCACACCTATCAGAATGGCCACTATTAAAAAGACAGAACTACAAGTGTTGGAGAGGATGTGGAGAGATAGGAACACTTCTTCACTGTTGGTGGGAATGCAGAATGGTACAACCACTATGGAGGACTGTTTGGCAGTTCCTAAAGAAGTTGAATATAGACTTCCACGTGACTCTGCAATACCACTATTGGGTATATACCCAGAAGAACTGAGAGCAGTGACACGAACAGACATCTGCACACCGATGTTCATAGCGGCTTTATTCATGATTGCCAAAAGTTGGAAACAACCCAGCTGTCCATCAACAGATAAATGGATAAACAAACTGTGGTCTATTCACACGATGGAATATTATGTAGCTGTAAGAATAAATGAAGTCATAAAGCATATGACAACATGGATGAACCTGGAGGACATTATGTTGAGTGAAGCAAGCCAGACACAAAAGGACAAATACTGTATGAATGCGTTACTATGAACCAAATATATTGTGTAACATATTGTTTGATTCAAAAAAAAATTTATATGTATCCATTACATTTAATTGAGAAATGTATATATTTATTCATCTGTGTTTACTTTTTGGTTTTTAATTGTTTATATTTTCAATTATTAAATGTACAAAATAAAGTTTAAAAAAATATTTAAAAAAAAATAGGACTTGGTGCATATTTAAAGCATATATTGTAATAAAGGCACGAGGATTTCCATATCAAAATGCTGACAAAAATACTGAGAGAAATTGTAGCTAAACTGCTAATTAAATATTTTTGGTTACAAAAAAAAAAAAAATTCCCAACCTGTCTTGCAAATCTTGGACACACAATCATGTGAGCCAATTCTTTAAAACAAATCTCTGGATAGATATAGATATATATATCCTGTTGGCTCTGTTTCTCTGGATACCCTGACTGATACACTTGCATACAATGACTATTCTGTGGATGTTAAAAAAGAATAAGTCAACTCTATGTGTATGAATATATGACCAACAAACGTTAAGTTAAAAAAAAAGAAAGATGAATAGTAGTTATAGTATACTAACAGGAAGAAGAAATCCTTCACATATATGCTTGTATAAACATAGAATACCTCTGGAAGGGCATATAATAAACTGCCTCCCTCTGGGAAAGAAAACTGGGGTATTGGCATCTAAGGATGGAAAAACATTTATTTTTCACTGAATATCTGTTTGTAGCACTTAAAATATTACCATGTCTATATATTAATTCTTAGAAATTGTTTAAGTTAATTAAAAATGATCATCTGGCTCAAGACTTACCTCCTCCATGAAGCCTTCCTAGTTTCCCCCAGCCTCTCAGTGTCTTTCCTTCCCCAAGCTTCCAGAGTCCTGTTTGCTTCTTGCTCTCTTACCCTGATGCTTTGCCTAACTACCTTTCAGTCATGCAGTCACTCCAACTAAATTAGAACCCTTAAAGGCACATAACACAAAATACAATGCCGCAGGGAAAGGTCTATAACAGAGGCCCATGAATTTCAAAGTGTGGTCTCCAGAAAGCTGAAAAAGCTTTGGATTAATCACTCCCAATTTGAATTTTTGAGCCTCAAGCTCAAATATTTGACAGGTGCTCTAAGGCTCTACTAACCACAAAATAAATGGTGTTTCTACAGATACCCAGGCCTTCTACCTTCCTTTATGGGCCTCTAACTCTGCAGCAACAGTGGGGTGACCCTCTCCCCTGCTTTAGCTGTGACTCAGAATATGTCTCTGGGATGAAAAGAAAGTTATTGAGTTTTAGAATGGGAAGATGTATAAGAGTTCAAGCTTGAAATCTGAAAGGGAAAAAGCTTTTTCCCAGGCAAGCCTTCTTTTGGTGATAAAGTAAAAAGAGTGAAGGAGAATCCTTTTGTGGGTTAGCAACCTTTTTCTTACTGCCACCATGTGACAGACAAATCTTCAAAGGGAAGTTTTCCTGGACCATTAGAAAGTAACACCCAACCTGCCAGGTTCCCTGAAGAACTTGTCTCTGTTTATCCCTCAAAAAAAGGAGGAAATTCTATTATTTGTCTCATTTTCACAGCTTTTTGTCTTGGTTTTCAACTCCCCACAATCCACGCTCCCACACACATACACTCTCTAGCTGACTCAGACCACAAACCTCTCAGGTCCCAGGAGGGCAAGAAGAATGGGCAGTTTGCAGCCTGAGCCAGGCTGGCCTCCTGGCTAGTGTCACCAATCACACTACATGGGCAGATGGTGCCTCCACATCTGTAGAGTCCCTTGTTCCTAAAGAGCCTCTGCTGTTCAGAGCTTGATGAGAATCTTCATGTCCCGGGGGGCAGGGGGAGGGGGCAGGTATGAAGCTCAGGAAGATGAAGCCTCCACCCCTCAAGGACTGCCTCTCTGCTTTGACCCTTTGTCAGGAGAGGCCTCATGGTTGCTGTGGTCTCTGCTTCTGGGAATTGTCTCAGAAAGCAAATCCCAGTTTCAAATGTGGCTTCCCTAAGCTACAGGAGCATTTCCCAAAGGCTGCTCCAAGGAACACTCATTCCACAGGATGTTTAGGCTAATGGACAAAAGGGTTCTCCAGTCAAAGCAAATGGGAAATACTGTGATAACAGATTCTGGCAGGTTTCTCTATGATAGGACTCATCAGAGCCTGTATTGTACAGATAGGTTAGGATCCAATTAGAAGGGGATCTACTAGGCAGTGTTTCTTAGTTATTGGACAAAGAAGCCTTTCTTTGAGCAGATCCTTGAGTGGCTAGTAGTCACCAAAACATCCTCTGTAAAATCTGCAGCCACAAGTAATCCTTCTAAAGATCTTCATTTAAAAAGTTTCTATTCCAATTACAGAATATGTTGGGGAAAATGCCCTCTGAGATCCTTTCTACCTCTGATTCTATAACCAGCTGAACGTGTCAGAAGATCACGCCCCACTAGTGTTTCATTTTAACAGGCACAAGACTTTATCCAATTTAATAAAACCAACAGTAAGAACAACAATAGCAGAGAAGCAGATGTGGCTCACGCAATTGAGTGCCCACACCTACCACGTGGGAGGTCCTGGGTTCAGTACCTGGTGTCTCCTAAAGAAAACAAGCAAGACAGCGAGCTGACTGCACAAGCAGGCGAGGTGAGCTGATATAACAAGATGACGCAATGAGAGACACAATAAAGCAGGGAGCAGAGATGGCTCAAGTGATTAGGTGCCTCCCTCCCAGATGGGAGGTCCCAGGTGTGGTTCCCGGTGCCTCCTAAAAAGACCAGTACACAGACAGACACAGCAAATGCAAATGAGAGGGTGGGAAGAAATAAATAAAATAAATCTTAAAAAAAAAAATAAAAAACAGTAACAACCAGCTAATTTACTCTTGTTAAGTATGTAACTGCCAGGCCCCATACCTAGAATCCTCCTAACTGCCCTATAAGATCGGTCTCCCATTTTAAAGATATGAAAAGTTAGCCTTAATGATGCCCCAGTATCTTGCCCCCAGGTCCCCTAGCCAAATGGTGGCAGAGCCAAGATCCTGAGCCTACAGCAAGAGCTCCTATCAGCATGTTCTGCTTAATCAGGTGTGAAGCACCAGTCCCTCCAGAAAGTCTTGGGGGGAAAAGAGTAGGAAGGGGGTACTCTGTGGTTTTATGAATCTGAAAAGTCTCCCTCTAGGAGCATAACAATATCCATTAGCATAATAAAGGCTCCAAGAATCTTTCCATATTCCTTATAGGGAATAGCCCAGGTTTGGGCTCTCAGTAGGCTAGCAATAAAGAGTTGTAAATAATGTCACCCCCTACTCAAAAATATTCAGCCCACTGAAGAAAATATTCGGAGAGAGCAGAGGAGAAAACTAAGGACTCAGAGGAGACAGGAAGCCAGGGCCCATGGAGAGAGCCAGTGAGAAAATCCCTACTGCAGGTAATCGCTGATACATTTTGTGAACTAAAATTGCCATTTCTTTCTAGATGTTGAGGTAGCCAATATATAAAACCCACAAAACACCTTGACTCCATCCTCTCTTTCCCTCACCCCACCCCTGCCCAACCTTAATCCATCAGCAGCTCTTCTCATACTACTTCCTGAATATATCCTGAACTCATCCATTTATCTAGTTTCCCACTGTTAAGTCCGAGCCACCATCAACTCCCCTGAACTACCACAGCCTCCTAACTGCTCTTACCACGTCTATTTTCCTCCCTACAATCTATTCCACACATGGCAGTAACAGTGATCTCCCCCCCACTCCCAGTATATCAGAATATGCCACCCATCTGCTTAAAATCCTCTACCCATACAATCCAAACTCCTTACTATGGCCCATAAATTTTAGACCTGCCTACCTCTCTGATCATTTCATAGCATACTTTCCTGTCACGCTCCTCCTTTCTGCTTCTTGAACAAATGAATCTCCTTACTCTACCATGGCTTGATCCTATCGCTTCCTTTGCCTGCAATATTTTTCCCCACAACGTTGTGTAACTGGCTCCTTCTTATCCTTTATGTCGCAACTTCATCGTCATCTCCTCAAAAGGGCTTTCCTTGACTGCCCACCCCACCTCACTCTCCATGACAGCACCCTCCTCTATCACCTTCATAACACTAATTGCTATCTGAAATGTCCTGTGTACTTGCTTGTTGACTCATTTGCTGTCTATCTTTCCCAATGGAATGTAGACTCTATGAGAGCAGGGATTTTCATTTTGTTCACAACTTTTCCTCCATAGAGTGTGATAGGAGCTCAAGGAGTATTACTGAATGAATGAATAGAAGCAGGAATGGTCCCTGTGCTTGTGTTTCTCCGAAGGAATGAAATAAGAGAGACATGTTTAGTGGCAGGAAGGGGGCTGGGACGGTGAGCAGCACCTGTTGGACCAGGCCTCCAAGAGAATCTGTCTCCAGCACAGACTCCTCCAGAAACAAAGAACCCTTACCCCAGGTACCTTCAAAGAGACAAGAATGGCTTGGTGGACTTCCCACAGTGTGTGGCATAAAGAAACGGGCAATTCTTTGAGATCAGAGGATGCAGAATCATGCACATTAGATTGTTTACAACCACCCTCTGAAACCAGTATGAGCTCTAACTCAGAAAATGAGGAGATTTGGGCTTGGAGAGGTTGATCACTGCCTGGTGGCAGAGTCTATGCACTCCCACATTCTTTATGTCAACCACTCCGATATACTGGATTGAGATATATTTACCTTGTGGTATTTGCCATGTTCACAGACACCTGTTTTTTTGTATCATCTAGGGCTGGAGAAAAATCCCTCACTGAAGAGTTTTTTAGTTTGCTAAAGGGCTGCTGATGCAAAGTATCAGAAATGGGTTGGCTTTTTAAAAAGGGATTTATCTGGGGTAAAAGCTTACAGCTCTAAGGCCATGAAAAGCCCAAATTAGAGCACCGTAAGAAGTGCTTTCTCACCAAAGTCAGCTGCCATGTGTTGAAGCAAGATGGTCGCCAATCTTTGCCAAAGTTTGAGCCCACCTGAGGACAACCAGGTATAGGGCTTGTCACTTTCCAGGCCTCCTCTATCAATCTCATCTCCTCCACATTCTTCCTGAGTTTGGCTGCAAGTTATTGGGCATATGGCTCATCTTTCCCTGGGCCTCAGCTTTTGGAGCCTCTCTGGGGCTTCTCTCCTCTTGAGCTGCTCTGTGGGCCCAGCATCTTGGTGGCTTCATGCTTAAGCAATCCTCTAGTTCTCTCTCACATGGCAGGGTCAAAAATTGTGCCTTCCTTTTCCTGTGCCTCTGTTTTTATCAGACCCAGCAAGAGGGCAGAGACTCAACCTGAGTCATGCCCCACTGACGTAGTCCAATCAAAAGCCCTAAATCTATCTTATCAAGGAATCTAATCAAAGGACCCCTGGCTGAATTTAGTGCAATCAAAGGGTATCACACCTACACTAATAGATTTGGTTTAAAAACAAAATCTTTCTCTTTTGGGGATCCATAAAATCATTTCAAACTGTCACAAGGAGTCAATTGACAGAGAAGTACATTTTTTAGACCTAATCTCAAGGTGACATAAGAATTAAGAGGAACATTAGGAGTATTATGTTTACAGATGTACTCAGCTGTTCTTCACCTCTGGGAAGCTAATTCTCTCTCTGCCTAGTGGAAGGTGAGACTAGGGAAGAAACATTCCTGAGAACACCAGAGCCAGCAGTGACTGTGCTAGGATTAGAATTTATAAACTTTAGTTTTCTTGGTGCCTCTTAATGTAATTTTTCCCTGCAATGATATCTCTGAGTGATGAATAATTGACATAATATTCAACACATCTGAAGATCGATGTGATCACAAGAATATCAATCTATCCATTTTACTGTTTCCTTTGCCCACATCTCTGAAGAGTCCAAAGATAAATGGGGGAAGGAAGGTCTTGTGGTGCCTGGGGGATGAAGGCGATAGAAGGGCCTCAAATTATAGTGTTCCCAGGATTGTTTTGGGGGGTGGGGAGAGGAGCTTACACTCAATGTCACCTTATTAAGATTCCCAGGAGAGGCCTAGTCAGACAGAGAGGCAGACCCCAGTGATGAATGGACTTCTTACGCTTTTACTTTTTCATGTCTTTCTTCTTCTCAGCCATGAGATGACTGAAAAAAGACACAGACTAGAAACGCACAAGCACACACACATATGGAGATACAGACACACACAGACGCACACATACAACCCAAGCTTGGCAAAAGTCTTGTTAGTTTTCAGAAGGCCTGCTAAGTTGTTCCCTGTTTCCATTTAAAAAGAAAGAAAGAAAGCAAAAATGACAAAAATGATTTTGTCTTTGCAATAGGAAAGATAGGGAGAATCTTTCCCAATTTGGGAAACATGGTATTTTCAATGAGTCTATTGTGAATACAAGTAAGTTCCTCAAATCTAGGTTTTGAGGGATACTCCTAAGACTTCCTTCAATTCTCAAGAATCATGAGACCAGCTCCTGGAGCAGCATACATTATAATTTTAGGAAGTTCCTCAGCTTGCTTTATGAATATGATCCCATTTACCTATTTGATTAACAGTAGTGATGATAAGCAGCTTTTTAGCAGCGAGAAGACCAATATATAGAAATACAAGATGTTAAGGTTACTGTTATAGTAATTACCCTGCTTCTATAACTTTAATATTTCTAGTATCTCTATAAAATCCATTCCCCCATGTGGCCAACAACTCCAACTACATGTTTCTAACTGATTTTGCCAGTTGGCTTTCCATACTCTTGAACTTCTAAACTAGTCTCAAGGTATTTAAATTACTTATGTTTTAAAACTATGATGAATATGGTATAGATTCATCTGATACAATTCCAAAATACTAAGAACCTTTGTCATTAGGGCAGAATTAACAGATAACATTAGCATAGCTCTTTTTCTCTGCCAGACACTGTGCTAATAGCTTTTCACTCATTATCTTATATAAAGCTCACAACCGTGTTGCAAACTGTTAAGTCTTCTTTGGAGATGAAAAAAAGTGAGGCTAAGAAAGATTAAATTGTCCTGGACCAAGTAAGTAGCAGAGTAGAATTTCAAGCTTGCTCCCCTAATCCATGCAATTCTGACAGCAAAACCCATGTTCCTAACCACTACACTCTGGTATATAATTTCTCTGTGATCAGACTCAAACATATATTTTAGGGGAAATGATAGAAAGAGATAATTTGTAAGTTTATATATTCTATCATGTGCCCCCAAAAAAGTCGCAATAAGGATTTTTTATTTACCACAGTTACTGAAGTTATAAACATGAAAGACTCATTCATTACTAATAGCCCAGTCTGATTACTAATAGCTGATCTGTATATTACCATGATTTTTATTCTAACAAATCAACAAGCAATAGAACACAAACTATCTTTATTCCCCAGCCAGATCAGAACTGACTGTTTACTTCAGGGAATTAACCACCAACAAGCTTCAGGGAGTCTATGAATATCCTAAAATTAAAGTCAAATATATGTGTACCTAAAGGGATTTTTCTGGGACCAAAGCCTACATCTTTAATCAGTTTCTCAAAAGGCTCCAGGACAACTGCACTAAAGACAGACAGTATTTAGATACTGTACCAAGAAAAGAGCTCCTAGGAATTTCGTCTTCCTCAACCTGTGTTGCCTCTGTGGTAAGATGCCAAAAGCTGAGGTGCCCACCAACAAAGTAACAACACTTCAAGGAGGATAAAAAGAAATACTACATTAAAGGCGCATGGTTTTTAACTTAAAAATAACTGCATAACTTTACTCCTCTAAGAATGAGCCTCTTTCTTCTTGAGCCTCCTCTTGCAATGTTTGAAAGTCTATTTCAGAGAGTAAAGATTTTTCTGAAACACTTTTGGCCTTGGGCAGTTGAGTTATCATCATGGCAACACTTTGCTTCCCCTAACTCAGACTTGTAATCTTGACCTCTTTGACACTACTTTAGAAGGGGGGAATTTTCAAACTAAATCAAAGTCTACTGTTAAGTGAAAAAGCAAAATATTGAACAGTGTAGCTACTCTGCTACCATTTGTACAAAAAAAAGAAGAGAAGAGAGACTGTATACATATATGCTTGTATTTATAATGAACGATCTCCTATAGTTTACACAAGAAACTCATTAACAGTAGATGCATCCAGGGAGAGGAACGGGGTAGGAAGGAGATACTTTACTGTTTACTTTTAATAACTTTTGAGTTTAAAACATTTACGGGACTATGGAAAAGTTTTGGTAATGGATGGTTGTGATGGTAGCACAACACTGTGAACGCAATTAAAAGAACTGATTTATATATTTGAATGTGGTTAAAAGGGGAAATTTTAGGTTGTATATGTTACTAGAATTAAAAATGTTTAAAAAGTCATAGGACTGTACAACACAATTAGTGAACCCATGCACTATAGTTAATAGTACAATTATAAAAAATGTGCTTTATCAATTATAACAAATGTACCACACTAATGCAAAATATTAATAATAGGATGGTATATGTGTACCCTGTACTTTATACGTTATTTTTATGCAAACCCACAACTTCTCCAAGGGGAAAAAAAAAATGATGGTACCAAACAAATCTCCCAGGCAAGGTGACAATCCATGTATTCTTTGTTTGAACATGAGCAAAGACAATCTCTGATCTGTTGTTCCTTTGCCTGACAGTTTTCTTTTGATATTTGCTTTAAAAAGCATCTCATCTTCAGATGTGTAAAATGTAGAGGGAAAACACCATGCATCCACCAGAATGGCTAAATTTTAAAAGACAGACAGTACCAAGTGTTGGTAATAATGCAGAGCAATTATACACACACTTCTGTTAGGAATGTAAAATAGTACAAACACTTTCGAAAACTGTTTGACAATTTCTAATGAAGTTAAACAGCATCTACCCTATGACCCATAAATTTCTTTCTTGGATATATTCCCAAGAGAAATGGGTGCACCTGTCCACAAAAAGAAGTGTATATGAATGTCCATGGCCCTATTATTCATAGTAGCCAAAGACTGGAAATGATCCAAATACCCAGAAGAATGGATGAACAAAAGGTAGTAGATTCATAGAATAGATTACTTACCAATAAAAAATAAGAAACTACACATACAACAACTTGGATGCATATCGAAAAGATTATGTTGAGTGAAAGAAGCCGGTCACACAAAAAAGAGAGTGTATACCATATGATTCCATTTATATGAAATTCTATACTAATCAAAATGATCTCCAGTGACAGAAATCATAACAATGATTGCCTCTGGTGGGGAGAAAGGATTGAATGGAAAAGGAAAGAAGGAAGATTCTGGGATGATGAGAAAGTTCTGTGTCTTAATCATAGAGATGCATTTGTTGAAATCCATCAAGCTGTACATTTAAGATGTGTGCATTTTACCCTATGTAAATTATTCCTCAATAAAGTCTTGTTAGCATTATGATGTGGAAAATCCACTTTACAATTGAGGACAATCATTAAATAATTTTGTTTGTGGATACCTAATACCCAAAAAATGGGATTGAAACAAAATAAGAGATGTGGACAATTAGAAAGACAATGAAATAGGCACTGAGTAAATGCAAATTCCAGTCTCAGTTCTGTCTTTACTGCTTTGACCCTAGCAATTTACTCTCGTTTCCATTTTACAGACCAGCTGGACTATATTAGTGGATTTGTCTTTAATCAGTAGATCTTAATCTTTGAGAATCTGACTTATGCTATTGACCCAAATTCCAGAAAAATGAATATCCCATGCACCATCTTGCATAGGATTCCAGAGTGTCATCAGTCATCGGAAGACCTTCCATGGAAGCTAGGTCCAGCAGCTCTAGTAGATGTTTCCTCAGGCTCTGTAAAGCTCAGAAGATCCTTGTTAAATTATAAGCTCTAAGCTTCTAAACCAATAGCCTCCAACATGCAATTTGATCCATTAAGGTGTAGAAATATTTATTTTTATCTAAAAATACATATTTATGCTTCACTAATATTTAATCTATATGGAGTCAGTAATAGTGTACAATTATAAATAAATATGCATAAGCTAGGATTCAATGTTCAAAGTTTTGTAAAGAAAAAGAAGCACACCCTAAAAATTGTGGAGATCACACTTTCAAAACCACTGTTTTGTTTTTTAAAGATTTATTTTACCCATTTTAACCTCCCCTCCCCATTTGTTGTTTTGTATCCATTCGCCGGGCAATTCTCTGTGTCTGCTTCCTGCCCTCCCTTCTCATCCTTCTCTTCCAGTCTTCGCCAGGATTTGATCCTGGGGACCTCCAATGTGGGAGAGAGGCCTTCTGCCACCTGTGCCACCTCGGTTTCTGGTTTTTGGCACATCCCCTGTATCTCTCTCCTGTTACATCACCATCTTACTGAGTGGCTCGGTGGGGCCTGGCAGCACATGTGCCTTCTATATTTTTCTTTATTTTACCAGGAGGTCCCAGGGATCGAACCCAGATGCCTCCATATGGTACACGGATGCCCAACCATTTGAGCCACATCTGCCCCCCACCACTGTTTTTAAGGTGTTTGAATTTCATGGAATTTATTCATACTTCCCCTTCTAAAAAATGGAAACCCACATGTTTTGGGGTTTTTTTTGTTTGTCTTTTTCTTGGTCTTAAAAAAAAAAAAAAAGATGACCTTCTATCTTTACCATAATTTTTTAAGCAAAGGTAGGAAGGACATAATCTCAGGATTTTAAAAATCCTTTAAAATGATCGTTTCAGCTTTATGAATATATCTTGATATTTCAAATTTCACGATGGAAGTAAAAACTTCATTGAAAGCAGCACTAGTGCATAATCACAAAGGCTGATCTCAGTGAAATCTCAACCCTATTTTATTTTGCCTCTGTCAAATTCACATATGTGGAAGAGAAAGAATTTAACACTTTTTAATGTAAAATATTGATGTTCCCTTGCAGAATAAGAAGAATTTTAATTTGGCTACTGCTAAAACTTAGAGTATAAATAGATATAAGGGAGTACACCTACTTTCTGCCTCCTGTGGCTATTCAGAAGGCCAATTGGAAGGCAAGAAAATGCTTGGTGATTGCTCAAACAGCCCTCCACAACTTACAAAGCAAAGGAAATTAGTGCATCCAAATTATAACCTGGGATACCCACAAAAGACGGATAAACACAAAATGGCTCGTGGTGGCTTGGAATTGAGTCTTACTGCCCAACAAACACTTGCCCCTCATCAAATGCTGACTGACAGCCCCAACTCCCCCTTCTACAGGTACTATATCAGATAAAAAGATATGGTGATGGGAGGAAAAAAAGGGAAAGGTTCTGGGAAAGAGGTTTTTGTTTTTACCTTTAGACCAGGAGTTGGCCATAGCCAACTGAGCTAAGAATGGTTTTTACATTTTTCAGTGTTTGAAAAAAATCAAAAGAAGAATATTTCACAACATGTAAAAATTATATGAAATTCAAATGTCAGTGTCCATAAATGAAGTTTTATTGGGACACAGCCATGCCCATTTGTTTACAAATTATCTATCTTCATAGAAAAAGGGCCAGATATTGAAGGTAAGCATCTAAAGGGGCAGCAACTATGCTCCTGTTATCACTTTGGTACTTTTGCTGCCCAGTATCCCTCCCCACTTCATTTATGATTCCCTCTCTCACTCCCAATCCAGTTCTTTGGATAGGCCCACCCCGCCCCACCCCACCCTGTGAGGCCAATCATCACACCAGTGCCCTGGGTTTGACAGTGGGGGTGGGGCACTTGTCCAAGAGGATCCAAAGTGAATCTTGAGTCTTTTGAGGTTTTTCTCACTTTTGCCCCAGTACATGAACTTGAGGAGATGTAGTTTGGGAACTTCTACAATCTTGTCACCCTGAAAGAGTGTTCGTCTATGACTGAGCTACTACAGAGAAAAAGAAACCATGAAACAGAGAGTAATCAGGTCCTGAGGACATTGTTTGAGCCCTGGACCATGCAGAGTCTGAAGCCAAATCCACTCTTGGGCTTTGCATTACATGTGTTCCTTGAGCCCAAATTCAGAACCATTTTTACTAAAATTTGTTAGAATTGTGTTTTCTATCACATACAATAAAAAAAGAAGTCCTAGAGGAGATAGTCTCACTCCCATTGGCATTCCCCAGTACCACAGCACTAACAGAGCGCTCTACAAATGCTTACAAGTTAGGGCAACAGGTGGGAAAAACTGGAGCTAGGAAAAGAAGCCCCTGCAGTACTTTAGAGGTACAGAGGAAAGTAGACACAAGGAATGCATAATCCTAAAAGGCAAAATAAGTTAAAAATAATAACAACAACAATATCAATAACCATGTACTGAGGGTCAACTTGCATCCTGCATTGTGCCATATATTATTGCAGTCCTTTTATATCTCATGAAAACGTATTCAACCCCATGTTGCAAATAGAAAAACCAATTGTTCAGAGAGGTTATTTTTCAGATTTCATACAGCCAGGAAAAGAAAGAGATGTGAAACTAGGTTTGTCCAATTTCAAAGCCAATGTCTACAAATGCTTTGACAATTGGAGATCCTCTACCTCAGAAAACAAATCCACTGAGGCAAAACAACCTGCCAAGGTCATAGACTATAGCTCTGCAGTTGGAACTGGGTCCAAGTCCTAATTATTCCTCCCTAGGTGACCTCCAGCAATTGACCTTTCTGAATCCCAGTTTCCTCACCTGTGAGATATGGATACTACTGTCTATATCAAAAAGTTGCCTTGAGAATTAAAAAAAAAAAAAAAAAAAAAAAAAGTAAATCTCCTAGAACAGTAATTTACACATCCCAGGCACCCGGCAAGGGCTAATCTCCTCATGTGCTCCTATGCCTTGGTTGGGTCAGCCTGGTCTTGTTTTCCCAGATGTCTCCACCTCTATCCCATCCTCTCACAACCTGCAAAATTCATTCCAAAAGTAAATGCAGCCACTCAGCTGCTCTTGTGGAACCCATAGCGGCACTACATACTATGAGTCCCTCCCTCGCTGGGTGCTGTTAATGAATTGCCCTTTTAGCCAACTTGATGCAGCCATGCCTCAGGTTCCTAGGCTGAAGTCCATTAGCATACACAGCCCCATTTACTGATAAATGCATGTAATTTGCTTCTAGCCTGTCGCTGTTTTACAGCTGCCTCCAGTCTTGGGGCTCAAGTGATGAAGTTTTATGCAGTTGTGTGTGTATGTGTGTTTTAATTGGAGCTTTAGATTTCAAGAAACAAAAAATTATTGTTTAATTAAAAATCACTTATGGACTTTCAACCCTTTGGTACACTAAAAAAGGGAAAAGGGGCTAAAGTAAGAGGGGGGAAATCTAATATATCAACCCGAGTGAAGAAAATCAAGGCAGTTTTAATCTTCTTAAATAGAAGAAAAACCTAGCCATGTGTCTTTTCTGAAGAATAGTCACTCTATTGTCCTATTGAGCTGCTTTAACCACAACTGATGAACCAGGCAGGCAGAGCTAAGAGTTCCTTCATGTGGCAGGTGGCCAATGGAAGGAATGGGCTCTGGTATCTGACCCCTGTGGGGTTGAGCCCCAGCCCTTCTACATACTCTTAATCCAGTTACTTAACTGATCTGCTTTCAGCCTCCTCTTCTGTAAAACAGGGATAATAACCATACCCAGTTCATAGATGTGATAGAGCCATGAATGCTCTGAAGGCTGGACAAGAAGACCAGCCGTCCAGAGCACTGCTGCCAGCAGCACAAATGATCCTACCATCCCCTGTCTCTGCCCTTTTGTCCCTTGGCACATGCTCATGGTCAAAGAACCCAACACAAGTGTTTGACTGACTGATCTATATGCAGAAAGCAGGGAAATGGAAGCTGTGACACCCCCTGGAGGCAGGGCACCATCTGGATTCCCACACACAAGGGCCACCTGCCCCTCCCCCAAGATGAAAAACATCTACAATAGGGTGGTCGTGCAGAATAAATGAGATAAAGCATGTAAAGCCTTAGCAACCACTAGAACATAGCAGATGGCCAATTAATGACAGCTATTATTATTACTATAATTGGTATTATTTTTAACAACTATCACTCTGGGGTGATACAGGCAGATGATATGAACAGACTCATTTTAGGTGAATTCATGATGAGGGATCATGGGGAGGAGGGTAGAATTAGAGACATTCAAGATATAGGCCCCATGCCTCTGAGGATGACACCGAAGAATATTAAGGCCACTCAAGAAATACCCTTGGCATCATTATCAGCATGGATGCTGGGCCGTTGTCCTCTGCTCTATAGCAAGCAGATGCTCTTATGACAGCACCTCCCATCCATTTTCCAGGTTCCGCTGCACCACGAGCATGCTCCTTATCTCTGCAGCTGAGGGTTCTTCCATTGAAATGACTTTCCTCAAGTCCCATATGTAAAATAGATAGATCTGAGGTCCTTCTGAGGTTAACATGCAGGCTCAAACCTTATAATTTACAAAGGACATGGGTGTGCCTGCACACTGTTTGCATCAAAAACACGGCTGAAGTCTAAATATTAGCCCAGTGTAACTATGCAGAAAATGAAGCCTGACATAGTAATTAATTCTTTGCATCTCTCTGATGTGTACAGTGAGGTTTTGTTTTTTTTGTTTTTTTAAGGGCAGAATTTTCACCTTGGGTTCAGGTCTTATTAGCCAGTGGTTTAGAGCTAAAATTAAATGTGAAATAGTGCCTTAGAAAACACAGTCCTGAAGTCATTTTGATATCACAGACGAAAAGAATTGTTCTCCTAAAAACACGAGGTTTGTTTGAGTTGCTCTGAGGTGTCCTTGTATTGGTTGGTCCTTCCCCAGAGCCAAGGTAAGTGATGATATATAAAGGATGAATGTGAGATCTTGGAAGACTCTGAAGGACCTCCTCAGTCAAAAACAAAAGAAGCCATTTTCAATATTGGGTGAAATTTAGTGAAATTAATAGGAAGTTTAGCACTGCATTTAAGATTACTACACTCTTGGGTCGGATGTGGCTCAACTGGTTGGGCGTCCGTCTCCCATATGGAGGGACCTGGGTTCGATCCCCGGGACCTCCCGGTAAAAAAAACAAACAAACAAACAAAGATTACTACACTCTAGAATATATAATTATTAGAGATATGTTTTCCACACTCCCACCACGCCAAATCCTTGACCCATCCTATATTCAAATTATAGTCACCAAGTTGTGATAGTGATAATGCTAAGTGATGGGGGTTAACTAGTCAAAATTTAGTTAAGAGTTAATGTACTGGGGGAGTGGGTGTGGCTCGAGTGATTGGGCTCCCGTCTACCATATGGGAGGCCCCGGGAGCTGACAGCCTGCACGGAGAGCTAGCACAGCAAGCTGACACAACAAAGACAAGCAGACACAGAAAAACACACAGCGAATGGACACAGCAAGCACAAGCGGTGGGAGCAGGGATAAATAAATGAAATAAATCTTAAAAAAAAAAAAAAGTTAATGTACTGGGTAGTCATTCATCCATCCAAGCAATATACATTAAATGAGTGCTATGTGCCAGGAAACTTGCTGAGCTTGGGGATGCAACAAAGAGCAAAGGCAGTCAGGGACATCCAGAAAGAAAAAGAGAGTAATCATATAAATAAATGCAAAGTAATAAAAATTATCACAGCTATCACAGGGAAATTGCAGCTACTCAGGTAAGACAAAGAAGGTTTCTCTGAAGAGGTGTGGCACACACAAGCTGAGATGACAGATGAGAGTTGTTATCTAGGTGAAGAGTAGATAGGAATAGGTAGAGAGGAGGGTATTAGTCAGGTAGTCATCCATCTAATTCTCCTTATTCTCACTCCTTCCTAGGAAATTCAAGGGTCTCTGAAAATCATAGTTAACAATAGGCTGGGAAGTACATATGTCCCTACACCCAACCCTGGTGTGCCAACAAGCCTGAAGCACAAAAAATACTCAAATCAAAACATTATTGTTTAAACCTCTATGAGTAAGGCAAAGAGGATTATGTAGTAAGTATAAGGCCTGGTTCATCCTCACCTACAAGAGCACCCAATCTAATTTTAAAGACAAGACAAATCCATAGATAACTAAGAAAAAAAAAAAAATGCCTACACTGTTCAAGGCAACAATAGAAGGAATATTCTTTAATTCATTTAGCAAATATTAGGCAATTATTATGAACATAGCATTGTGTGAGAAACGAAAATATAAAGATCCAGTATTTGCCATGATGAGGCAAAAAAGATGAGGTTTTCAGAGAGATATAATGGAAGGAATAAAGTCAGAAAAAAAGGACAGAATGTTTATAAGAACAAAAAACAATCCTGTATGCTGATAGCTGAGGAACTGATCAAGTTGGCCAATTCCTATACACTCTTAAGCCTAAGGCAGACAATACCGATTTATCTCCCCACTACTATTCTCAGAGCCCAGAAATCTTTCTCACAGTTCCCCAGGCAGCCACTCCCAAAAGACTGACATTAAAAGGTGAAATGATGTATAATCTCCGGCTTAAAAAAATCCCAGGCTGTGGGTGATCAAAAGTTTTGTCCAAAAGAAAAGTCACCTTATCAAAAGAATGGGTAAATTTGGGGGTGGGAGGGAGGGAGGGTGTTGGTAAAGAGAAAAGGAGAAGCAGAGATGCCATTCTGGAAGCTATTGCAATAACTGAGGCAAAAAGGGATAAGATCATGAGTTAGCCCAATGAAAGTAGAACGGAAATTAACAAGAAAATGTGGTGATCAAAACACAAGACTTGGTGATTAACTGGATGTGAATGACATTCCACTTAAGAATGAAAAGTTTTAAAATCCATACAGCAAAATGGTGGTACCATTAACAGAAAAAGAGAAGAGATGAGATAGAGCTGAATTTTGAGGAAACAGGAAGGGGTCAATTTGATTTCTTGTTAAGGATGTATGTAGGAGCAAGCTAGTAAAATTCAGAAGGACCTAATAACCCTGGAATCAGCCTCCAGCTGCTTCTAGGTCAACATTTACTCTCTTGTTGCTTTGCTAGAGAAGCCACAAATCAGGCTATTATATATGGGTATGAATAAGCTCTTCATTGAAGAGGCTACATAATCATGGGGACCAGTAGCAAATTGAGTGAATGCAGAAGTCTGTTCATGGACTGATTCAGAGTTTTCCAAACTTCAGGCATTCACATAATTCCTGTTATTAGTGTAAAAGAGGTGTTAAAAGATATACTAACACCTAACCAAGACTTTGTCCTTGAAATATTGAAAGAAAATTGAAAGAGATATATTTGTGTGAGGAACTATTATCTAAATTAGATATATATACCCACCACCACCACAACCACCACCCCAATAATCTATTGGACCTGTATGTCTCACACTTTGGGAAACATTGGGCAATGAATAAATAGCTAAAATTTTATGGAGTATGTACCAGTCCCATCTCAAGGCTTTATGTAAAAAAAGAAAACTTTATTAGATGGAAATTATCTCCATTTTACAGATGAGAAAAATTGAGGCAAAGAAAGGTTAGGAAATTTTCCTGGGTCATACTACTAGAAAATAGTAGAGCTGGTATTCAAATGCAGCTGATCTACTGACAGAGGCCATACTCTAATACTATACTAGATTGCCAGGGAGAATGGGAATACTCTGTGTGATAACTTAGTGGGAACACTCACACTCTGTGTGCTAGCTTGTATGGTGGGAGTACTCTATGTGATAGTTCAGTGTGATGGGAACACTGTGCGATGCTTAATGCATTGGGAACACTGTGTGATAACTTAGTGCACTGGGAACACCCTGATAGCTTAGTGTGCTGGGAGCACTCTATGTGATAGCTTTGTGCAGAGCATCACTGTGGGGTGATGCCAAGGAAGGGTTGACCTGGTAGTGGCTAAAGATGTCATGCACAGAAAGGAGAGTCTCTGGAAGTCCAGGGTTTTGATGGATGGTGTATTAGTCTGCCAAAGGGGTGCTCATGAAAAGTACCAGAAATATGTCGGCATTTATTTGGGGTAAAAGCTTACAGTCATAAGGCCATAAAAAGTCCAACTCAAGATTTCTTTCTGACCAAAGTCAATTGCCACATGTTGAAACAAGATGGTTGCCAATCTCTGGGTGGTCTCTGCCTTCCCCTCTGGGCTTCCTCTTTCTCTTGAGGCTCCATGGGCCCAGCTTCTTCCCGCTTTCAGCTACAGGCTGGCATATGGCTTCTTCTCAATATCAGCTGTAAGATATCAGGCAAAATGATTCATCTCTCCCCCGGGCTTCCTCTGTTTAAGCCTTTTCTTCTGTCACATGGCAGATCAAAATTGAGCTCTCTCTTCCCACGTCTTCTTGGGTCTGTCTGTGTGAGTGTTCATTTATATTAGACCCAGCAAGGGGATGGGGACTCAACCTGAGTCACACCCATTGACATAGTCAAATTTTTTAAAAGGTCCTAACTCAATCTTAACAAGTAATCTAATCAAAGACACTTCAGTTGAATTTAATGCAATCAAAGGGTGTCACATCCAGATGAACAGATTAGTTTACAAACATAATCTTTCTTTTTGGGATTCATAAAATAATTTCAAACTGCCACAGATGGTATATATTCCATAATTATACAAACACAGAGTAGCGTTTCATTAATGGAAAGCAATAAGGTGAGGTCTCCAAAGGTGAAACATGTGATTAAGCATTTTCAAAAAAATACAATTTAAGCAGTATGTTAATACAAGTCAATGAATTCAAGATAATATGTACAGTAAAAAAATAAATGAAGGTAGATCTAAGGTAGTGTTTGTTTACTGGGAAGGGTTCAGTACAGGAAACAGAAACTATTCTAGATATTTCAAGAAGACCAGGATTCAATCCAGTAATTAGGTTCTTACAAAATCACTGGAACAGTGAGATGAATAGAATTTAGGAGGCTGCCTCTAGGCTTTTGAGGTAGTCCTGAGCGACTTTATTAGTCAGGGTTCTCTCAGGAAACAGAATCAACAGGAGATATCTGTCAATAATATGAGATTTTATAAGAGTTTCTCACATGACCGTGGGGATGCACAAGTCCAGGTTCCGCAGGCAGGCTGCAAACCAGGGCCTCTGATGAAAGGTCCTTGATGAGTTTCTGGGAGAAGTTGGCTGTCCAGAGATGAGCTGGAAAATTCTCTCTGAATGTTGAAATCACTTCCCCTTTTAAGGCATTCAACTGATTGGATGAAAGCATCACCCATTGCTGATGTAATCTCCCTGATTGATGCAGATGTAACCAGCCATCCATGCAGTAAACTCACTGGTGATCAAAGTCCATAAATGCTCTTGTATTACAATTAGCCCAGTGCTTGCTGGACCTAACACCTGGACACAATTGCCTGGCCGAGTTGACACATTAGCCTAACCATCACAGTGACATTCACCAACTATTTCCAGCTCTCCACCTTCTGGGAACATGATATGATGCACTTCCTAGCCCCTCTGTGGTCCGGTGGGACATTTGATTAGTTCTGGCCATAGAGTTTCCAGAGGAAGCGCCATGTGCTGCTTCCAGGCCAGAGCACTTAATTGCCAGCACAGTATTCCTAGAGCTCTTCACGCCCCTGCCATTGAGTTGATGGCTGCTAGTGTGAGCAGACACGGAACACACAGCAGAAACAGGAAACAAACATCTGTTGTTACAAATCACCGAAGGTTTTCAGGTTGTTGTTTTGTTTTTTGTTTTTTTTACCACCGCACAACCTCACCTATGCTGACTAATACAGGTTCTGATGTCAAGATTATAAATTCCAACAGCTACAATTCAGAGTCAGGAACTCTCAATGCCACTGAGATGTCAGGCTATTGCTGTTGCCGTGGCTATCACCACTGCTGAAGCCAGACTTCCCGCACCAGGACACCAAAGAATAAACGGTGAACAGAGTTCAGCTACTGCCAACACTCACATATTTTGGCAGCATGAAATCTCAGGGAAGGAAGAGGGGGGGAGAGGGGGAAGGAGGGGAGGAGGGGAGGGGGGAGGAGGGGGGAAAGGGGGGGTGGGCAGAGGGGGGGGGGGGCGGGCGGGAGGAAAGAATGGGCTATATCTCCTTTCTACCTTCAAAATCTTAAAGGCATCTCCTTGCCAGAACCTAAATTGCTTCCAGAATCCTAGTGATCAAGGAGTCAGGGGAATGTAATTTTCAACTTTCCAGTCCCTCCCTAGGATGGTAGAGTGTACAGACTTAGAAGGTGATGGAAACAGATGCCAAATGCCAACAAACAAAAATCAAGTACAAATTCTCAAAGTGTGCTCTGAGGCTCATGGCATCAGAATCCCTGGGGGTCGGGAGCAGATGTGGCTCAAGCAGTTGAGTACCTGTTTCCCACATGAGAGGTCAGGGGTTCGGTCCCCAGTGCCTCCTAAAAGCAAAAAAAAAAAAACCAGAAGATCTGGCTCTTTGGGGCCCACCTTCCCAGCTGACAATTGGCTCTTCTGAG
Organism: Tolypeutes matacus; assembly: GCA_026826555.1. Classification (NCBI taxonomy): domain Eukaryota; kingdom Metazoa; phylum Chordata; class Mammalia; order Cingulata; family Chlamyphoridae; genus Tolypeutes; species Tolypeutes matacus. Next base: position 5,857,585 of record JAKSZT010010581.1, on the reverse strand, counting down.
AAGCAGCTGCTGCCACCCCCACACCCTCCCCTTCCGGTGGTAGACTCTCCAGGTTGCTACAGTTCCCATCACTCCTCACCTTTAGGCTGAGGGTCAAAGGCCATTTAGCACCATTCTTGAAATAATGTTCTTACCATAGGGAAAAATTTCTCATAACTATATGCCCATCAAAAGTGGAAGAAAAGCAAAAAAGACAATGAGGCTGTGTGAGTTCTGATACCTTCCCACTTCATTCATTTTTATTCCTTGCCTGACCCCTGGGGACAATTTGCCACTCTGGCTTTAAAGTACCTGGCAGCATTTCTGTCCTGATGGACAGGTTTGCAGCATATGATCTGAACTTCAAATCAGTAGAGCCCCCACCTGGTCACCTGCAAAACAGCATCCTGGAAATGGCATTCCGGCAGGCAGGGCAGTTAGAGTGCTTCTCCATACAGGACACCACAGCGCTGTGTTTGAGGTAATTAGTTTGGCTCTAAAATTAGCAGTTAAATAAGTGTTAATGAACAGCTGTTCCCAATAAACAGGATAAATTGAAATTAATAATTGCTGTATTCATTTAACAAATGAATTACCCACTTTTTAAATATACCGACATAACACATGCATGGTCTCCTGCCAAGCTGGGCCAGCCTAAGAAAATTTATTTAGTGGCAAATTGGGGCAAGATACCAAGAAAATGTGTGAATGCTTTGCTTTTGCGCCTGTAAAAGGTAGAAATAAATAGCTGATTGACTATGATCCAAACACCAGAAGAAGGGAGAAGTGGGATAAAGTTGTCAAGCCTTTCCCAGTGGCATTTGGCTTGATGACACCCTCCCACACATGCACCTTTTTATTCGGGGTACTATTTGTAGATATTTAAAGAACCCAACTGTGTAGAGTCCCAGGAGTAGAACACTGCTAGATACATTCAGAAGGGCATGAGCTTTAAAGGGCCAGATGGATCTAGGTGCAAGTCCTGATAAGGCCTAAGTGTCCTCATAGCTGTATGCTAATTGCCTCAGTTTCCTCACCTGCACAATGGGAACAGCAGCTTCCTCGTGGGATTATGGTAAACTATGCATGAGATTACATAGGTCAAGCAGTTTGCACTGCGGTTAGCACATAACAGTTGCTTATTAATTTCCCTTTATGCCCTAAAAGAAAAAGCAGATTCCAAGGAACCAACTTACAAGTAAATTAAAACTTGAGCTTCCAGAGCCCCCTTCATTCATTAGTTCAGCCAAAATTTCTTGCACCAGACTCTGTTCTAGGCAAGGATCCAAATATGAACAAGACAGACAAGGTCCTGCCTCAGTGGAGTTTATGATCTAGTGCCCTGGTAAGGATGGTTTAGTTTCCCAGATGCTAAAACAAATACCACACAGTGATTTGGCTTAACAATGGGAATTTATTGGCTCATGGTTTTAGGCTAGGAGAAGTCCAAAAGTGAGGAGTCAGCAAGGCAGTGCTTTATCCCCGCAAGGACTATAGCATTGTGGGCTGGCTGCCCATAATTCTTAGTCCTTGGCTTTTCCATCACATGGCAATAACCATGGAGGTGACTTCTTTGTCTTCCAGGTCCTGTTGACTTCCAGCTTCTTGCTTCCTGTGGCTTCTTTCTCCATGTCTGAATTTCATTCTACTCATAAAGGACTTCTGTAATCTGGATTAAAGCCCAAACTGATTCAGTTGGCCGCACCTTAAACTGAAAATATCTTCAAAAGGTCCTGTTTACAATGGGTTTACACATATAGAAATGGATTAAGAATAAGTACATATTTTTAGGAGGTTTATCATTCAATCCCCAACAGGGAGTAAACGCACAATAAACGTACATAAATGAACAAGAACTTTCAGGTGAACACTATGAAGGAAATTAAGGAGTACAATGGGAGAGTGGCTAGATGACTTTAATTAGGACAAACAGGAACATTTGGGGGAATGCTTCCCTGAGGGAAGATTTAAGCCAACACCTGAACGTGAATATAAACCTGCCGTGACGTTACCTCCAGGATGAACATTCTATAGAGACAAGCAAATGTAAAAAGCCAAAAGTGGGAATGAGTACTGGCATATTCCAGCAAGAAGGTCCATGTGGTTAGAGTTTAGTGGCATTGTCTGATTTTTATTTTTAAAAGATGACTCTGGGTGCCAAGTGGAACAAAAGTAGGGGGAGGAAGATGAGTTAGGAGGCTCTTGCTGATTGTGGCTTTACTAGTCTCCTCCATAAACTTTCAGAAAATCTACCTCTTCCCACGCAAGGGGATCATTGCCCCAGGAAGTTCCATAGCACATAGAAATTAAAGGCCATTATTGATAGAAGGTATTTTGCCAAGCATTGGGTGAGTCATACACACTCTCATGCCAGCTAGAAGTGGGCCCTGAAGGCAAGGACTAGGTTGTACCTAATATCTTTTTAATCCTTCTCCATTCACTTGTCTCCCACCCCATCCCCAACATACACACCACTAGTTATCAGAGCGCATTGCACAGAATAGTCAATAGCGTTTGGGTTTATAACATTATAGCACCACAGGTATATGCCGTATATCAGAGGGGTTAAGATGCCTTGGTGAGCCTGGGTTCTGAATCCCAACTCTACCATTTTCTATCTGCCCAACCCTGGACAATTTACTCAACTTCCTTGATGTGTCTACTTCCCCACCTATGGAAATGGAGCTATTTCCTAGCTATTGTGAAGAACAGTGATAACACATGGAAAGCGCTTAGGGCATATACATGTCCAATATATAGTAAGTGCTCAGCAAACATCAGCTCCTAGTTATAGGCTCTCAGTTCACAAAGGTCTTCTCTATGATTGACACAAATCCTCTTCCCCTGATGACCCAGATATGGCTGGAAAATAAACAGCCACATTCAAAACCAGAAGAAAAGCTGGTGATAAAATTACTTCATAGATAGCATGGTGGTTTGAAGCTGTATGTACCCCTGAAAAACATGTTCTTAAATCTAATCCATTCCTATGGTTGTAAACCCATTGTAAATAGGAGCTTTTGATGAAAATACTTCAGTTAAGGTGTGACCCACCTCGTTCAGGATGGGTCTTAATCCTATTACTGTATTATAAACAGAATGGAGAGAGAGAGAATGAACGAGCCACAGAAGCAAGAAGCTGAAGTCAACAAAACCCGGAAGAGGCCAGTATATGCCACCATGTGCCTTGCCATGTGACAGAGGAGCCAAGGATTGCCAGCAGTCTTCAGGAAGAAAGCATTGCCTTGATGATGCCTTGATTTGGACATTTTCCCAGCTTCAAAACCATGAGCAAATAAATTTCCATTGCTTAAGCCAAACCATTTCATGGTAATTGTCAAAGCAGCCTAGTACACTAAAAGAGACAGGAAATATGAAGTTTTAACTAAAATCTAATTTATGGACCTGGTAGAAAACTCTTCAGCCTCAACAGGCATTCCTTTGAAGCCAGTAAAAGGTGCTCAGCACTTCACAGTAATATAACAAGTATAGACAAAGTTAGGTGAAACAGAACTCTCATACGCTGATGGAGGGGGTATAAAGTGGCATAGCAATTTTAGAGGCAAATTTGGCAATATCTAACATATTTTAAATATGCTTAAACTTCGACCCAGCAATTTCGCTTCTCAATATCTGTTCTTGAATATGGAACCCAAACGTGCACAAGAAGACTTGCTCAAGAGTGTTCGCCACAGCATTGTTTGTAATAGTGAAAAACTGGAAATAGCCTCAATGATCATCTGTGAAGAATTAGCTAAAAAATTACAGCATATTCACAATATGCAAGAGTGAATGATAGTCACTAGAACTATATGTGCTAACATGCTAACATGTCATAAACATATTGTGCTGGAAAGACCAGTTACAAAATTATATGCACAATATAACAATATGAAAATAATGCCATGTATTTTTTTTCTCTTTTGTCTTTTGTTTTATTTTGTGCCATGTACTTTTATACACACATGCTTGTGTGGGAGAAAATGTCAGTTGCCTTCTCCCCCTGCTATTTAACCATGATTTTATTTGTTGTATCAATGAATTCAGCTGAAAGACCACAGATCCCAAATCCCTTGCTGCTAAGTATGACCTTGTGATTGAATTCTGATCAATGGGATATAATCAGAAGTGTATGCAGACACCATCTCCTTTCCTCCTTTGTATCTTCCCCAGAATGCAGATACAATGACTCAAGTTTTTTGCAGCCTCAAAGAGGTGACCTTAACACAAACACAATGGGCAGAGGATGGCAAATTGGTACCTGCGTCCATGATGATATCATGAAGCTACCATACCAGCTCTGGATTGCCCGTTTCCAGACTTCCCTTATGTGAGAAGAAATATCTAACTTATTCAAGCTATTGTTATTTGAGGTTCTCCTATCATGTGCAGCCAAATCTACTCCTAAGTAATACAGTGGGCAAATCCAACAGTCTGCAAAGTCACACACTGAATTAATATCAGCAGTTACCTCTGGGGAAAGGAGGGGAGAACTGCAATTGCAAAGGATGCTCAAAGGAAAGCGTAGCTCTATCTTTCATATCTAATTTTTTTTTAGAAGAATTCATTCCTATACTTGTGTAACTAAAAATTGATTTTAAAACAAAGAGAAATCATTAAAAGAAAAAAGAGAAAGAATAAAGTATGATGAAGCAGCTGCTGGCAGGGCTCAGGTGCTCAGAGCTGCCTTCACCACACTCCCTCACTGCAGGGACAGGAGGCTTCAGCCATTTAGGCAACCACCTCCCCAGAGGACCCCCCAACCCTGGCAGCTGGGTACCCCATCAAAGTCACTTCACCTGTGGACGGACCACCAGAGACAATGGAGCAGGCTATAAACCTGGTTTCTTCTAGATGAAAATGAATCCCAGCTGAGTTATATGCAGGGCTTTGCAGTTGTTGATTCATTAGGCCCCAGAAGGCAAGGGTTAGGTTCAATTATCTTCCCTGTCAGAGAATTGTGTTCTCTTTTGTGATAAGTATTTCTAGGAGGGAGATGTACGGATGTGACAGTGATGAGAGGGATTCTCAGTAGCTGTGTTGGTGTTCTCCTGTGTGACAAGGGTGACACCATCCTGTGTAGCCAAGGGCCAGAAGGAAAGCCTGACTTTGTATTCTTCTTGTCTTCTGGTAGTTCCCCAAATAACAGGTACAGTAGACTAAGTGACCAGTTTTAGGAGGATATGGAATATATGGTCAAGATTTTGAGACCTAACTCAACTCGCATTCACCAGCTTCAGATCAGCAAGAAGCTCCAGATATATCAACCACGGGGCAGAAATAGGGAGGGACCATTTCTGATTTCAACATGTCTATTTGCATTTCTGGGATTTGGCAAAACCCCAACCCTGAATAACCCAGCCATCGGCTTTCTCTGTGCCCACATCTGTAAAGCCAAGCCTTGTTCAGAGGTAAGTTCACGAATGGGCATTAGAAATCAGGATCCTCAGTCTCAAGTAAAGAGTCACCCATACCCAGCAATTCTGCAGTTTTGGAGTAGCCAGGTCATACTTCCTCCTAACTCCTCAAACCTTCCACCCTCTGTCCCCCTTGTACTTAACAAACTCACCCCAAACTTAATCAAGAAAATACTTGCCAGACAGGAATGCCCACATCTTGCGACCTCCAAATGTAAAAACTTCCCTGTACCAACACCCATCTGCTCCCTCCGCCCTGTTATCACAACAGAGGAGTGCCCTCCTCCTGCTGCAGACCTAACGCCCACCCGTGTGATTTGGATCCCATCCGTTCTCATTTCCTGAAGTGAAGCCACTCCTGGGGCTATTGCACTGTCTCTATCATGACCAAGCTCTCCTTCTCCTCTGCATCATTCCCTCCAACACACACGTTTGCTCCAGTGAAGGAGAAGGACACGGTGCTGTTAATAGGAGAGTTCTTTTGAGAAACACCAGGGAAGGTTTCCCGGAAGAAGTAATGCCTGAATGGAGACCTAAAAGATGAGGAGTAATTAGCTTGAGCAAGACAAAAAATAGTAATATTCCAGACATCAGGATTGCATATGCATAGGCCCTGTGAAAAAAATAAGAGTTCACATGGTGCTTTTGAAATTAATGTTCGAATCATCCACGCATTTTAACTTGTAAAAATAAATTCTGAAGAGGAAAGTCTTTCAGATACTATCTTAACTACCAGATAATCTATACCTGAGCTATCCAATAGTGAAGCTATGTGGCTATTTTAATTAAAATTTAATTAAATATTCAGTTAGTCAGTTGCACTGGTCACATTTCAGGGGCTACCATTTTGAAAAGCACAGGTGTAGAACATTTTCATCGCAGAAAGGACTATTGGACAATGTTGACCTAAACTATTAGGTCAGGAGGGTTAAGAGTGAGAGCCATTATAAGTTGGGGTTTTGTTTGATTTTATTTTCAAATGTATTGTTTGGGTTAATTACAGGATGATCAGTAGGGTAATGGTCTGTGGTTAATATCACAAGTGTGGTGTGCTGTTTAACAATAATGTCAGTAAATGCTCTTTTTCCTACAAATACAAATAGCTTCTAAGTTATAGGTCCACAATCCTTGGAAGATAAAATTAGAGCCAGCCTCTAAATATTACAGGAAAGTTCTTTGCCTTTTTTAGTGAACATTTAGAAATTCAACTTTATGTTAAGACCATCAGTACAGATTTAAATCAAATTTTATGGTAAATAGTTTGTCAGCATTTCCTATCCTTTTCCCTTATATCTTTAAACAAAGGATAAAGAATAACCATAACTCAAAAACAGTTAGTCAATATCACCTTCACTCGGTGTTTCTCATCACGTACCATCAAACCTTGTTGCTTATGGTCTCAACTATAATTTTAACCAAAACTCTTTTGGGGCTTCAAATAGTTTTGTTCCAAAGCTCTGAAATACAAGAAAACATGGTAAATACAAGGGCCAGGGTGGCTGGAATCTAAAGAGGAAAGAGATGATAAAGATAAATAGGAAAAATGGGCATGGGCCAGGTTGTGCAGAGTTCTGTCTTTAACCTACCTGCAATAAGAAGCCACTAAAGAAAGACCTGATCAAATTTGAGTTTTGAGAAGATGACTTTGGTTGCTACACGGAGAAAAAGAACAGTCTGAAGAAGGGTGTTTTAGTTTGAAATGGGTTGGCTTTTATAAAGAGGATTTATTTGGGGCAGAAGCTTACAGTTCAAATGCTGCAAAAAGTCCAGACCAAGACACCATAAGAGGTGCTTTCTCACCCAAGTCAGCTACTGCTGATTTTGCTCTCCGGGCATGTGGCAAAGCAAGATGGCCACCGATCTCTGCCAAGGTCTCAGCCTTCTCCTCAGGGCTCATTCTCCCCTCTTGAGCTGCTCCGTGTGCCCAGCCTCTTGGCGGCTTTGTGCTTAAGCCACCCTCTAGTCCTCTCTCACATGGCAGGATCAAAAACAGTGCCTTCCTTTTCCTATGTCTGTGTGTCTCTCTGTGTGTCTGTTTTTATCAGACCCAGCAAAGGGGCGGAGACTCAACCTGAGTCATGCCTCACTGAGTAGTCCAATCAAAAGCCCTAAAGCAATCTTTTCAAGTAATCTAATGAAAGGACCCTCAACTGAATTTAATGCAATTAAAAGAATGTATAAAGAATATCACACCCAGAGAAACAGACTAGTTAAAAAACAATCTTTTGGGAAGTGGCTGTGGTTCAATTGGTTGGGCTCCCATTTACCATATGGGAGGACCCGGATTCGATCCCCAGTGCCTCCTGGTGAAGGAGCTCCTGCACAGCACCCTGACCTCAGGGCCTCCGTGGCCCAGTAAGCTGGCGCAGCAAGACAATGCAACGGAGGGAGACAGGCAGACACAGAAAAGACACACAGCAGATGGACACAGCGAGCTCAAGCAGCAAGGGGGGGATAAATAAATAAATAAAAATAATAAACAAAAATAAATCTTTAAAAAAAAAAACATAATCTTTCTCTTTCAGGGATTCATAAAATAATTTCACACTGCCCCAGCAGGCCAGGGTGGGCACAGGTAGACCCATCAGCAGCTATTGCAGGAAGACTTGAGGGCAGGCTGCGAGGGCACCAGCCATAGGGTCACTGTATTCTCCAAATCAAGTCAAGAGACCATCCTGGACAAGTGTGGAAGTAGTTACAGACAGAATATTTAAAAGTCAAAAGATCTCATAAAACCTGGAATTATGGGCTTTCCCTCAGAGCAGAGTAGACTTTAAAGTACCTGGTTGTTTGAAGGAGAGTTTTCCTCGTCTAACAGGCAGGTCACCACCTACCTCAGGATCCCAAAATAAAAAGTTATCATCTTGAAATTTTAATCTCAGTCGAGACTGTGTGACTTTCCCCTGATATATTAAAACAACTTTACCTTTGTTTTCCATACTGCCCTCTCCTCCCACAACCCCACAGCTTCAAGAACAGACTCTTCTTTTAAAGAAATACTTTTTATAAAAAGTGACAGGAAAGTCTGCCCTTTCTTATTCTTTTATTTTTCTTTGCCTGAATGGTGCTTTTAAAAATGTTTTAACTGTGCTTTTAAAACAGAAGATTTCACAGAGAAATCTGTAATGTTTACTCTCTTGAATAATCAAAAGACTTGACGACACTGGGGCCTTCTTCCCACGAGACAACCACCAGCTGGAATCGACTACAAGCTGGCCCTTTCGGACCCAGAGCCTCTCCAGTTCAGGAATCTGAACAATCTAGGCATTTGAACGCTCACGAGTTATACTACATATGAGGTGTTAGCAGCAAAGTGCTTTACTCCCTCGCCCTCTGCTGTCCACATCCGTGCAACTGCAGAAAACTACCGAATTATTCTGGCCTAATTACAGACAGATCGGCCACTCAAAAACAAAATTCTTTTAATCCCTATTCCTGACCATCTCCCAGCATGAAATGATATATTTATAGAAACACAAACTGAATTTGGTTTTAATAGACCAGTACTAAAAATGTGAAAGGGGTTGCCAAAACTCTAATTAAAATTTCTCTCATTACAGTTAAGATTTATTTGTGAAGAGAATTCAGAATTGCTTGATTTACATAACAGAGCTTTTAGTTTATTCAAAATGGTGTATAAAATAAAATAATTTTCACCATATTGCTAGTTACAATTAAAGTATATTAATTTGGTCCTGAAGTTTCTATGAGCCACACGGTACTTACCCATCCCAAATGTTCGGATATTAAACTTCTTGTTCACAGCATGGTGTTCACAATATCAGGGGCCAAATTGAAACAGAGACTCTTTGTTATTGAGCTACTTACTGCAAAGGGCAGCCCTCCAAGCAGAGGGAAATCCCATGCAAAGATTTTATAGTCCACTCCAACTCAATATACTTTGACAGCTGTATTTTTAAAGATATATATTCAATCAGAGAGATTTCTACTTTATTTTTACCATTATCTTCTTTCTTGAAGATAAGATATGACATGAAAGCCAAGCAACGCTTTGATCACACCCTGCAAATTAATCACCACATTCCCAACTAGCAGCAGGAACACCCGAAGAACATAAAATTTTCTGCAGCTGAACTAGAAACATAAAGATAATTGCCATGTGCACCTAATCAAAGACTCCTATGGAAGTACAATAAAACCCACAGGGGTATAGGGAAAACTGGAATTAGTGAAAACTGAGTATTATAATTCTCAGAGAAATTTTGTTTGATTCATTTCAAGTACAACTCGGGATCCCAGCAGAGCTGTTTCATTAAGCAATCTAGTTAATGTGGAAAAATAAATGGTTCATCTTCAACTACATATATTTGCTTACAACAAATGTGCTTTAATCTTGTAAACTAGCAGTTCTCTGGGGTGGTCCCCAAGACCCTTTCAAGGGCCCACAAGGTCAAAATTATTTTCATAATAATACTAAAAAGTTATTTGCCCTTTTCGCTCTTATTCCCATTCCCTCCTGAACATACAGTGTCGTTTTCCAGAGGCTACATGACATGTGATATTGCAATAGAGTGAATGAAGAAACATATATATGACCAGCTCCATCCTATGAAGCTAGGCATTTAAGAGAATTGCAAAAATGTCAAAGAATACCACTCTTCTCACTAATTTTTTTAAGTATAATTATTTCTTATAAAAATATTACTTATATTAACACATAATTGAGTTATTATTTTTAAGGAATTAATATCTTACATTTTTCTCACTTTAAATTTCTAACAAGGTAAATATTGGTAAATATAACCCACACAAACAAAGATTCTTGGGATGCTCAATAATTTTTAAAAGTGTAAAGGGATCCAGAGGCAAAATTTTGAGAACTACTGTTTTAAACAGTTTTCCTACTGTTCGTTAGATTAAGCAAGCTCTCTGCAAACTAGTTTCATCTTAAAGAATCCTTTCTCTACAACTGGAAAAAGACCTTGAATAAAAGGGGGGAAAGGTAAAGCCAAAGAGTTTATATGGCTAAGAGACTTCAAAGAGGTCATCCTAGAGGTAAAATTTATGCATATGTCAGCAGGATCTCATAGACTGCCAAAGTGGATACTACCCCAAATAGTGGGGCTGCTGAGGGCTCTGGAGACACCCAGGTCCTATGGTCAAGGCAGATAGCTCTGAAGTTTGGTGCCTTCCCAGTGGGCCCTACTTTGGAGTTTGTGCTCCTGAGAGTGACAGAGTTGGACTCAGTTATGACTTCCCTACACACGGCTCATCCGTCCTTACTATTTGAACCTATACTTGGTGCTGGAGTTGGTAGATGTACATCCAAGAGACTTGAATCTTTGGGCTGTCCATGTGCCAGCTGGGCCCTGAGCCTCAGCGGATTTGCAACACCATTGGACTCAACCAGGACAACTAACAAGGAGGTGAGGATTGACAACCACCATACCAAGGAAACGAGAGAGCCTGCAACTGCAAGCAAGTGAGTCCCATCCATCAGCTGTATGGGATCGAAGCCCTCTCTCCATTAGAGGTGGAGTGGACATCACCATCCCAGAATCCTCAGCACTGGGGGATGAACTATGGACTAGAGTGGACTTACTAGTATTCTACTATACACTTGTTGTGATTCTAGCAATAGAAGAAATTACATCATTGATGTGGAGGCAGTGGCCACTGGAAACTCTGGGGGGCGGGCAGGGCAAGAGAAAGACAGGTGTAATGCGGGGGCTTTTTTGGGACTTGGGGGCCGTCCTGAATGGCATTACAATGACAGAAATAGGCCATAATATCTTCCCATAGCCTGCAGAACTGTGTGGGAGAGAGTGTAGACTACAATGTGAACTATGGTCCATGCTCAGTGGTAATGCCCCAGGATGTGTTTATCAATTGCAATGACTGTTCCACACTAATGAAGGATGTTGTTTATGCGGGAGGGTGTGGGAGGTGTGGGGAGCGGGGCATATGGCAATCCCTATATTTTTTGTGTAACATTTGTGTAATCTAAATATCTTTTTAAAAATAAATATATATATTTAAATAAATAAATAAAAATGTACAGTTCTCCTAAAAAAAAAAAAAAAAAACAGAATCCTTTCCGCAACAATAATGCAAAGAGCAGATCAGCAGTTCAGAATTCAGCCCTCAAAGCTATAAGCGACAGCTCCGATCAGGCCTCAACATCCCTGCCTCCATTTGCCAAGGCTGCGTTCTTTACTTTTTCATCTGAGGCACTGCATTTCACACCCACAACCTACCTTCAGAACACCATATTCAGGCTTTTCTCTAGCATCTGAAAAATTAGTATTTTGAGCTGGCACAAGGGGGCGCTGCCTTCTAACCAGACTTAGCAGCAGAGTCTTCTTTATACAGTGTGTAATTGTGCAATTACATGAACATTAAAAATGGACAGGAATTGGAAAAATAAAATTGCAGGTAACAAGAAGTATAGTTTTCAAATATACCCATTAAGATAGCTATAGAGATCACTAAGCATGACAAAATGAAAAATATTTGTTCTTACTAGAGGCTTCATGGCAATCAACTGTGTTTATGAAGAACAAAAACAAAACTAAGAACCCATATGTTCCAGGAAATAGACCAAATATTAACTCTAAAGACAAGTTATTATTGGGGATTTTATAATATTTATTAGGTCACTCTGAACAGAGTTCTATCTCATCTTCCCCATAGGCCACCTCCTTACTCACCCAGGGCACAAAAGTTTCTTAAACTACTCTATTACACATATTACATAATAAGAAAGTATATTTGTTCATAATAAAAACTCTCAACAAATTAGTCTTAGAAGGCAACTTTCTTTCAACCTGATCAAAGGCATCTACGAAATACCTACAGCTAATATCATACTTAATGGAGAAAGACCAAATGCTTTCCTATAATTAGAAACAAGACAAAGACACCCATTCTCAACACTTCTATACACATTGTACTGGAGGCTCTAGTCAGTGCAATCAGGCAAGAAAAAGAAATAAAAGGTGTCTAGATTGCAAAGGAAGACGCGAAACTGTCTCTATTTGCACATACGACCTGTATGTAGAATATCCCAAGGAATCCACACAAACTACTAGACTAATAAATGAGTTCATGAAGGCCACAAAATACAGAGTTAATATACAAAAATTAATTGTATTTCTATATATTAGCAATGAATAATTCAAAAATGAAATTAATGGGGAGTGGATGTGGCTTAAGAAGTTACATGCCTGCTTCACACATGGGAGGTCCTGGGTTCAGTTCCTGGTGCCTCCTAGAAACAAATAAGGCAAACAACAAGCAAACAGATGAAAAAAAATCAACTCAAGGGAGCTGATGTGGCTCAGTGGTTGGGTGCCGGTTTCCCACATACAAGGTCCCGGGTTCAATCCCCAAGCCCCGGTGAAAAGGCAAGGGAAAGGGAAAGGGAAAGGAAAGAAAGAAATTAAAACAATTCCACTCACAAAAGCATTGAAAAGAATAAAATACTTTGGAATAAATTAACAAAATAAGTGTAAGACATGGACACTGCAAACTATAAAACATTCTTTGAGAGGAATTAAAGAAGTTCTAAACAAATGGAGATACACCCTCCTGCCCCCTCCAGGGTGGTGTCAGAGAAAGCCTAGTGAGGACCTAGGACTTCCACACCCACCCACCTGGGAAAAACATGGTGGTGCTCCCTTCCTCCTGCCAGCGGTGTCAGAATAGTCCTGCTAAAAGAGATTTAAATAAGATCCAGTGTATAATAACATAATACCATAAATATCCAGGATCCAAAGATCACAATAGTACCAAGGAAAAGGAAAATCTCAATTTGAATGAAAAAAAAAAAGGCAATCAAGAGATGCTGTTTTAATATCCTTGCTGCTAAAGCAAATTCCACACAATGGGTTGGCTGAAACAATGGAAATTTACTGGCTCACGGTTTTGAGCCTAGGAGAAATCCGATTCAAGGCATCATTAAGGCAATGCTTTCTTCCCAAAGACTGGCATTCTGGGACTAGCTGCCGGTGATCTTTGGTCCTTGGCTCCTCTGTCACATGGCAATGCACATGGTAGCCTCTCTTGGCCTCTTCCTTCTATCCCTAGTTCCGTTGACTTTCAGTTTCTGGCTGCTCCATCTGTGGCTTTCTGTTTCTGTGTCTGAAATTCATTCTGCTTATAAAGGACTCCAGTAATAGCATTAAGATCCATCCTGATTGAGGTGCACCACACCTTAACTAAAGTAACCTCATCAAAAGTTCCTACTTACAATGGGTTCACACCCACAGGAATGGATTAAGTTTAAGAACATATTTTTCTGATGTACATAGCTCCAAACCACCACAGGTGCCAGCACTGAGATTATCTGACAAGGATTTTAATGCCATAATCATAAAAATGCCCCAATATGCAATTATAAACACACTTGAAACAAAAGTAAAAAATAGAAAGTCTCAGCAAAGAAATAGAAGATATAAAGAAGAACCAAAAGGAAACATTAGAACTAAATAAATGGAGAAACACGCAATGATCATGGATTGGAAGACACTATTATTAAGATGACATTCCCCCAAAATCAATCTATAGATTCAATGCACTCTCCATCAAAACTCCAGAAATTGACAAGCTGGTTGTAAAGTTGATACAGAAATTCAAAGGACCCAGAATAATCAAATCAACCTTTAAAAAGAATGAAGTTGGAAGATGACATGTCTGATTTCAAAACTTAAAGGTACAATAATCAAGACAACGTGGTATTAGCATAAGAAATATATACTAGAAGAGAATTTAGAGTCCAGTAATAAACCCACACATATATGGCCAATTGTTTTTTGACAAAGGTTCCAAGGCAATTCAATGGGGAAAAGAAATCCAGATGCAAAGTGATAAATTAAGACTCTTACTTCATACCATACATAAAATTAACTCAAAATGGCTCATAGATCTAAATGTAAAGCTAAAATTATAAAACTTTTAGGAGGGAAAAATAGGATAAAATCTTTACAACTTTTGGTTAGGTAAACATTTCTTAGATACAATACCAAAATCACAATTGAAAAAAAAAAAAATTGATAAACTGGTCTTCAAAATTAAAGCCTTTTGTACTTCAAAAGACACCATTAAGAAAATGAAAAGCTAAGACACAAACTAGGAGAAAATATTTGCAAATTATATTTCTAATAAAGGGCTTATGTCCAGAATATATAAAGAAATCTTACAACTCAATATGAAGGTAAACAATCCAATTAAAAACTGACTGAATATTTGAATAAGCATTTCACCAAAGAAGATAAATGACTAGCTAAACATCACATGAAAAGATGTTCAACTTCATTAGTCACTAGGGAAAGACAAATTAAAACCATAATAAGATACCACTTCACATCCACTAGAATAGCTAATAATCAAAAAGATAGGCAATAAGTTTTGGAAACAGGAACCTCATATATTGTTGGTGGGAGTGGTGCAGCCACTTTGGAAAACAGTTTCTCAGTTTCTTAAAAAGTTAAACATAAATTTACTATACAACCCAACAATTCCATTCTTGGTAATGTACCCAATAGAAATGAAAGCTCATGTCCATACAAAGACATGTATGTGGATGGTAATCACAGCATTATTCATAATAACAGAAAGGTGGAAACAACACAAATGTCCATCAATGGGTGAATGGATAAGCAAAATGTGGTGTATCCCATGCAATGGAATATTATTCAGCAATAAAGAGGAATGAGCCACTGATACATGCTACAACATGGATGAACCTCAAAAACATTATGCTAAGTAAAAGAAGCCAAATCCAAAGACCACATATTGTATGATTCTGTTTATATTAAATGTCTAGAAAAAGTACATCTATAGAGACAAAGTAGAAGAGTGGTTGTGTGGTGCTAGTAGTAGACAAGGGGAGTGACAAAGGATGTTTTTAGACTGATGACAATGTTTTCAAGTTGGATTTGCATTGATGGTGCACAACTCTGTAAATTTACTAAGAAATTATTGAAATTGTACACTTAAAATGGATGAATTTTATAGCATGTAAATTACACCTAAATAATGCTCTTTTTTAAAAATTTAAAAGGTATTAAAAGTGGATGATTGCCTCTATTTCTTCCTTTTACCACCAAAATTTTATACGGTATGGTTTATACCCATCAACTTCACTTCCTTGTCACTATAAATTCACTCATTTCCTTGCAATCTGGTATCTATCCCCATCTCACTATTGAACTGATTCTGAACAAAAGCACTTTCATTCCCTGTCAGTGAAAATGTAAACTGTTCACCCTCTCTGGAAAGCAATGTGGCAATCCACGTATCAAGAGTATTTAAAATGTTGATTGCTTTGATCAAACAACTCTACTTCTAGGTAAAAATCCTGTGGCAGAAATCATTGGTTGTCCCCCAATAAACATTCTCTCCTTCCATAATTATAGAAAAGCCAATTTCTGGTTGCTTCAGAAAAAGACCACATTTCCTAGTCTCCGTTGCAGCTAGCCAGGGCCACATGACTACATTCTATTCAACTGGAGGTAAGGAGAAGTGATACCCTGACCCTGATACCTCAAAAAAATAAAAATTAAAGCTAAAAAAAAAAAAAAAAAAAGAAGTGATATATGACACCTGGCTGGGTGATGGTGACCCCTCTGGGTTATGCAGAAGTCAATATCTACTACAGATGGTGAAGCATCAAGGTAAAAGAGCTCAAGTCCCTGGATGACCTCCTTGATTAAAGCCACACGATTTGCCCTGGACCACATCATCACACTGATGAAAGAGAAGCAAGTTTACTTTTGTTATGCCCATTGTAATTTTGGACCTCTATAGCATGTAGGTCCAGCCTTTATCCTAACCAGTCCACAATTAACTAATACAACTATTATGCAGCGCACTAACATACATGGGGAGATTTGAAATTTGGATCAATTTATATATAACAACTAATGACCAGAGACAACAATCCCCCTAATTTTAATGCAGTAAATTATACTGTTTCTGCACAATGGAATATTATGCAGCCATCAAAAATACACATGGCAAAAATGTGTATTCTATAATGCTAAAGATAGAAGGAGGATACAAGATTATACATAGTGTATGAGCACTGACAAGAATCTTGGGCTCAATGGACCACAAGTTATACTCAAGACTTTTTTTTTTTTTTTTCCATATCTCTTTCAAATACAGCCAAAACTTAGGCAGGTAATACTTAATTACACATTTGTGTAATTGGCAAGTGATTGAAAGTGATCATTGGCAGAACACTGCACAAACTTGTATAATTATTGGCCTCTATTTTCTAGGTGTCACTCTTGTTCCGTACCTAGATTGTAAGCTCTTTGGAAGTGAAAGCCACATCTCAGGCTTCCATTGTCTTGATCAGGAAAATCTGAAACTTCAGTTAATTGGATTAATCAATCATCCCCCCTCCCTCCCTCCCTCTTGACTTGGCTTTAAAGAGAAAGAAAGACATCACCAAGAAAGGGAGCTGGAGCCCGGCTTCATTCTGAAATCCTTCATACAGGGATGAGCTGACATTAAAGCACATCCAGCCAAAACCCTCCTGTATTAGTCAGCCAAAGGGGTGCTGATGCAAAATACCAGAAATCAGTTAGTTTTTATAAAGAGTATTTATTTGGGGTAGAAGCTTACAGTTACTGGGCCATAAAGCAAAAGTTTCTTCCCTCACCAAAGTCCATTGCCACGTGTTGGAGCAAGACAGCTGCTAACGTTTGCCAGGGTTCAGCCTTCTTGGGTTCCTTTCTTCTCAGGGCTGCGTTTCTCTCCAGGCTTAGCTCCTCTGCTTCCTCCACAAGGTCAGCTGTAGACTATGAAGCTCTCTAGGCTTTGCCTCTCTCCACAAGGCCAGCTGTGAACTCTCAGGCGAACGGCTCATGTCTTTTCCCGGGGCCTTCTCTCCTTCCTCACGACCAAGCTCTCTTACTTCCCGGGGCTCCAGCTCAAGACTCCAACATCAGAACTACTACAACTCTTTGCCATGCCTTTTATATTTGATTCCCCACCCACCAAGGGGTGGGGCTCAATGCCCTACTGACATGGCCCAGTCAACACCCTAATCAAACTTAATCATGCCCAGATTAACAGACCAGTTTACAAGCATAATCCAATATCTATTTTTGGAATTCATAACTATATCAAACTGCCAAACTGCTACACCTCCCCTTTCCCCAGCTAGGCAGGGTGATCATTAACTTCAGAATTCTGAACCCTGAGCACCCAAACCTTCAATTAATTGAAGAAAAATTACTAATAAAAGTGAACTAGGGCATTTGGAAGAGATTTTTTATATCAAGAGAAGAAACAAAAATGCTTTTCAGAAAATTATCCACACTCCCCATCTCTTCATATTCTAATTAACTTTTTGCTGTAATTCTGCTATAGATAGTTGAAAAACAAAATACAAGACATCTAAAACAAGCTTGAAAACCAAATATTTTCATCAAATAGTTCTTAGATGTTGATTCCAATATCCCTCTAGCCTGTTTATTGCAAGCAAGGGAAGGTGGGACTTAATGAGAGGACTGGGGCAACTTGAAAAAAAGTTTACAATGGAATCTAGTAGGATCCCATTCAAAATTATATAAATGTATATAATTTTTTAAAAAGAAGATCTGCTGACAGTTGCTTGCCTAACAGTAGATGTTATTTTTCTCACTTGTTCAAGACTGGGTGGGAAAAGAGCTTGAAATAGATGATATGAAGGACCAATATAATTCAATTATCCAAGTGTAGCAGTTTGGCATTATTATGAATTCTAAAATAGATATTGGTTTATGTTTGTGAATGGGTCTTTTCCTCTGGGCATATTAGATTATATTGGATTCAGAGGTTTACTTGTTAAATAATGATTAAGGCTTTGATTGGGCCACATCAATAGGGCATTGAGTCCCTGCCCCTTCGTGGGTGGGGACTCACAGATAAAAGACTTAGCAAAGGACAAAGTTGGAGTTTTGATGTTGGAGTCTTGAGCTGGAGCCGCGGGAAGTAAAAACACAGAGGAGCTTAGTTGTGAGGAAAAAGAGAGGGCCTAATAGTCTACAGCTGGCCTTGTGGAGCTAACAGAGTAGCCAAGCCCAGAGAGAGGCAAGCCCCCAGAAGAGAGGAACCCAGTAAGACTGAACCCTCACAGACAGCAGCAGCAGCAATAAACTTTGGTGAGGGAGGTAACTTGTGCTTTATGGCCTGAAAGCTTCTACCCCAAATAAATATCCTTTATAATAGCCAACAAATTTCTGGTATTTTGTATCAGTACCCCTTTGGCTGACTAACACACCAAATAATCTCTGTGCCCACATAAACCAAAATTGCAAAAGGCTATAAATAAATTTAAAGCCTTTTTAGCGATCTCCAGTGCCATTTGGAGTTTATAGGCAAGGATGGCTCTTTCTAGAAAATAATTGTTAAGGCTGGTTCTGAGTAAAGAATGTATCCAAGGTTAACAGGAATGGCTTGGCTTAGATCAGTGACATGAAGTCCAAAAGGACACCCATCCATTACCATCCTATACTCTGTCCCTTTCAAGCATAAAAGAGAACACTCTTAGTGTTCTCCATTTCAAAGATGTACATCTATATTGATGACACAGAAAGTTACTTATGACAGAATATAAAAAGAAAAAAGCAAATTTGCAATGGCATCGCGTAGGCGCCTTTCAAAATCATGTACATGTATAAAATATACTTGACAGCAGGAAAGTTCTTGCTGTTGAGAAGGAGAGAATTAACTTTTTTTTTTTCTTTTAATTGAATTTTAAAATGTATTTGAAAATTGCATATAAAGATATCTGGGAGGTATAACATCTCACATTTCCCATGTAGGCTTCCCCATCAAATGCTAAAGCCTTCTAGAGTTTCAGAGAGTTACCTCAAGGGCCACAACAGCAAGTGAGGAGGGCCATGGAGAACAGGCCCAGGATTCCACCCCAATACTTGTTTCCCTTTTATATGTTGCTGATTGTCTTAGTTCCCTAGGCCTGCTGTAACAAAACACCACAAACTGAGTAGTTTCAAACAACAGGCCTTTACTCTCACAGTTCTGGAAACTGGAAGTTCAAAACCAAGGTGTCAGCTGATCCTTCCTGGCCTTCCCAGCTTCTGGTGGCTCCCAGCAATCCTCAGGGTTCCTTGGCTTGTGGCCTTCTTCCTTGTGTGTCACTGTCCATTCCTCTTCTTATGTGGATTTAGGGCCCACCCTAATCTAGTATGATCTCATCTTAACTAATAACATCTGCAAAGACCCTATTTCCAGATAAGGCCACATTCTGAAGCTCCGAGTGGACATGAGTTGGGGACTGGGGTGGAGCGGGGGGTGGGGGAGGATACATTATTCAACCTGCTACACAGATATTTGGCTTCTAAGATTTCATCTGAAGAAAATTTTCCACAGCTGAAGAAAGAATGAACACCACTGGCCCATAACTTGGTACCTGATTGACAACATCTCCCATTGCACAGCCTCATGTAGTGTTACAGGTGATCTTTCATCAGTGCACACTCTGTCTCCCTTGAAACAAAGTGGCTTCAAAGATTTGACAACCATAGCCCCACTTCCTTGATTTCTCCGCAAGTCTACAATGTCTTCATATATTCTTGTTGAATCATTGAAGAATTCTTCAACTCGGACATCTGTCTTTCGGGGAAATTGCCAGCCTCTAACCCCAATTGTCTTTGTTCCATCAAAGACAAGGTCTCAATGGTACACCAAATTCCCACTGGACCCTCGCAAGACATCTGAAATCCTGTTCTTACTATTACTTCCCACCACAAAGACACACCTTTTTCTGAAATATATTCAAAGCTTTTAAAAACCATTCTTCAAACAGCATTTGCTAGCACTTAATTGTCAAATAATGTATTATACTCCAAAGTAAATTACCTCCATGGGACTGGGCTTAGGCTAGACTTGAACATGAAATATGCTGTGCTGTGTGCAATGTGGTAGCCACTAGCCCCAGGTGCCATTTCGATTTAAATAATTAAAATTAGATGAAATCTGAAATTCATTCCCTTAGTTGTTCTAAGCACATTTAAAGTACTCAACAGTCCTTTCAGGCTAGAGGCTCTCCCTCCCCTCATCACAGAAAGTCCCACTGGACAGCACTGGTAATAGTCGCTGAGCTCAGCATCTCCTAAGATGTGTTCTGAGAAACACCAGCCTGGGAAGAGGCCATGATCCTGGCTAAATTAAGCTGGGGAATGCTGCATCCTAAGCCCCTGCCTTATATATTCAAATATTAATACTGTGAATCCCCAAGATTCAGTCTTGGACATCAAATACATCTGAGTTTGAATCCCACTTCTGCTGCTTTTGAGCTATATGACCCTGAGCAAGTTACTTTGGACCTCAGTTTCTTCATTTGATAAATGGGAATAATAGAATTCCTTGGTATTGTCATGAGAAAGAAATGAGATAAGACATGCAAAAACTTAGCAAAGCGCTTCACAAATAGGAAAAGTCTCAAGAAATGTAAGCTACAGTAATTATTTATAAAAGTTCAGAGAATTCTGTTTTTAAGTTTGTTCATACCATCATTTCCCAAATTTACTACCACAATAAAAATCTAGAACATATGATAGACAGACTAATGCACACCCAAAGATGTCCACATCCTACATCCCTGGAACCTATGATTATATCACCTTCTATGACAAAAGGAACTTGGCAGATGTGATTAAATTAAGGATTTTGAGACAAGGAAAGTATCCCAGATTATCTGGGTGAACCCAAAGTAATAACAAGTGTCCTTATTAGAGTGTAACGAGGAGCCTGATAGGTTGTAAGCCTCACCTCTCCCTTTTCCCCACGTACCCCACATCTGAGCAAGCCGATTAGAGAGCCGGAGTGTTCCCTCTTTGGCACCGGCAAGAGGTTTAGACCACACAAGAGCCTGCCCACTTGTGGAACTCTTATCCCAGCCCCAGCCCCTAACACAGACCAGTCTCTTTTCTGTGCTCTCTCAAGCCATTTCAGACCCACTTGAGAGGACTTTTCTGCTCTCCCCAGATAACTCAATTATAAGTAATAATACATTTTACACCCTTTTGGTGTGTATGTGGCATCATCAGTCTCGACATCTGAACTAAATATTGGGCGTGGGTCCATCTGCCCCTGCAGGGGACCATAACCACAGCCAGCAGGGTGTCGAGGCAACCACCATCACACTGGGTCTGTCTTCTCTTGCTTTGCCTTGCTACCCAGCTCTCCTGCCTAATGGCAAGCGTGCACTATGAATTGCTGTCTGCCAGCTGGCTTGTTCTTTGAGCTGTGCTGCTTTGCATTGTTGAGTCCTGCTGAGCCGCTGTTATAGATTCAGCTGATCTGAATGGGCAGTTTGATAAGTAGATGGCGTTTAGGACAGGAGCATGAGACTGGGGCCTTGGGTCGTGGGTCTCAGGACAAACCTTTCTGTATTTTAGAATGAAGCTGTGACCGAGGCTAGTCTTGGGCATCAAACTCTACCTGTGACTGGATCGCTGTCTCTCAAGCAGGAGTTGGTCCCTGATCTATGGGGAAACACTGTACCCAGCATGGAGATATGGGCCCATCAAGTGGTCGCGCATGAAAGACACTGAGAAAAAAATGCAGCCATTAGGTGGCATACTGAGGTCCACACTCCAAAGAGCAGACAGCTCCCCCAGACCTTTAAATACCTCTGCTGCTGCTGCCACCACCCATGCCTCTGTCACAACAAAGATCCTGATGGTGGCACAGTGACGGTGTTCATTCAAACCCAATTTAAACCCAGGGTCTTTAAATCCCACCAAGAAACCATTACCATGGGGGTGGACCCTGACCCTGACAATACTGATTTGAGACTCTGAAGGAAATAAACTTATAAATATTAGCAGGATGGAAAGGAACCCCATCACTCCCAAGTATATCCAGTGACCATAAAAAAAAAAAAAAAAAAAAAAAAGGAAAAGAATAAAACAAGCCTACCTGGATACAGGGGGAAGAAATGAAAACCTGACATAGAAGTTCACAATTTTACACAATTGGAAATCCAGAATTTACTAAAGGAAATTATATTTTTTAAAAGGGCAAAGGGGTGCCAATTGGCTTTTGCAGATCTATAGTCTAGATTCTGAATTAAATTTAATACCTGAAATGCACCAAGTGGCAAACCTCATGGCCTTAATCAATACTAAGGCTCAAGTTACAGTTACACTTGGGAATCCCACTAAATTTAGACAAGGAAACTCCTATAATCACAAGGGAATCACTAAATATGAAATAGAAGAGAAATAGGTATGACTCACCTTATCCACCAGAACTGTTATGCCTTACCCAAATTCTCCATCATCCTGGCACCTCTTGAACCCTAAAATATCCTATAGTGGGCATGGACACTCTGACTCAATGATAAATAAATTAAAATTAAGTGAATTCTTTGGTACTTACAAATTGACTGAGGAAAATGGGACCCCACAGACATTATCCCCAGTAAAACAGTTAATATGGCCCAATGTAAATTAAAATAAGGCCTTCAAGGATTAAAACTCATTATACGAGACCTATTTGGTGAAGGGGTGATTATCCCCACTGCTTATCCTTTTAACAACCTAATTTGGCCCGTTCTTAAACTTGGAAAGAATGAATGGCATTTCGTGGTGGATTACTGTGACCTTAATGCCAATGTCCCATCCACTGTGGCCCACATACCCAATATTATTGACATTACCGACTCCATCCACTCAGCAACTGGTAAATATTTTGCTCTTACAGATCTGGCTAATATGTTCTGTTTAGTGCCTATTTCAACAGCCACTCAGCCACAGTTTGCCTTCACCTCCCAAGAGCCACAGCACACCTTTACCAGCTACCCGTGGGCACATCAACAGCTCTGCCCTGGCTCACAGCCTTTGCAGAAAAGACCTTAACTGTATCCACGTTTCTCCAAGAGCACAGGTATGACATTACACTGATGATCTCCTCCAAAGAGATTCAGTTGACACACTCAGTTGAGGACATACAAATACTCATAAATCTATTTACAAAACTCATGAAAGAGCCTACACAAAGTGCAAGGCCTGGCCAGCTTGGTTAAATTCCTGAAAATTATTTGGTAAACCAAGGGCTGCTCCATCCCTGATACTGTCTAGAAACAATTATCGACACTCTCCGTGCCCCTGAAATTAAACTAAGCCTAACATCCCTTAGGCTGTTTTTGGTTTTCGTAGGCAACATACTCCTCATTTACAAATTTTACTTGCGCTCACTGATGTTGTTAAGCACAAAGCTGAATGGGGCCTCTCCAATCAAAGGCACTCTCGTTAGTGTCCCTAGAGACTCCTTCACTGTAGAGGCTTTAGCAAACTCCTCTCATTGGGCTTCTAATGCAAAAAACTGGCCCCCTCAGCCCTGCACTATATACCATTAGAGTGGCAATTGCTGGTCACATACTGAGCTCTCCTGGAAATATAAGCTCTGGAAGGCCTTGAGCCTATGCCCTTCATTACCCAGCCACCCATTATTCCTTTTGTCATGGAAGCAGTACCCTGCAAGCTCAGCACAGCTACTGAGACCTTCTTGCTACAGTATGGAGCCAAACCCCTGACATATCTCCACCTCAAAAAGGGGTGCTCTCCACGCTCGTCAGTCCCTTGCCAGATGCCATGGTGCCAAAAGAGGTTACTTTTCTCCCAGACCACTTCGCTATCTGGGAAACCCCTGGGAACAACTGCATAAATAGCAATGAGTGTGTGTACGCTCTACAGATGATACCTGATGGAGCTCAGTGGAATGTTGCTGCTTTTCATCCCTTAACCATGGAAAAGGACAGAATCAAAGGGGCAGCACAATTGGCCAAACATAAGCAATCTTCTCAGCACTGGGTGACCTGGCCAAAAACCTGGCCCCAACTGTACATTTTTACAAATTCTCGGGTCATTGCCTAAGAGTTACACACTTTGGGGTAAAGAACTCTAGGATTCTCCTGCCTCTCAGATGCTCAAACTATAAATCAAGGTCACACAAGTCCCTACATAGACTCAAACCACAATACAAAGTCTCACCTGGACACTCTTTATCCACTTTGGATTTCCAGGCATTCCTGATAGTGAGCAAGGCACTCATTTCACTTCTCAGAATATACAATGCTAGGCTCTTGAACAAGCCTTTCAACAAATGTTCACCTTCCTTCTAGGCCATAGAGCAACATATGACTTTACTTAAACAAGTAAGTAGATACAAATTCAATTAAGTAAATGCATGGCATGTTTCATTTATCAAGCATCAAACATCAGTGGGGAAGTATAATGAAGACTCTTGACTCCTTTATTGATGTTTGACTCCAGACAGCATTTAATTCTTACCAGTCCCTCTTTCCCACATACCCCACATCTGGGAAGATTGATAAGAAAGCTGGGGTGCTCCCTCCTTTGGCACCAGTGGGAGATTTAAACCACACAAGCCCCTGCCCACACGTGGGGACTCTCATTTGGCCCTATCCCCTAACCATGAAGAAATTCCAGGCCAGTCCCTTCTCCTTGCTCTCTTGAGCCATTTCCAACCTGCTTCTTGGGCCTTTCCTTCTCCCTCCAGAGACCTCAACAGTATAAGTAATAAACCTTTGCATAACCTCTTGGTGTGTGAGTGGCATCATCAGTCCCAATATCTGAATCAAATTCTGGGTGAAGGTCCATCTGCCTCTACACGTGACCATAACTAAGAGGGAGGCAGGAAGGCCAGAGTCAGAAGAGGAAGATGTGGTGATGGAAGCACAGGTGGGGAGGGGGCAGGATTGGAAGATGCTGTTCTGCTGGCTTTGTAGATGGCAGAAGGGGACCATAAGCCAAGGAACACAGGTGGCCTCTGTGCTGGAAGGCAAGGAGATGGATTCTCCCCTAGAACCTCCAGAAGGAATGCAGTGCTGCGGACACCTTGATTTTAGGACTTCTGGCCTCTAGAACTGTAAGATAACAAATCTTTGTCCTTTTAAGGCACTGAGTTTGTGGTAATTTGTTATGGCAGCAAAAGGAAACTAATACAGAGCACTTGCAAACATCTCTTGAGATACTGACATTCCCCTGGGAGGCTGGTCTGGTGGAAAGCGCCTAGAACAGGAACCAGGAATCAAGGGTCTATCTCATTTTGTAAGCAACCAGCTTTGTAACTACTAGCAAGTCACCACCTCAGGGGACCCTCAGTTTTTCCCCCTATAAAATGATATTACTACCTCCTATACCCAACCCACAAAATTTTTATGAAGGTAAAAATCATAGAAATAATTCATGAGAATAACTTCAAACTTGCATAATATTTCCATTTATCTACAATTACTGAGCAAAGATAAAATAATGTATAAGTTAGTAAACTTTTAGAAGAAAGAATTTAGAATTTCCTGTATTTCCAACATTTTCCTAAAACAAGCATTTGTAATTAGAGGGGATAAGTGATCAGTGTTTGTTGTTGTTTCTATTGCACTCAGCAGAAAAGCTCATTCATAAACATTTTGTACACAGGTTGAAACATTTGGAATCAGGTTCTAGCCTCCCTTTCCTTCCCTCAAAATATCATTTCACGCAAAGATTTGGAGGAAGATACTGTTCTTGGAGATATTAAATATGTATTTAAAAAACAAAACACTTTTTCTCTCTCCCAAGAGTAAACATGAAAGGCAAAACCTTCAGACTACAAGCGCTGCCTCTCCCATCTTTAAAAGGCAGGCAGGTCCAGGATCAGGGAAGGCAGTGTATCTTCCTTTCTTAATATTCCACCAAGAAGGAATCAAGTTAGCACCGGCTTATTGAACGCTGTGCGTTGCAATGCAGCCCATCCAGTCTTGGGATGTTTGAAGCACGTGTGAAGACGGCGCCACCTACTGGATTTGGTAGTCATGGAAACAGCTCTAATAGGTGAGAAGAGAAAGTCACATCTATACTGATCACTCAGGATGGGCAGGAATGTGTAAAGAATTCCTTATCCAACCCGGTCCTGGCAATGGAATTTTGATTTTTTTAAACACTGGGTTTTCCTCTGAATAACGGGACATGTCATTCAGTAAGGACCCAAGGCAATCAAGATCTACAAAATAAGATGGCTGCAGCCAGGGATGGCTTTCTTATGTCCCAAGTGTGATTTTAATCATCCCAGGCTCATTTTGATATTTTGGTATTTTACTTGCTGGAATGGTTCTGTCCTCCTAAGACAATGTGCCTCTCCAAAAGAGAGGCTCGTGTTTTCATTGCAGGGAAATTAATACATGAGACAGTTCTCACAGGGCCCTCATGACATCATAGCAAAAGTCATAGCTGCAACTACAATATACATTATAACAAAATGTAAAATCAAACAAACTCTTGCAAAGAAAAGAAAGGGGGCAGGGAGCAGATGTGGTTTAAGCAATTGAGCACCCGCCTCCCACATGGGAAGTCCCAGGTTCATTCCTGGATCCTCCTAAACAAGATGAGCAGACAACGAGCAGACACATGAGGGAGCCATGGGTCAGGGCGGGGGTGGGGGGGGTGGGAGGGTGATAAAAATTTAAATAAATAAAATTATATAAAAAAGAAAAGAAAGGAGTAAAATAAAATACCTCAAAGTATCAACCACCATTGAGTTTGGCTAGAACTTTGAGTGATTTACTCAGTTTAATGTTCTCTGTAAGTGGCACAAGGCAGCCATCTTCTTAGGTTCTCACCATCCTTTTGCTTTCCAAAGTGCCCTCCATAAAGTGAAAGCAAGTAGGTATTAACAAAGGCAGAAACACTGGCAGGAAAAAGTTCAAGACAGAGCAGAGAACAGAAGACACCAACCTGGATTCCAGCCTGTGTCCTGCCACCAAGGAACCAAGTGGCCTAGGACAAGTCATTACAATCCGGGAAAATGAATTTGATCTAGACAGTCCAAAAGGCCCCCCTGCCAGTCTCATTTTTCAGGGATAAGAGTTCAGGTCTCCTAATTCCCAGTACCTGGTTGTATTAGTCAGCCAAATGGGTGCTGATGCAAAATACCAGAAATCTGTCGGCTTTTATAAAGGGTATTTATTTGGCATAGGAGCTTACAATCACAAGGCCATAAAGTGTAAGTTACTTCCCTCACCAAAGTCTGTTGTCACATGTTGGAGCAAGATGGCTCCTGGTCTCTGTTAGGGTTCAGCCTTCCTCTTCCTCCTAAGGCTCCATGGTCCCAGCTTCTTCCAATCTCACTGCAGGCTGACATAAGGCTCATCTCCCCGCAGGGCTTGATTCTTTCCAGGCTTTCTAAGCTTTTGAGGGCTCTGGTTTCTTCAGCTGCAAACTATCAGGTGAGTGGCTAGGCTCTCTCCTCAGGGCTCCAGCATCCAAAACTAAACTCTGTGTTCTCCTTCTCTGTGTATTTACTTCCCTATCTTTGATTGAGCATCCATTTATATAGCCCACAAGGGAAGGGCAGGGGCAGGCAGGGACTCAATCCAAGTCGCCCTAATGACATGGTCAAATAAAAGCCCTAATCTTGATTTAATAAAGTAAAAGTGAAACCTCTGAATCTAATACAATCTAATTCACCCAGAGGAACAGACCAGTTTACAAACACAATCCAATATCTATTTTTGGAATTCATAAACAATATCAAACTGCCACACTGGCTCTAACAGAGCCAGTTCTGTGGAATTTAAATTCTACAGGGTGGCCATCAATCTGGAAACATAAACAAACACCTAATAAATGGCTTGTTGATATTATCTAACATGATAAAATAATAATCTAATCTTGTTACCAGACTTTATGACCACCTTGTAAACTAATGGCTCAACCAATCTTCTATCATTTTCCCTGATATTGGGACGCAGGAGCTACATAACCACCAGCAAAGGTTTTTACTATGCTTATGTCCTCCTGTAGGGCTGCCAGACCAGCCATGCCCACTCACTTACCTCAGAGACGGCTCCTCAGCCAGCTTGTACCCGCAGGTGCACGTGCCAGAGCACCAGACTAAATAATGGGATATGTTACTCAGTAAGGACTCAGAGCAAATGTGACTCCACAATACCAAATACAAAGTACAAGTACAAAAAAGAGCACAACCAAGGGACTGCAAAACAAGGCAGTTAGCAAAGAAAGAAACACTCACCATTGGCCTTTCTTTATCATTTGGGGGTGGGAGTGAAGAGATGGTAAAGAAACGGCAACCGAGTTCTAGCCTGTGCAATTCCCACGCAGAGAGCGAGCAGAGCACGCTCAATCAACTCTCCAGCCTGCTAACAAACTGCAGCTGCTCAGGGAAGCCTGGCCTGATCCACTCCGTGCCACCGGTGCTTCACCTGCTTGAAAACTTATAGGTAGGAGAGGTTAACTCTTAGAGCCCTGGAGTAAAGCAGGCTAACCTCTCTAATGTGCAGCAGCCCTTTTCTGGTGTGTTTCCTACAGGGACACAGAGTGCACAGCAAAGATGAGCTCCAAACAGACTCTTGCGGAGATGAGGAGGTACATGCACAGCTGGGGTCTCAGCTTAAATATCACTTCCTCCAGGCAGCCTCTTCCTGACTGCTCCCCGCCAGCTCCACTTCCAGCAACCAGGTCTGGGTCACACCCCCTACTCCAGGCACCCTAGTACTCTTGCAACACTGTCATTGAAATGTCTTGTCTCACCCACTAGATCGTAGCTCCTCAAGTAAAGGGACTCTTCTACCACACTCTCCTAGCACTAGGCTTGGCACAGGAGGAACTGGCTCAGTAAATACCACAGAAAGAAAGGTACATGAGCTTTCCACCTCTTACAAGTGAGCTCCTTGAGAGCAAGGCTTGGCTTTTTTTTTTTTTAAGATTTATTTTTATTTATCACCCCAGCCCCCTTACTGTTTGTGCTTGCTGTGTCCATTTGCTGTGCATTTTTCTGTGTCTGCTTGTCTACCTTTGTTGAGTCATCTTGCTGCGCCAGTTCACCGCGCCGCGTGGACTGGCAGCTCACCATGCTGCACGGGTCAGCTTGTAAATGGGAGCCCAACCAATTGAGCCACAGTCACTTGCCAAGGTTTGGCTTTTATTGAGCTTTATAATCCCAGAATCAAAGGTCTCAGTCAATATCTATTGGACTGAACTATACCAATTTCACAGTTTCCTTACTTAGAGAATAGTCTCCCACAGCTTCTTTCATGGGGCAGGATAGCACCCTGCTTCCAAACACATGGGGGCTTCTCACCCAACTCTGTCATCTAGCAGCTGTGTGACCTTGGGCAGTTATTTCATCTCTCAATGTCTCATTTCATCATCTGTAAAAAGAGGAGAATAACAGTACCCGACTTTCCAGGGCTTGTTGAGAGGATTCAGTGCCTAAAATGCTTAACACAGAGATTGACCTCACCAAATAAATGGTTGTAATTCTCATTAGCCTTTCCTTGGAACTGAGCCATTGGGTAAACTTTGCCCAGTCCTGTAAGAGGTCACACTTAGCTCTGCTTTTATCAGAAGCCACTTAAAAGCTTGCTTTGAGTCCTTTTGAATATTAAGTTGGCTGAGGTCCCTTGCAACTTAAATATAAAGCAGAATAATAATGATAATAATGAAGATGTCTAGGGCTCAGATTTTCCATTGCTTTATTACTGCTTCTTAATTTCCAGAGGTCCCCTTTTGGCACCATCACTAAGGGTGGTGAACCTGTCAGGAAAAGCAGCCTGGGACCCAGCTACAGCCTTTGGGGTTGGTAGCTGTACTGTCTATAGGGATTTAACATGATCATGGAAGCAGAGGGAGAAGGCAAGACCAGAAGCCTGTTTCCAATGCAGGGAAATCAGGCATCAGAGCCAATGAACTCTAAGACTCAACATTCTGCATCTCCCTTTCTCCCTGCTCCCCTCCTATACCTTCCTTCTTGCCTAACACAATCCTTTGACTTGATCCTTCTGGGCCATAGTCTTTCCCTTCGTAAGTCCCTTCCTTCCTCCCTCCCTCCCTCCCTCCCTCCTTCTCTCTCTCTCTCTCTGTCTCTGTCTGTCTCCCTCCCTCTTTCTTTCCTTCATCACAGCCTTGAATAGACTATCCTTGCTGCCAGGAGCTACTCAGCATTCTAGGAGGGGGGACAGCTGTGCTTTATATTTGTCCATCCCAAATAACTTTTCTTTAAAATACTTTTATTGAGGTATAATTTGTATACCATAAAATTCACTCAGTTTAAGTGTACAAGTCAATGTTTTCAGTAAATTTATAGAGTTGCATAACCATCACTGCAATCCAATTTTAGAACATTTCCATCACCCCATAAAGATCTTTAGTGGCCATTGGTCACTCCCTTTCCCACCCCCAGTCCTAGACACCACTAATATGTCTCTGGATATTTCAAATAAATGGATTCTTGCAATATGTGGACTTTTGTGACTGGCTTCTTCCACTTAGCATAGTGGTTCATCCACATTATAACATTTACCGTTCCTTTCTGTTGCGCAATAGCATTCCATTTTATGGCTATACCCATTAGTTTATCCATTCACCAACTGATGCATGTTTTCATACCAAATAATTCTTAATCTTTTCTCTGTATGGCACTGCTCCATCCACCTCACCCATATTATTTCCCCCAAGAATTCCTTCTATCAAACAGGGAAGGAGTTCAATCACTACACAACTTTCCAAAATAAAATAAGGAAACCTGACAAATGTTGACTACACATATAATTGTAACCTTGCATTTTTAAGTGAATATGTTAGGAACAAAGATTAAAATAACATCAATTTATAATGTAAATAAGAGAAATGGCATATGATGTTCTTTTTCTTCTATGTTTGGTAAGTTACATTTATCCTTTAAATGGAAATTAGAAAGAGTGGATACAAGCTATGTATCTCATTTCTCAAATACTAGGATGCAAAAGCGCTGATATACCAAAAGAAAAGTTGAGAATTGTATGGGATAATGAGGGTTGTCAAAGGGAAGAATTCTTTTTTGCTACAAGCCCATAATCTCATTTTTATTTTTGTGGCTAATGAAAATCCAGGAAGAAAACTCAAAACCTCATTTTCCATTCTCAAATGCTTCCAAAAATGATGATCATATACATGTACATAGAAAAAGAGAGAATAGCAAAGCAAATGTTGCAAAATGTTAATAATTGATGAATCTGGAAGAAGGATACAGGAAGTTCTTTGAACCATTCATGTCTTTTTTTTCTCTGTAAATCTGCAACTACTTCCAATTAAAAAGTTAAAATAAATTTCCTCCAAAAGAATGTGGAAAACTCAGCCTTCCAGTCTTTCAGGCAAACATTTTCTGTCTACTGAAGCACCATGGGATTCTTCCCAGTATCAATTTCAATATATTTGGGAAGTATACATGACAGTCTTTAGTTTCCCTCAACTTCCAGAGGATAATCAAGGGACTGTATAACATAGTGATTTTGTTGGTTAATAATACAAAATGCAAGACTGTTCTTCTATAACAAGGTAAGAATATGACAGTATATGGAAAAAATACAACTAGTGTAACGTGGATTATAGTTAACAGTAATATTGTAATATTTTTGTAGCAATGGCAAAGAAGATATTGTATCAATTTTAAGGGTCAAGAATGGGTATAAGGGAGTATGGGATTTTTCCTTTTGGAGAAATGAAAATGTTCTAAACTTGACTGAGGTGATGACAGCACAGCTCTGTGATAAAAATGAGAGCCACTGAGTGTACACTTTGAATGGGTTGTACAAAGCATGGGACTATAAAACACTGTAACCCCATGGTGGATAATAGACTGTGGTTAACAGTATAAATATGAGAATGTCCTCTCATGAACTAAAACAAATATATAATACCAATACATGGTGTTAAAAATAGGGTGGTTTGTGAGAAAAACATACCAAATGTAAAATATAGACTATAGTTAGCAGTAATATTTTGACAATGTTCTTTCATCATTTGTAACAAATATTCCACAACAATTCAAGGTGTTGGTGGTGGGGTGATTTATGGGAATCCTGTATGGTATGTATGATTGTTTTGTAAACTCACAACTTCTCTAGTAAAAGGAAAAGATTTAAGATGCAAATCAAAGTATCTTAAAATACAGAATCATCATCCAGTAGAAATGATAATCCTAAATTTCCAAAGTATTGTTTACCTTAAACAATAAATCACAACCATAACCATTTATAAATTAATGTTTTACAGTTTTTAATTATTTATTTTTATGATTAATGTTTTATTTTTCTAATAAAATCACAACTGTGAGGGGAAAAAAATCAAACTTCCCATGAAACAGTGCTCAACATCATTAGCCATTAGAGAAATGCAAATCAAAACCACAATGAGCAATACCACTACTGGGTACCCAGAAGAACTGAGAGCAGTGACACGAACAGACATCTGCTCACCGATGTTCATAGCAACATTATCCACCATTGCCAAAAGTTGGAGACAACCCAGGTGTCCATCAACAGATGAAGGGATAAACAAACTGTGGTCTATTCACACGATGGAATATTATGCAGCTGTAAGAAGAAATGAAGCTGTAAAGCATATGGCAACATGGATGAACCTGGAGGACATTATGTTGAGTGAAGCAAGCCAGACACAAAAGGGCAAATACTGTATGAATGCGTTACTATGAACCAAATATATTGCGTAACATATTGTTTGATTCAAAAAAAAAATTTATATGTATCCATTACATTTAATTGAGAAATGTATATATTTATTCATCTGTGTTTACTTTTTAGTTTTTAATTGTTTATATTTTCAATTATTAAATGTCCAAAATAAAATTAAAAAAAAAAAGAATTAATCAGAAAGAAAAACAAACAAACAAAAAAAACCCACAATGACCCCCACAGTATACACAAGTCACAGAATGCATGTGCTAAGTATAAATCACGTCCCATTTATCCTCCCCATTCCCCAACACCTTCCCTTTGTTTAAAGCAGCTATATAAGCTGCTCCCCGAGCTCAACACTTCAAGCAGAAATCTCTTTTGGTGCTGCTCCTGCATTAATTCAACTTTAGCTCAATAAACTTGCTCTGCACCCCCCTTAAAAAAAACACACACACACAACAAAGAGGAGGGGCAAGATGGTAGCAGAGTAAGGAACTCTAAGAGACAGATCATCCTACAGGGCAGTTAGAAATCAGTCAGAGCTATCTAAATCACCTGTTTGGGGGCCTAGGAGACCAGAAGAGCATCCTACAACATCTTTGAAAGAATGGAAAGAGGAGACTGCCTACCTGCAGTGGAGATTCATGAGTAGAGAACTCCACGCTGAGGAGGCCAGTATCCATCCTCCACCAGCAGCACAAGCCACCTCAGGATCTATTCTGTGGCTGGAGTTGGAGCTCCATTTCCCAAAAAGGGGGCGGGGGGGGGGAGATGGTCAGGCACCGACTTCAGCTACTGATTAGAAAATTCAGCTGGCTGAAGTCCAATCCTAAGAACAGCTAAAGTTTGAACCTGTCCAAGTCAGAAGGAGGCTAGTAGCCTCCATTCTGACTCTGCCTCCACTTGAGGGGAAGCGGGGCTCATTGAAAATCATAGTGACAGTAGAGACCAGCTTCTTTCCACTCAGGTCAGATTGCAGCCCTAGCCTAGGCTCCAACCCTGCCTCTGGCAGGGAGGAAGCTGGGGGGACCTGCATCAGCCTCTCCAGGCAACTGCAGCTACTTTCAGTCCACACAAACTAGATTGTTTGGCACCCATGTGGTTACATCCTTGTTCCCAAGAGGACAAGAGTGGGGGTGGTGTTTCCTCAGCCTCTATAAGCAACTGCGGCACTCTTGGCCTGTATGGACTAAATTGTTGGGCACTCCTGTGGCTCCATCCCTGTACCTGACATGAAGGAGACTATGAAAAATAGTACACCAAAAACCTAAACAATGTAGATGAAATGTGAATTCAACTAATGATACTTCTTGCTTTGATGCAAATGCTTCTCAGATTACGAAGATTATTAGTATAACTGCTGTAAGTGATATGAAGGATGCTATTGATGATACTGTGTTTCATATTGTATATGCGTCCGGGTAGTCGGAGTAGCATCGTGGTGTGCCAGATAATGGAAAAAGTCCTAGGAACATACAAACAACCTACACCGACCCTAGAAGAAATAGAAGGCCTCAACAAAATAATCACAAGCAAAGAGATTGAAACAGTCATCAAACAATTCCCCAAAATGAAAAGCTGAGGAACAGATGGCTTTACAGATGAATTCTACCAAGCATTCAAAGATTAATACCAATCTTACTCAACTCTTCCAAAAAATTGAGCATGAAGGAATGCTGCCAATCTCATTCTATGAAGCCAATATCACTCTAATACCAAAGCCAGATAAAGATATTATGAAAAAAGAAAATTATGGACCCATTTCCCTAATGAATATAGATGCAAATATCCTCAACAAAATAAGTGTTAATAGAATCCAGCAACACATTAAAAGAATTATTCATCATGATCAAGTGGATTTTATCCCAGGCATGCAAGGATGGTCCAACACAAGAAAATTAGTCAGCATAATACACCACATTAACAAATCAAAAAGAAGAAAAACCACACGATAATTTTGATTGATGCAGAAAAAGCATTTGACAAAATACAGTATACTTTCTTAATAAAAATACTACTAAAGATAGGAATTGTAGGAAATTTTCTCAATATGATAAAGGGCATATATGAAAAATCCAGAGCTAACGGTGTACTCAATGGTGAAAGACTATAAGCTTTTTCATTGAGATTGAAACAAGACATGGATGCCCACTTTCACCACTGTTGTTCCATATAGTGTTAGCAGTTCTAGCAAGAGCAATCAGGCAAGAAAAAGAAATAAAAGTTGTCCAATTTGGAAAGGAAGAAGTTAAATTTTTGCTATTTGCAGATGATATGATCCTATACCTAGAAAGCCCCCCAAAAAACTACAACAAAGCTACTAGAGCTAATAAAAAAGTTCAGCAGAGTGGCAGGATACAAGATTAGTACAAATGCAAAAATCAGTAGTGTTTCTACACACTAGAAATGAGCAACCTGAGGAGGAAATCAGGAAAAAAATTCAATTTACAATAGCAACTAAAAGAATCAAATATTTAGGAATAAACTTTACCAAGGACACAAAACACATGTATTCAGAAAACTAAATGCATGGCTAAAAGAAATCAAAGACCTAAATAAATGGATTGGAAGACTAAATATTGTTATGATGTCAATTCTACCCAAATTGATATACAGAGTCAATGCAATCCTGATTAAAATTTCAACAGCCTTTTATAAAGAAATGAAAAACCCAATTATCAAATTTATTTGGAAGGGTAAGGGGCCCTGAATAGCCAGAAACATCTTAAAAAGCAAGAACGAAGTGGAGGACTCTCACTTCCAGACTTTAAATCATATTACCTAGCATAGTAATGGCATAAAGATAGACATATAGACCAATGGAACTGAATTGATGGTTCAGAAACAGATCCTCACATCTATGGTCAAGTGATTTTTGACAAGGCTGTCAAACCCACCCAGCTGGGGCAGAACAGTCTATTCAACAAATGGTGCTGGGAAAACTGGATATTCATATCTAAAATAAAGAGGACCTCTATATCACACCTTATACAAAAAATAACGCAAAATGGATCAAAGACCTAAATATAAAAGCCAGAACCATAAAACTCCTAGAAGAAAATATAGGGAAACAACTTCAAGACCTGGTGGTAGGTGGCGGACTCTTGAACCTTATTTCAAAAGCACAAGCTACGAAAGGAAGCATGGTTAAATGGGACCTTCCCAAACTTAAACACTTTTATGCTTCAAAGGACTTTGTCAAGAAGGTGAAAAGGCAGCTGACTCAATGGGAGAAAATGTGGTTTGGAAACCACATATCTGAAAAGGGTTTGATTTCCATGCTATATAAAGGGATCATAAAACTCAACAATAAAAGAGCAAACGATCCAATTTAAAACTGGATGAAAGATTTAAACAGACATTTCTCCAAAGAGAAAATACAAATATGTGAAAGAGCACATGAAAAAAATGTTCAGTATCACTAGATATTAGGGAAATGCAAATCAATTGATAATGAGATATCATCTCACACTTCATAGAATGTCCATTATTTGAAACAAAAACAGAAAACAAGTGCTGGAGAGGATGCGGAGAAATAGGAACACTCCATCGCTGTTGGTGGGAACATAGAATGGTGCAGCCTCTGTGGAAGACACCTTGACATTTCCTCAGCAAGCTAAATATAGAACTGCCGTATGATCCGGTAATCCCTCTACTAGGAATATCAAGAAGAACTGAAAACAGTGACACAAACAGACATTTGCACACTGATGTTCATAACAGCGTTATTCACAATTGCAAAAAGATGGAAACAACCGAAGAATATGTCAACTGATGAATGGATAAACAAAATGTATATATATATGATGGAATACTATGCAACTGTAAGAAGAAATGAAATTGGGACACTTATGATAACATAGATGAACCTTGAGAACATTATGCAAAGTGAAATAAGCCATACACAATAAGACAAATATTGTGTGGTTTCACTAATATGAGGAATAAAACCTAGAGTATAGGTTACTAGGAGATAGGATGAAGACTGAGAAGGGGTACTGATGCTCAATGTATGTAGAACTTTTATTAGCTTAACTGTAAAAGTGTGAAAATGGATAGAACT
The DNA here is from genome assembly GCA_026826555.1 of Tolypeutes matacus. Classification (NCBI taxonomy): domain Eukaryota; kingdom Metazoa; phylum Chordata; class Mammalia; order Cingulata; family Chlamyphoridae; genus Tolypeutes; species Tolypeutes matacus. The sequence goes on along the minus strand of JAKSZT010010581.1, from coordinate 5,820,669 downwards.
GATGGCAACACATTATAGTGAGTATAACTAACATGGCTCGTTTATAAATGGGATTGTGGCTGAAAGGGGTAGTCTAGGGATGTAAATGTCAATTGAAAGAAACTAGAGAATAATCTAAGGACTGAATAACATAGTGAACCTAGAGGTGGATGAGGATTGTGGTTAATAGCACAAATACAAAATGTTCTGCGAACTAGAACAAATGTACATCACTACATAGGGAGGTAAGAATATGGTCATACATGGGAAAAATACAATTAATGTAACCTATGGACCATAGTTAACAGCAATATTGTAATATTCTTGCACGAATGTCAAAGAAGGTACCATATCAATGTTAAGGTCAATATATGGGGATTATGCAATTTTTTTCCTTTGGACTAAGGAAAACATAAAAATTTCCTGAGTTGATGACTGCACAACTCTGTGATGAAAGTGAGAGCCACTGAGTGCACACTTTGGATAGACTGAACAAGGCATGGGACAGTTTAACACAGTGAACCCTGTGGTGGAAGATGGACTGTAGTTAACAGTACAAACATGTGAGTGTACTCTCATGAACTATAACAAATATACAATACTAATGCATGGTGTTTAAATAATAGAGGTGTATGGAAAAAATATATCAAATGTAAGCTATGGACCACAGTTAGTGGTAATAGTCTAATGATGTTCTTTCAGAATCTGTAGCAAATGTTCCACAATGTTAAGGTGTTGGTGGAGGGGTAATGTATGGGAACTCTGCACATTATGCATGGTTGTTTTGTAAGCCTCACAATTTCTCTAATAAAATATATATATATTTTAAACACAATGAGATAGCACCTCACACCCACCAGAATGGCGAAGGGAGGGAGGAAGGGAAGAAATGATAGCAAGGATATAGATAGTACATTGTTGGTGAGAAGGTAAAATGGTGCAGCCACTGTGGAAAACAGTTTGGCAGCTCCTCAGAAAGGTAAGTATGGAATTACCATACTTCCTGGCAATCCCACTTATAGGTATATACTCAAAAGAATTGAAATCAGGGACTCAAACAGGTATTTGTATAACAATGTTCATAGCAGCATTATTATTCACAATAACCAAAAGATGGAAACAACCCATGTGTCCATCAACGGATGGATAAACAAAATGTAGTATATCCATACAATGGAATATTATTCAGCTGGAAAAGGAATGAATGACTGATACAAGCTACAACATGGATAATCTTGAAGACATTGTGTGAGTGAAATAAGCACAAAAGGACAGATATATGATTTCATTTATACCAAATAACTAGCAAGAGACAGACAGTAGATTACAGGTTACCAGGGGAAGGGGGAGAGGGAATGGGAAGTTTATGCTTAATGGGTATGGAGTTTCTGTGTGGGGTGATGGAAACATTTTGATAATGGATGGTGGTAAGGGAAACACAACACCGTCAATGAAATTAATACCACTGAATTGTGTACTTGAAAGTCCTCAAAGTGAGAAATTTTATATTGCACATGTTACCATAATATAAATTCTCCTTCCAAAAAGATTACATATATATATCAAACCTCCATGATGTTAAAGCTGCCTTGATCTCTTACACTGCCAAAGTGGATACTACACCAAATAGTGGGGCTCCTGAGGGCTCTGGAGACACCCACGTCCTATGGTCAAGGCAGATAGTTCTGGAGTTTGATGCCTTACCAGTGGGCCATACGTTGGAGTTTGTGCTCCTGAAAGTGACAGAGTTGGACTCAGTTATGGCTTCCCTACACATGGCTCATCTGTCCCTTCTATTTGAACTTATACTTGGTACTGGAGTTGGTAAGTGTACGTCCAAAGAGACTTGAATCTTTGGGCTGTCCATGTGTCAGCTGGGCCCTGAGCCTTTGCAGAGTTGCAACACCTACTCTCCAGTTCATTGGATTCACCCAGGACAACTAACAAGGAGGTGAGGATTGACAACCACCATACTAAGGAAACGAGAGAGCCTACAACTGCAAGCAAGAGAGTCCCATCCATCGGCTGTATGGGATCGAAGCCTCCTCTCAATTAGAGGTGGAGTGGACATCACCATCCCAGAATCCTCAGGACTGGGGAATGAACTATGGACTAGAGTGGACTTACTGGTATTCTACAATAGACTTGTTGTGATTCTAGCAATGGAAGAAATTACAGTATTGATGTGGAGGCAGTGACCACTGGAGGATCTGGGGGCAGGGAGAGGAGAAAACAGTTGTAATACGGGGGATTTTTCAGGACTTGAGGATCATCCTGAACGACAGATATAGGCCATTTTACATCGTCCCATAACATGCAGAACTGTGTGGGAGACAGTGTAAACTAGAATGTGAACTATGGTCCATACTCAGTGGCAATGCCCCAGGATGCGTTTATCAATTCCAATGAATGTGCCACAGTAATGAAGGATGTTTATGTGGGAGGGTGTGGGAAGTGTGGGGAGTGGGCATATGGAAATCCCTATCTTTTTTGTGTAACATTTATGAAATCTAAGTAGCTTTAAAAAATTTTTTTTTAAATAAAAATTTAAAAAGCTGCCTTGAACTCATTTGGCTTTTTGTCTGTTATTTCTTCAGGAGCCTTGAGAATAATAAGGTTGTACACCATAAAGTGCATTTGTTTCCTGGCCCTTAACTGAACTCTTCCACATACATCATGCAGAACTCAATTCCTTATAGTCTATAATTTGCAAAATGTTCTTTTGCTCTAAGTGACACTTGAGAAGTTTCTCTGCATGCCTCCCTGCCCCTGCATTTTCTTCCCCGTAAGATAGCAGTAGGTCTCTTTACCGTTAAAATGGTGTGTTTAAGGATATTTCATTGCCCACAGTACTAATAGGAGTCACTGCACATTGTTGGGACACTTAGGGATATGGGTGTATCTTTTCTAGTCCCCTAAAATAAACATTTTATTGTGCCATAGGTACAACACTTCCCAACAGGAAGGGAAAGGGAAAGGAAGCAAGAAGGGGAGCAGATGTAACTCAGTGGTTGAGGTCCTGGATTCAATCCCTGGTACCTAAAAAAAAAAACAAAAACTGGCATCACTAACAGTTTTACCAATAGTTGTATTGGTCAGCACCTATTTATTGAGTTCTGAGGCTTTGAGGAATTTTTCAAATTTCATCCCGTTACTTTTCTGAGAAAAAATGGTAAAGCAGAGTAAGTATCAGAACTCAGATGTCTGACTTTCTGCCCAGCATACTCTCCACTCTGATACTGAGCATTTATATTTAGCCATACCCAGGGTAGGGCATATCTTCATTTCAACCCCGCAAGCCCTTTCCCTGAACAACTTGAGCTCCTGTGATCTTCTTGAGTATCCATTATCCATTATAAAACAAGAATAACTTTATCCTATAATTTTTTCATTTCCCAAACTTTAAAATGTCATTTTCTATCTCTAAAATGCCTTCCACATAGAAATTGTTGACTTTTCTCTGGCTTCCCTTATATCAGTAAATCCTTTAGGAATTAATCTTTCTGAAAAGAAGCTAAGTCACCATTTGCTTGCCTTCATCACCATCACTTGTTGAAAAATCTTATTAGTATGTAAACCATCTTTATCAAAACTCAATAGTTAGACAAAACATAGTCAGCCATCATTAGATCTTTTACTCGGAATTCTTTCCAATTCTTTTTCACATTATTCAGCTGTTTTGTGTCAGCCAGCTGTCAACGGGGAGGAGATGGTGGTGAGAGTTCATCTCTGCACGGTGGCAGGGGAGGCAGCAATGGTTTAAAATGGTTTTCAAAGTATGGTCTCCCAACCCGCAGTATCAATATCCTCTGAAACTAGTTAGAAATGCTAATGCTGGCGCCCAACCCCAGACCTACTGAACTAAGCCATCCAGATGATTCTGATGCCAAGTTTAACAGACTTGATTGTTCAGATGTAGTGTTTGCTGGATTACTGACCCCAATCAGGACTTTAAAAACAGCTGGTTAAAAGCAATTCTCTTTACTGGCTCTAGTGATCCCTGTTCCCCACCAGCATAACCCACTTCCCTGTATGCTCTCATTTATCATTGATGGATAGTTTTTATTACTCCACAGAGCTGACAATTTTTAAAATTACAATAACGAAGCACCCATTTCAATCTCTGCTTAAATACTATGCTTTATTTAATAACAATCAATATTTAGGCCTATAGTAAAAATATAGTCCTGATACTTCCCAGAACATTATTCCCAATACAAGACTTAAAATCAAGTGTGATGATCTACTGCAAGATGCTGAACAAGACTTTACCTTTATCACGTTGGATTTCTTGACATCTTATGTTGTTCAGCATCCATCAGAAGCATTGGTCCAGCTTCCTGGAAGCATTTGAAAAACAGTTAGCAAAGTTTACCCAATAACTTAGCACATTCCAGGTTAACAGTGAAGAATGTTACTTGCGCAAGTCAGAATCTGATACCAATTAAATGGTGACAGCTTTGCCAATAATCAAGAATATGTTCTTCCATGGTTAGGAAGGAAGAATGCCACAGCTGACAGGTCCCAAGGATACATGGAGAGGGCTGACATTAGACTTGCTAATGAGCAGCAACCGTGGGTTCCTGCTGCCTGTCATTCAGTGCAGTCACAAATATATCACATGTAGCAGAGACGAGCTTAGGAGGCAACCTTCTTCCACATTCTGCTTTCGGGAATTAAGGGGAGGGCCCAGAGATGTCATTTGACACTGACGACAGAGTATTTATTTCCTATGCAGAAAGACAAGCCTAAATAAGCTAACTTCACTAAGGAGCGTATGGAAACACTGATGCTGGCAGCTGCCTTTGCAGACTCCAACCCCAGCACCATGAACGTGTCCTTTGCCCACATCCACTTTGCCGGAGGGTACCTGCCCTCTGATTCCAAAGATTGGAGGACTGTAATCCCGGCTCTCTTGGTGGCTGTCTGCCTGGTGGGCTTCGTGGGGAATCTGTGTGTGATTGGCATCCTCCTTCACAGCGCTTGGAAAGGAAAGCCATCCATGATCCATTCCCTGATTCTGAATCTCAGCCTGACTGATCTCTCTCTTCTGCTTTTTTCTGCACCTGTCCGGGCTACAGCATATTCCAAAGGTATTTGGGATCTAGGTTGGTTTGTCTGCAAGTGCTCTGACTGGTTCATCCACATGTGCATGGCAGCCAAGAGCCTGACAATCGTTGCAGTGGCCAAAGTATGCTTCATGTATGCAAGTGATCCAGCCAAGCAAGTAAGTATCCACAACTGCACTATCTGGTCAGTGCTGGCAGCCATCTGGGCTGTAGCTAGCCTGTTACCCCTGCCAGAATGGTTCTTTAGCACCACCAGGCACTATGCAGGTGTGGAAATATGCATTTTGGATGTACCAGCTGTGGCCGAACAGTTCATGTCTATGTTTGGTAAGCTCTACCCTCTCTTAGCATTTTGCCTTCCATTACTCTTCGCCAGCTTTTATTTCTGGAGAGCTTATAGACAATGTAAAAAACGAGGAACTAAGACTCAAAACCTGAGAAACCAGATTCGTTCAAAGCAACTGACAGTGATGTTGCTGAGCATCACCATCACCTCTGCTATTCTGTGGCTCCCTGAATGGATAGCTTGGCTGTGGGTATGGCATCTGAAGGCTGGGCACCCGACCCCACCGCAAGGTTTCATAGCCTTGTCTCAAGTCCTAACGTTCTCTATCTCGTCAGCAAATCCCCTCATTTTTCTCCTGATGTCAGAGGAGTTCAAGGAAGGCTTGAAAGGCTTATGGAAATGGATGATAACCAAAAAACCTTCAACTGCCCCAGAGTCTCGGGAAACACCAGCTGGTAACTCAGAGGTCCTCCCTGATAATGTTCCATCTCCAGAATCCTCAACATCCGTTCCAGAGAAAGAGAAACCTGGCTCTCCCTCCTCCGGCAAAGAGAAAGCTGAAAAGGCAGAGATTCCCATCCTCCCTGATGTAGAGCAGTTTTGGCATGAGAGAGACACAGTTCCTTCTGTACAAGACAATGACCCTATCCCCTGGGAACATGAAGATCAAGAGACAAGGGGTTGTGGTAAATAGATTGTTTCAAAGCAAAATAAATTGTGATTCCTGTATTTACTTGTACTGCTGCTTATCAATATTGCTGACTTTATGATATAAAATACAATAAAATTATCATCACTAGGAATTTTCAAAATGCTTCACAATCTGCATTTTCAAAATGTACAATTTGGTAAGTAGAACACCATGTAAGAAGTAATAATTATGTCTTAAAATTATAACCTCACTGTCCAAAGAATTCATTTTAAGTGCAGTGCTCTAGAAAATCCAGCTATTCTGTGACCTTTTCACAAAGGCTTTTGTTTTGGGTACCCCTTATGATCAGCCCTTTACTGGCTAGAGTAGAGCTAATCTCTGACAAAGCCAACAAAGCTATCTGGGGGCTGAACACCTTTACCATAAATTTCTTCCTAACTCCACATTATCAAATTTTATTCCACATAGCCAAAGCTCAAAATCTATGTCCAGCAAAGAGATTTTTAATTCATTAATGAATAAATGTTCCTAAATGAATTACCTTCACGTAATTTAATATTGACTTAATGAAAATTTATAACAATTTTCATGACCAAAAGTTGTAGAATAAGCAATACCTTAATTCCCATTCTGGGCTAATTTCAAACTAATGGCTATTTTTGGCTAAGTTTAAATTCAAACTTAGCCTTATACTTTAAGCTTGCTTCACTGATCTTTTTAAAGACACTTCAAGGAGTCTTCAGTTTTTCAGATAGGATTTTGGCAACCTAGCATGATATTCTATATGTTGATATAAAGATCTTAAAAACTTTGGAAGCCCTTTGCTTCCAAAATCTATCTACTCTTCAAAAATGCAGGCAATAGTTCTTATTCTTCTACATGCCAAAATCTGTTCCTCCCAATATCTTCTGTCTCAAATTATAAGCAACAGTTAATAAATACAGCTACTAATTACTGACTAAAGGCCACCCTCATATATAAATATAAGGGGGGGATGAAGCTGGTGATCTTTCTTGTAAATGGTATTAAACTTACCAATGACACAATTTGAACCCTGCTCAACTTTTAAATGTCTCAGGTTTATAAGTTATAAAAAACGATCAAGATTCATAAAAGGGAAAAAAAAAAGGAATATGGAAAAGATGTAAATCAACTGTCACAAGACAGAAAATTTGACTGAATAAGAAAAAGAAAATAAAAAGCACAAGGTCAATGTAGAAAGAAAAGCAATTGAACTAAAATTTTGTTTCTGGGACAAATGGTTAAAATTTGAACAACAGGCAATAACTGTTCATTTTGTAGCAATGTAAAGCATACCCAATAAAACAATGATTATGATACATTTCTTCTATTGAAAGACTATTAATCCATGATTCCTGATTACTTACTTTGTAATGGAACTCTGAAGGGTTTTTTCACTGAGGGGTTTTCTCATGGAAAACAAACGCACGCCTTTTAAGCAATGGACAATCTGAACTATAAAGAATATGCTGTGGGATGAACAATTATAATTTTTGTTGTATTTAAAAAAACTGTTCAGTCCGTGGGTTTTTTGGTTTTTGTGTGTGTTGACAAATAGTCATAGTTTGCTTGTTTAACACAGAAGATAGGGCTGCTTTCTTTTAAACTTGATTCATTACAAATTTTATTGGAGGCTCACAAAATCAAATAAAGTACAATAAAAGTCAAGTATTCAAAATACTGTTTTGTGATGCAATAGTCATACAAGGGGATTACCTTTAAAATTTCAGTCATGAATTATTTAAAGACTTTTGTGTTCATTATATATAAAGTATGTATAGCATGTAAGCTGTCGTGTTTGAAACTAACTTGCAAACAAATAAAAGCAATGAAGTTTTAATTCAGAGTTTCTGGAAGTTTAACACTGTCTTTATCTTGAATTATCATCTCAAAATAATTATTTGGCACACCGGGGCTTTATGGGGAAGTCTGACCTTAACACTGGCACAGGTATCAGAGTGAGATAAATTGTGTATTTTCAAAGTTTGCTGAGTGCAAAATCAATACGCAGATTACTGGAACAAAGTGTAATTGCAGTAAACCTTTCATTAAGAAAATACACAAAGCCCTGTGTATTTTGATGATACCTTACAAAATGTGCATAGAAAAGTTTGGTTTGCCCCTTATATGAATAAAACCCAAATCCTCAAAAATAAAAATAGAAAATTACACTAGATATCACCCCTTATATGAATAAAAATACACAAAGCCCTGTGTATTTTGATCCCTTAAAAAAAACGTGCATAGAAAACTTTGGTTTGCCCCTTATATGAATAAAACCCAAATTCTCAAAAATAAAAATAGCAAATTACACTAGATATCACCAAAACTATTTTCTTCATACTTTTCTGCTATAAGAAACAGAAAGCAGTGAATGGACAAACAAAACTGTATAATTCAGAGTAACAAAATAAGAAATTCTAGAAGGTTCACCTTTATAGGACTGTCATATACCTGTAGCAATTGTGTTCCTTTTGGCAAACACTCCAGTTTCACTCCTCATAGAACTTAAAAATCATTCCATGAATTTTATGAAAATGAGCTCATGGGTTAAGACTTTAGTCTCATAATTAATTCCAGATCTCTATATAATTCACAATTTCTATGGCACTTAATACATTTAAGCTATTAATATAGATGTGTATGTATATGCTTGTGAATGTGTGCCTATAACACAAAAGAAACACAATATAGGTTTCTTGGTATTGCCCTCTTTTGAGGTTTTGTTACAACCACAGTTAAGTGTGAGATAAGAGGGAAAAGAAATGATCCCTTTAACATATTTTCTTAAACATTTTATTTATGTGGCACTCTGAAAGTGGAAAACCTATGTAAGAAAAACATAGAGGGATTTAACTAAGGAGGTAATGCTGAAAAGAACAACTGGAAATCAAAGGTAAGTTTCAAGGTGTGATGTGCCTCATACATTGAACGTATGCCCAAAAGGCACAAATCATCGATATGTTAAAATAAAAGACAAAAACAGGAAAACAAATAAACAAAAACTGGCATGTTCCTGCTATGAAGCAATAAGATATCGCTAAGAGACTGACTACCAAAAGGGTTCTTTAAAATTTCTTCCCTTTTATACTGCAAATAATTATTATATTCAAAGCCTTTCAAAATGGCAGTATTCAAGATTTCAAGCCAACTGCCTTTGTGCCAAATTACATGTGCTGCTTCTTTTAAGAACAGATTTAAAATATGTCTTTATACATTATTTAACAATAATCATTTACAATCCACATATATAAAAAGGGTTGGTTTATTGTAGTTCAAATACATAAACTGAACATCCAAACATCTTAAAATTAAACTGTAGGAACAAAAGCTTAACATTCAAACAGGAGTATAGTTTACAGGGAACACCCCAGAAAGGTAATTTGTTGCCTAATCCAGAATATTGATAAAGATCACTTAATGGTGAATTAAATGTGTTTGACCAGCAGTCCCATTCTGGCCAAAATGTTAGTTAATGACCATAGTTCCATACACCTGAGAAGAAATTACTACATCTTCTCTTAGGCTAAACAACAAGACTTGGCCTACATTTCAGAGGGTATAATCAAAGGCATATAAGTGAACAAATAAAACTAAACTGTTCTTTAGAGACAAAGGTAAAAGCATGTCCGTTATAATAATCTTAGCTTCTGGAAGATAAGAATTCAATTTTCAGTGTTTTATCTTTTACCCGCTTTAAAAAATAAATCAAAACAAAACAAACCCCAACTTAGGTTTTCTTGGAGTCTGTGGTATTTGCATCTTGCAAGTTCAAACCACAAATGCTCTTACGTCTTGCATGTATAACACTGCTAGGAAGAACGTCACCAAAAGTCACTGACTTCCACACCTCATAAAAGGATGATTTTTAGCTTCAAGATTTTAGATTTACTAGAGACGGCCTATATTTGAGTATGTCAGTCATGCCACACAAAGAAAAGCATAAATATTTCCAAAGTGTTCTCTGTTCAGAAACTATTCACGAATGCTTCTCCTTCTGTTCGTCAGATGGTTATGCAATAGGTTGACTAATGCACATATATGTAAAAACCTGAAAATTGGCTCATGCAAGCATTTTGAACTAATAGATACCCCTTTGGAAGAATATTCAGAATTATTTTGTTGATCGTCTTGTGGGCTCTGAGGCTGTGGGAGGTGGGGGTGGACCCCGGCGATCCAGGTCATCGACATATGCCACAATCAGTTTACGCCTTTCCTCTGGCACACAGTCCAGTACTAGATAGCGTTTGTCGTTCTGCAAAATTTTTTCTACATCTTTCAGATGCTGATCAGATTCTTGGATTAGCTTTTTAGATCTGAAATAAGAGAAAGAAGTCCAAGGATTACTGACTGCTGTTCACAGGTCTTTCAGAAATGAGCTGGAAATGTTCATCTAGTTCCTAATTGTGTTTCCATTTTTTTTTTTTTTTTTTTTTTAAAGAAAAATTTCACTGCAGTGGTCACCTTTGTAAGTCGCCTCAGCAAAGACTCCAAGGAGTGAAAGGGCCTCAGAAGCTGAATTACCCTCCCACCCCTACTGGTGGTCCCTCCAGATCAGGGCTGAGGGTGGGTGGGTAAATCTTGCCCGTGCTGTACCTGTTCTGTGGATGAACAGAGGACTTCAGTCTGCGGGGCTGCCAATCCCAGCATCTTTCACAAGCTTTCACTTTCACATCTTTCACTAAATTAACTATAAAAATGTAGAAAGAAGTCTTACTTCACATCTAATTTAAAAGCCCAAGCTGATGCAAAACATTAAGGATCCTGACCAAAAAAATCCAAATGACAAAATACCTAAAAACCACACCCTCAGCACTATCTATCCTCCCGTGCACATACCCTTCATTCAGATGTATCAATTTTTTCTTATAAAGGAAGAAAAGTTGGAGCATAAAACAAAAAAATGCTTTCCTGTATACTGATAGGTAAGCAAAGGTAAATTGTTTTCCTGATGATATATTGTTGGGAGTGAGGAACTTCTGGGTGTGCTACAGAGAAATCTTATTTTAAGATTCTAAATTTTATAATTTAAAATTTTAATTTAAAAGTATCCAGCAAACTGCTTTCCTCTGAGAATAATGTTTTGCTGAGGGTAAATAGATTTCAAGCTTTAGAATCGTTAACCATACTCAGAGGAGGCAAAGATAATAATGAAAAATATTTTTTAAAAGTCTCTTCAGGAAATACAATTCTTATATAGTTGAGGGTACTCCTTTTAAAAAAGCAGTGAAGTAAAACAAAAGTATGTTTAAAAAAACTGGATGGGTGGGTAACACAAAATAAGAATTGACATCTGGGCCCTTTCTTTCTTTTTTTTTTTAAAAAAAAAAAAAAAAAAAAAAAAAAAAAGGAAGATAGATATGGGCTGTACTTGGCCTTTGATAAAAGTTGGCTTCTTCTTATTCCTAAAAATTAATAATGTCAAATGTGTGTGAATGCAAAGTATGCCTTGGCCATTAGAGTATAAGGACTAGTAAAGACAATGACTGCCAATATGAAACATTTCATTGCACACACCTATATGTTATAAATTTGGTCTCTTTCAAAAGCGTCCTGAAGTCAGCTTTGGCTGTGATGTATTTGTCTCTAATGTATTCTTCAAATTCTCTTTGTTTTTTCTGCAAAAAGATATTAAGATTAGGGGAAAAAATCCATTAATTCCAAATTTATCACCAATTTTTTATTAAACTAGCGTTTATAAGTCACATCATAAAGTAAATTCAAAGGAAAAAGACAGTAGAGCCCAGTTTTGTTTACAAGAAATTCAGTAAAATGCAAAATCTGAAAAACATTTTTAAGGCAAAAAGAAAGCAAGAATGAAGAACCATATAATATATAATTAGTGGCTAAAACTTGAGGGCTTGCTATGTGCCACCCTTTTGCTGAGTGTTTTATGATGATCATCTCCTTTAATCTTCGTAACAACTGCAAGAGGCAGACTCTTAAAACTAAGGAAATTAAAAGTTGTGTTCATTTCCTGTAGACTATCTTTAAGCACAAAGATACTAATGCAGTATAATTTATGGATACATCAACTAAGATAATACTCAGAACTTAAGCTTATACAGAGCATTTAGCTTTCTGGTATAGTAATGGTACCGAGAATTATAAACTCTTTGGGTTTAAAAAAAAAAAAAAAAGACCTTATTATCAACTCAAAATGATCAGGAAAGTTAGAGACTGAGACCTGACTCTCTAGACTCTCAGTCGACCACCCCTTCCCAGCCATGTATATGTTGTAGTACAAACATCTAAAATCCAACTTATTAGAGTGGGAGGAGGAAGAATAATATTAGATCTATGGGCTTTCAGACTCCATACCTAGAGAAACCAACTGGGAAAAGGCAACAGTGGGAAGGCAGAATAAATAAAAGGCCAAGGAATGAAATGGATGGGAGAAGCAACATTTTCCTTGGCATCACTGGCAGCCCCTAGGTGAGTCTGATTTCTACACAGGAGTAAGACTGCACCATAACAGGGCCTAGCTTCTATAAGCCTCACATAGCTGAAGGGTTCTTCTATTCCAAAATCCCTAAAAAATACAAAAACAGGTATTATGGTAATATGTTATGATTTTCTGCTAGAGTGGCTTAAGAGTCACTGGTACCGAATGTCAGCCTGAATATATTATATCTGTCTAGAGAGACCTGCTTGTACAATAAAAACAAACTATAACTCATAAAATCTCTAATATCCCCACTAAACACAGGCTAAACTCCAAGGATTAAAATTGCTAATTCCCCAGTGCACTGTTTTGTTAATATATTTGCAAGAAAAAAAATATGAACCTAGAATTCAGATTTATTTCTAAAACACTTAAAAGGAAATCCACTTGTAATTTAAAACATAACTTCATTTAGTAAGTCAAGAAACTAATGCTGTAGATTCAGCACCGAATTAATAGTATTTATAAATCAGCAGTAAAGCACAGATACAAAAATCATCTTACCCGGTCACTAGAGGAGAATTTAATGCACCGAGGATCTTCCTTAATGATTTTTTTTACTTCTTTCCATGTGGATGTTAAGGTAATCTTTGAAAAGAAAAGTGAATAAAAACATAAATACAATTCACTTTTATTTAGGGAGTCAAACTGCAGCACATATGGTACATAATATTACACACTGACCTGCAATCTCTTGTAATGCCCAAGCGTAACTGGACTAGTTAGGGACAGGGAAGCAGCTTTAATGCAATTTCTTTTTGTTGGCTTGCCACAAGAGTTATTTTCATGGCCATACTTTCAAGGTGGCCTAAGACAATCACCTGCAAACCCTGCATTTACATGGGCAAACATCATAACTTCTGAAGAAACCATCACCAAAAAAGAGAGCAGATAAATAGGAACAAAACCTGGATAACAAAGTACAAATCGCCAAACAAGGGGGCCACAGTACCAAATTGAAAATGGAGCAAAAGAAGGAATCTAAATCTATTATCAGGGGATCACTGATCACACAAAAAGAAAGGGCATTTTGAGTCACCACAGAAGAAGATATAAATTTGAAAACTGCAAAACGAAGCAATTTCTAAATAGATAAAAATGATGTCAATATCTTACTTTAAAAAAAAAAAAAGAAAAAGAAAGAGAAAGAAGTAAGTGACAATAAAACCCATGAACTTCAATAATGGACCTAAAGACAATGAAACTAAAAATTTTATCAATGTTTTAATTTTTAGAATTATTAATAAAGACTCATCTAGACCAAATGGGGGAAAATAAGAGTATTTCTCACCGCAGATGTTTCATCCAGAAGTTGCCGGAAGTGCTCTCTCTTCTTTTTGGTAAGTGCTTCAATGTGTTCGTTAAAAAGCTTCTCTTTCTCCTCTCTTTCCAACAAGGATCCAGATTCCCAACGGTGATCTTTTCGGAGAGTCCTCCGAGTATCAGACCATGACACATCTGAAGAACGTACCTAAAAAACCAGAGAATTTATATATCACCAAAGAGACTTGTCTTTTCACATTTCATCAATAAGAGGTGTGTTTGTTTAGTTTAGGAATGCTATATTTAATGATTTTTATTTTAAAAAGGTGGAGTCAGTCTGAAATTAAGAAATAACTTATCTTCTGGAAAAAAATGCATTCACTTGACTGGTATTATAAATCAATTTTGTGTTAAAAGGCCATTTAAAAAATAAAAAGAGCTTTCAGCAAGTTCATTAGATTAGGACACTACACTAGAGTAGCAATGAGTTGATGAACAAATAACTAAGCAATGTGCCTTTCCAATGACCTAGAAAAGAAGCTTCTGGTCACTGAACCAGAAGTCACTGAAAACCTGTTTCTAGGAGTCAGAAATCTTACCTCCCAGTGCTCACCTAGGCTATCAAATAAGAATTCAGAGGTGGAGAAGAATGAAGAGAAGCTAACTCCCATTAACCATGGCCCCTAAGAATGTCTAAAGCACTAAGGTATTCTATTTAACATACTACCAACTTCTAGTAAGAGAAATGGATAGGAATAAAAGAGGAAATATACTTTTGTCCTATTATAGCACTTAGTAGTTCAAAATTAAAAGAAAAAAACAAACAATAGCACTCAACATATCTTGGACTCCTATTTGGACTTAACAACAACATACTGGGAGTGACAATTTTGAGCATAAGTAAGAATGAACACAGCCAAGATGGTAACAGAAGACATGATGTGTCTGGCTGGCTCATCAACCAGCTGAAAGGTATGCTTCGCTGCTAATTGGCGTTAAAAGCTAAGTCACACAGCCACCAATGCTAAGAAATCAGGGAGACTGAAAAGTAAAAAAGGAGAAAAATATAAAAACATATATTTAACCAATATTTATCAAGCACCTGAAATATGTCAGGTCAATACTGTGCTTGACACTGGGAATACAAAATTAGTAATCCGTTATCCCTTCCTTCGAAGAGCTCACTTTTTGGTGGCAAGAGAGGCATAAAGCAAATAGTTAATAACATGTAATAAGTATCACAGAGGTGTGTGTTGAGCACAGGGGTGGTAAAAGGAATGGTGGGATCAATCTGCCTAGATGGGTCAGGATCAGCCTCGCAGAAGAGATACTTGAGTGCAATCTTGAAAGAAGAGAGAGATTGTCACAGCGGTGGAAACAATAGTTAAAAGCATTCTATAGGGAGAATGCTTAGGGAAGTAAGTGAGGAAACCATGGGTAAAAAAGTAGGGAAGAAGGAATGAACCACCTTTTATATTATGTTAAGGAGCTTGAATGTGACCTATACAGTAACTGCTGGGAGTAAGAAGAATCCCCGCCCCCTGTAAGGAACCAGGAGAGAGACAAGATCAGATTTGCTTTTTACAAAGATTTCTATGATTGCAATAAAGAGGATGAATATGGGGAAATTCTAGAGGCAGGGAAAGAAATTAGGAAATTACTCTAATTGTCCAGAAAGTAGCAGAGCAACAATAGTAACAAGACGCACCACACTGAAGGAGAGAAAAGAAATAGGAGAAAAGAGAGTGTAAAAAAAAAGAGAAGAGAAAACAATAACAAGTGGTACAGCAAAGCATTCTGGGGGCATTCAGTGTAGGGACAAAAAACCCTACATACCTCAACAACCCTGAGGGGTAATGCAGAAGGATTTTCAAGAAAGTTCCAGGGTATCTCCTGGGGTCTGTACACCTCCAGTCCTATATCTCATACCATCTACATGTACAATAATTGATCATCACAATGATGACCCTAAATCATTAAGAAAAAGGTTATGTTCAGCATACTTGCTTTATTACTATGGCAGCTAAGTGTGTAATAGTTTGATAATTTCCATCAAGAACAATAAAAAAGTTTTGAGACTAAAAGAATATAATGTATTATATACAACATCTAATTTCTTTGAATATCCAAAGTATCTAGGGTTTTCCTATTTTAACAGTTGTAATACCAAGTACTCAATCTTATAGTGCTTTATAAATAACTTACCAAATTATATCTCTTAAAGTCAAGTTGTAGAACATTAAAATATTCATAATGAAGTAATACATAGATTGTTAATATCCAGTACTTTAGAGGAAAAAAGTAAGATTAATATTCACCATGTCAGACAGAAGAGCCTTGAAATTCTGGATAGCTTCTTCTCTTTTGTGCTGTTCTCTCTCTCGATCTATTTCTTTTGTTTGTTCTGAACGAGCTTTTTGAACCTCCCTTTCTCGTTCTCGAAGGCTTGCCTCAATGCGAGCTTGCCTTTCAAGCTCCTTTTCTTTTTCTGAGTCTAAATTCTGTAAAAATAAAATTACATTATCCTTCTTACCATATCCATTGAAATATGTTTTCACAGAATGTCTAGTTTGCCAAATAGAAACTTTCAAACCTAGTTTTAACCAAGACTATATCTCATCTCCACCAACAGGGAAAGATTTCAAATCCCCAAACAACAATTACCCTCATAACACAATTAAGGGATTTTATTATTCCATGGCAAAAGCAAGAAAACATTTACCTTGGCTATTTTTTCAATGTACTGCTTGAAAAGGTCTTCTCTCATTGATGAACTATCCACGGCTTTGTAACGTGGATCGCTTTCTACTTTGTCTTTTACTTTGCTCCATCGAGACTGACTGTCCAAATGGTGATTAGATAATAGTTCAAAGAAGTCCGATTTAATCTATATTTGAACAGAAGGAAAAAAATAATGTGCCATGAGCTAGTCCTCGTATTTTAAATGTTTACAACTAAGGGAAAAAATGTTTCCTTACCTTAAAGGTGAGAATAATAATGTTCAATGCACTTAGAGTGGAATTAAATTTTAGTGAAAGAGAACATGAGAATTTCTCTGTAGTTAAAATATAAAAATCAACCAAGCATAAGGATTTAAAATCTCCTAAATTCAAGATAAATCATATTCTCCAAATAAATTACTCAAATATAGAAAAAAAATGTTTTTAGGTTATGTGTATCTACTGATCTCAGAACTTCCATGTATTTGGTGGGAATATGAATTTATAATAAGCTACAATTACTTTTAGCTAAGTTTCAGGATAATGAACTGATAATAAAATACTTTAAAATCAAGATCATAATCATGATATATTTTTAAAGCTAGATGAATGGAGGGGTGTAGAGAGCACAAATAACAAGTGTGCAAACTATGTTGTCAAATGTCTAAAATCAACACAAACAGGGTAAAATTTTGTATTAAACTGCATTTAGTTTGCTGTATTTTAACCCCTCTCCCAAACTGTATTTTTTAGTTTTTTAACATCAAAGAGGAAAGGAGTAAATGAAGTATTTATTTTTATGCATCCTTGAGGACCTAACTGTTCTAAAATATTAACCTCATTTCTACTACTTTGTACTCCTATCATGGAAGACACCCAAGGTAGCAAAAACATTTCAAATTCTGGCTCTGTTAAGAACCTCTCCACTATACAGATCAAACATATTGTCTTCCCACCTGACCCCAAATTTAAGATGCATGTGTAAAAAAATAAGTGATTCATTTCTTCTGCTCATTCTAAACCTATCAGTTCCTCCTCCAACTTCATTTCCCATAGCACAGGATTAAGGAGGTTGAGGTCCTTTCTGGTCAACACTTGTAAGGTTATAAGAAACATAGTTTCTGTGTCAATTAAAAAAAGACAGAGCTAATCATCTGCGTCATTCCTCCACTACTGAACTCGACTCTTGATTTTGTTTAGATCAATGATAAATGATTAAACCCAGTATTTCCAGTGATTAAGAAACCACTTAATATAAAAGTAAAACGATTTTTCTGTTCATCTTTTCTACCTCCTATCCGACATGATGAACATCCAAATTCCTAGCAAGAGGGCATAATTTATGTTATATTGTGAAATATAAACACAGTGAACTTTAAAGGCCCTATTCTCCCCATTTTCTACTCTCCAAAAGTGGAAGTCTCACCACTATCGAGGGATATTTGGTTTAATAGGGAGAAAATAGTCTCTTTAGCCTAATGTACTAGTAGCAAAAATACTTCTTTAGCTTGAAAGTTTAAAAGGAGAGAGGACAGAACAATGCCAATTTCCTAACACAGAATTAATTCCATTATGTACAGCTATAAATGTACTGTTCCAAAAGGTAATATGGTTATATTTTATAAATTAAAATTCCAGGGTAGGTGCTTTGACAAACAAAACAAATACAAGTCTAGTAAAAATAATTCAAATTTTAAAGAAATTTTTATAAAATGGAAAACTGCCAGTGAAAAAGTACATGGAAATGATCAAATCCTTTAGCTTGAAAATGCCTGCTTAATTAAGGAAAATAAGGATTTCACCAGAAGTCAATGTCCTTCACAGGCTTTTGACTCAGCAATAATTATTTTTAAACCTTTACTATTCAAGTATTGATTTAACTGTATCAATTCCACAAAGACCAGTTAGAGAATCGTAAGAGCAAGGAAAGAAACTCTACCAGGTTCATGCTACTGTTGCTGATCTTACTGTTCAATTACACAGTTAAAATGTGATTAAAATAGAACACAACAATACAGAGAACATACTTCAGAAGAATACACAATGAAAGTCATAAAAGTGATTAAACGTCAATAACCAAATAATCCACAGTATGTGAATATAAAATCTACTATATTTAAACCTTACTTTAAAAAAATAAAAGTACCAGAACTGCAGGAGGCTAAAGTCACCACACAGAGAGGTATCAATTCTTTCCTCACTAGGGAATCCCATAACACTTTCCATGTCAGTGACTGACAGCTGTCAGGCTGAACGATTGACAGGCCACACAGCACAAAACGGTAAAATCTATCCACTTGTTATAAAACAGAATACATAAAATGGTTACAAGAATTTTTTTAAAGAAAAAAGAACATTAATTTCAAATGAAACAAGAAATACATTTGATTTGTCTAAAAGCAATCATACAATATTAATCTTATTTACTTGGCTTTCTTTAACAGAATAGGTTATTACAGCAAGTCAAAAGTAGCAAACAATTCCATTAACATGATTCTAATTCCACATTTAAATGTTTATGGAGTAGAACTAAATTTTACACATTTCCTCTAAGCAGCATAACCCTTTACCAAAAAATGTTAATGGTCAAATAATTTTGGAAAAATTTACTTTGCCCAAAAAAGCAGATGATCAGGAAGTCTCAGATATTTCTGACAAAAGTTATTTCACCTGATACCATTACTTTTTAAAATGAAAGAGGCATCTTCTTAACAAGAGTGGTATTATTTTTCCCTCCAAGGCTTCTTAATAGAATGTGTATTACTTTAACTTTCTGGAATAAGAGGCAATTTTAAATGTCAAGAATGATTAGGCTCCAAAGCTTATTTTTCTCTGTTCACAGAGCATGCTGGGACACTAAGGAGAGTAGATGCCTGTTTTGATGGTTCACGCACTACTGGTGCCATCTCCCCACCAGCCTGCCTCCTCCCAGTGGTGAGCTGAGCTACTCTCCATTCCTGACACTGCTATCAAATGACATTTGGAATTCATTAATCTTTAATAGCTGACCTTTAATTCTGATAAGCAATAATTTATATGTAAGATATGTTTACTGAAAGATTAGGAAGTCACTAAAAATACTATCTTTAAGAAGGGGAAAAAAGGATAAATATCTCTTTGAAATTTAAATGTTACCACCTATAAAGAATCTTGAAATCTTATTGCTATCACTGACAGGCAAACCTAACAACTAGTTCTGAATTTACCAAGCATCTTTAAAAAATGAATATTAATCAAATTTAAAGTAAACCTACGCAGTTTGGAGAAGCTACTAATATAAACAGTGTGGAAATAAAGTGACAGAATACACCCATACAATAAATGGTAAAAGTTAACTTAAAAAGCCAAACAGTACAAGCGAGTCCTATTATCATGCCCATATTTGAGGTTAGAAACAGCACCAGCTTTAGTCCCTTCCCATTCTCTCTCCCATCAATCACTCGCCTGCATCTTACCTTCTCACCTCTGGTCTTCGAATCTTCTTTTTCTTTCTTCCTTGCAGCTGCCACAAATTCATTAAACAAGGCTTCCCGATCTTTCATCTTTTCAATTGCTTTGAATCTTGAATCTTTAGCATGCTTGGCTGCAAACTCACTAAAAGTAGCTCTGTAACAGAATGGCAAGTATGCAAATTTTGGGAGAGTCATTTGGCTTGTAGAAAGGCATAGCAGAAAATAACATTTTTCCAGCAAGAAAATGTGCCAAAGAGATACTAGGTCTGGTCCTAACATCTGCCTAAATAGTAATCAATGAGCTACAGGAAACGGCTAAAAAGAGAAAATGTGGTTAAGGACATAAGCATGGTGTTCAGAGGACAAGTATATGGGAAGAAAATAAATCTCATCCAAGGGATATACATTCATTATAAAATGCCAGGTGATCAGAAAGCAAAAAATTTGTTTGCTTGAAGGGACTTAGGAGCTCATCAATTTCCATCCATTTTAAGATGAGGCTGACTCCTGCTTCTGGCCATGATGGAATAACTCACTAAATTAGCCCTCCTGTCATAAGCAACTATAAAACTAGACAAAATACATGAGGCAACTGATTTCAAGCAGTGGAAAACAGGCAGAGCAAAAAGAATGAGATCCCTGAAAGAAGGGAAACTCATGAAGTAAGACCCACAACCTCTGCCTGCGGACAATTTCCCAAGCGTGGCACGGAGCTAGAGTCTAAGCAGAGCACAGGGGTCCCACTGACCTGAAGGCAACAAATACAGAGTTTGGATGCTAAAATGTCAAAAGAGGAAGTTATATAGAGAGGGAGCCCCCAACTTCCACAGAGAATGGACTCCCCAAGTCCATGGCCAAGGGCCAGATTGTACAAGAGCAGGAAAAGACCACCCAAGGATTACCAGATACAAGCTACTGCGGGGTTGAGAGTTAAAAACAAATGCTAGAGATTAGGATAACAGAATCCAGTGTCTCTAAAATATTACCACAGTATCCATTATTCTATCAAAAATCACTAAACATACAAACAAACATGAGATCCATAAGAAAAAAGTCAATAGAAATTGAACCCAAGATGGCTAGATGTTCTAACTAAAATACCTTAAAGCAACTAATATATTTATATTGATATAACAAAGGAAAAAATAATATTTTTAAGGGTAGGCAAGGGAGTAAAAAGTTTATTAAGAAACAAGAAAATGAGGAAAGTACACAGCCTGAGGCATGGACCGTGGGCCTACTGCAGTGAGTTCCCAAAATCATGGTCTTAATGAGTAAAGAGAAAGGGAGTTTCAGCAAAGATCTGGAAAATATTCCTTGAAGTTAGATAAATAAAAAGTAATCAAAAGAGGAGAGAGAAAAAAGATATTGGGGGGGGGCAGTCTCAGGGACTTGTATAGTGACCATGAGTCGGGCAGTATGTGTGAAATTTCCATTAAAAAAAAAAAAAAAAGACACGGAAAAAGCAGGCACTAAATAATAATGACGCTCCCCAGTCATTCTGTCCCTTGGAACAAACTCCAGTGCTCTACAGGTACAAGTTCTACTAAAGAGTTCTGTCATAGTAGTCTTTTTCCCAATTCAAAGAGAAAACTAAAATTAGGTCAGTGGGCTGCAGCCTCCGGGGAACAGATGTGGCTCAGGTTGTTGGGCACTAGCCTCTCATGTGGGAGGTCCCAGGTTCAGTTACCAGTGCCTCCTGGAGAAGGCAAGCAGACAGATGAGAGAACCATCTGGGGGGAATGGGGGAGATAGATAAAGAAAAATACAGTAAATAAATCTTAAAAAAATAAAAAAAATTAGGTCAGTGGACAGTATTTTCTCAAGTTTAAGTTTTCCCTCCTTGTTTTCTTATAAACACTTGATACCAGCTATCGCTTTTCAGCTAAAATATCACCATGTGAAAAAATATACAATAAACATACAATAAAATAGCAAGTAAAAAAAACACACACACACTCAAAAACAGCCTAGCTTTGAGGTTTTCTGCTATTTAGTAAAATTGGTCTTAATTTGTATGCTAGAGTTAAATGTGCCAATATAGCAACACAGCACAATACCCCAAAGTGCCAAGGCTTCCAGGTAAATGCTTAATGGCTTTATTTCTGATGAAACCCCCATAGTACAGATTCTCCAACAATTCTATCTGCTTCAAGAGGATATAGCCAAACAGTCAGATTTCCAAAGGGAAACCTCTTTGGAATCTTAATTATTCCCAGGCCATAAAGAGTTTTAACAAATAGATATGTTTTTCTGTTTAGCCATCTGAAATTAAGTTGTACACGTATGAGACCTCATCTAAAACTATTTCAACATGCATCACCTAAGAGTCTTTTTTCTTCATAACCACAATATCCAAGGCAATCATTAAATCTCTAATATCATGTAATATCCAAAGCATATTCAAATTTCCTCATTGTTCAAAAAAATGTCTTTTCTGACCCAGTCTCAACTATATTTTGACCCATGAATTCACTCTTTTGATCAAAAGAAAGCCCAAGACATCCTGGAGAGTCTGTCACCTTACTACTTCCTAAATAATATTATTTTCATAACCGCTTAGTTACCTTTATTTTCTGGAATTTCTATTAATACTACAGGTTTTTCTTCATATTGCAAATATAAAATCGTAATAGTAAACATGCTTTCTCAAACATCACCCTCTCATACCCCCAGTGACAAAAATAACTGTTTAAATAAGACAAACGTTTTAAAAGTGCAATTTAACCCAGAGACTCCATGATTCTAGCCTATAGTTTTAGAAATTCTCCCTGCAGTGAGGTATTCACATCAACCTAATATCACCACTGCCATAACTAAACCATAAATGAAAAAGTAATTCTCCCTGCCTGAACTATTCTGTGCAATGCTGGAATCCCAGGTTCACTTGGGCAAGGTTCTTGACATGCATATATGTCTTACTTTCCTTATCTATAAAATAGGTATGACCTGAGTACCTAAATCACAAGGTTGTTCTGGACTGAGATATCACATATAAGCATAAAAATACCCAATAATCGCTGGCAGTATTATTATTATAATGCTAGACACACAAGTTTAAAATGCCTCATTTTTTTCAGTCCATTATATGTATCCAATATGTACTAACAACCATTTGAAAATGTTGACAAAACCATAATCTGGACACCTAGAAAGTTCTGAAAGAGAGGTTCTCAATTCAATCAGTATTCCCAGTTATTATGTATAAAACTTTAAGAAGATAGAAACAGGTTTTATATCATGTACCAGTTTCTAGAGAAGGAAACTTACTCCCTCACTCCCTTAAATGCTTGTTTTAAGCATTTAAAACAAAGGTACCCATCTTGAAAAACAAATGCCTCTTATATAGAGCACCTCTAAAGGGAATAAATACATTAAGAATGAAGGTTAGGGGAAGCGGCTGTGGCTCAATCAGTAGGGCTCCCGTTTGCCATATGGGAGGCCCCGGGTTGGTTCCCGGGGCCTCCTGGTGAAGGCAGGCCCGCCCGCACGGCGTGGTTAGCTGACCCAGCGAGCACAAGCAACAAGGGGGGGATAAATGAATAAATAAATAAAATCTTTAAAAAAAAAAAAAAAAGAATGAAGGTTAGAAAGGTTAGGAAGGTAGAAACAATCAAATAGAGAACTTTTCATGTCCATATATCCAGAAGATAGTTATATACATATTTTAAAAAACTGATAATTGATGGTAATGAACTTCATACCTTGGATTAAACTTTGCTTCTTCCATCATTTTTTTGAAATCTTCCTTGGCTTGCATTATTTTGTTTTTCTTTTCCCTGCGTTCTTCCTCTGCTCTGGTCTTTACATACTGATCAAACACCTATCACAAAAATAATTTGACGAGAAAGCCATTCAAATAGGTAACTTAACCACCAAATTATAGAATCTATTAAAAAATACTAAACTGATATCTTTATACAAAACATAACAGGAAAAATATGTAATTATAGGTAATGCAATTATATGCAGATTATCTATAGGAATTCTTACTTGAAAGCTTTTGTTAACAATATTACACAGCCCCTTACTTAGGCTTTCAGAACAAAGGGGAAAAAAATTAAAAGCCCCTGTAATTTTTTAATCGATTTTTTCCTGATTACAAATTGAATACAAGTTTATTATAAAAATTTTAAGCGATTCAGAAATGCATGAGAGATATCAGTCTTCATCATCTCTTCTAGAAAAAAGCATCATTAGCAGCATGGAATCTAGTTTAATTTTTTTACTTGTGATCCTCTTAAGACTATTATTTTCACCAAGATGTAACCATGATTTACAATATTTTACATTTTCTTTCACCTAATAATTTACAGTAAATATGATAAATTGAACATACATATCTATTTCCCTCCTTCTTCAAACCCCAACAAAATGACAGCAGATGAATTTCTTTTTAAAGTCACAAACCAACAAGGACAAGGAAAAGAAAAAACTATAGAAGGTGAAAAGCAGGTGGATAAGTGGTAAAAGATTTGGCAGGGCCCCCCAGAGTGACAGAGTTGGACTCAGTTGTGATTTCCCTACACATGGCTCTTCTGTCCTTCTATTTGAACCTACAAACTAGTACTAGAGTTGGTAGGTGTACATCCAGGAGACTTGAATCTTTGGGCTGTCCATGTGCCAGCTGGGCCCTGAGCCTCAGCAGAGTTGTAACACTTACTCTCCTGTTCATTCATCTCACCCAAGACAACTAACATGGAGGTGATGATGGACAACTATCATACCAAGGAACCGAGAGAGTCTACAACTGCAAGCAAGGGAGTCCCATCCATTGGCTGTATGGGATCAAAGCCCCCTCTCTACAGTGGACATCATCATCCCTGAATCCTCAGGACTGGGGAATGAGCTATGGACTAGAGTGGACTTATTGGTATTCTACTATAGACTTGTTATGATTCTAGCAATGGAAGAAATTACAGCATTGATGTGGAAGCAGTGGCCACTGGAGGTTCTGAGGGCAGAGAGAGGGAAAAACAAGTGTAATACAGGGGCATTTTTGGGACTTGGGAATTGCCCTGAATGACACTGTAATGACAGATTTAGGCCATTATAAATCTTGCCATAACCTACAGAATTGGGTGGGAAAGAATGTAAACTACAATGTAAACTTTAATTCACGCTTAGTGGCAATGCTCCAAAATGTGTTCATCAATTGCAATGACTGTTCCTCACTAATGACGGATGTTGTTAATGTGGGGAGTGGGGCATATGGGAATCCCCTATATTTTTTATGTGACATTTGTATAATATAAGTATCTTTAAAAAAATAAAAGAGTTGATAGGCATGCAAAAAAGCTGAACCTAAACCAGCAGTTGAGAAAACAAAGAAGCAACCAAATATTTTATCAGAGAATTCTCAAAGAGCTCAGGAAATGGGAGCAACAGATACCTATGGAAGTGGGGGTGGGAAACAGCAACAGTAAAGAGTATTTGTTAAAGGGCTGTTTCAGAAGCACTTAAATCCTAGATTACCCTCCCCTAATTTACACAAATGGGGGACTACCACTCCTAAATCCCAGTAAAAGGCAAGCTGTTATTCTCTAGAGCAAGAATTGGCAAATCACTCCTACAGCCAAGTCCAGCCTGCTGCCTGCCTGTTTTTGTAGAGCCCAAGAATGGCTTTTACATTTTTAAATGGGGGGGAGGGGGGGCAAGAATAATCAATAGAATACTTCATGATACATGAAATTCAAGTTTCAATGAGTATAAATAAAGCTTTATTGAAACAAAACCATGCTCTTTTTTTTTTAACATATGGCTGACTGCTTTTGCACTACAATGGCAAAGTTGCCCCATTGCAGTTGGGACCATTTGGGCCAGAAAATGTAAAATATTTATTATCTGAGCCTTTACGTAAAACATTTGCCAACTCCTGCTCTGGAAGGTAAAGCAGGGTATCTCTGAACTAGAGGAACATGAAATGGGAATGAGGCATACCAGATTAAGTAAACTTATACATACATACCAAATATTAAGACATAGGCCTCTCAGAACCAATGCAGTAAAATCAGTGCTAGTCTTTATTGGGAATCTGACCAGTCTACATAATACTGGCTCCAGAAAACCGCAACAAAACAACCCAGACTAGATCACCCTCAAACAGGGCTTCCAACCCTAGCACTGTTGGCATTTTGGGCTGGATAATTCTTTCTCAGGGGTTTCTCCCCTGTATATTGCTGGATGTTTAGCAGCACCCACTCAATTGTGACCACCAAAAATAGCCCTGGAGACCAAACTACCCCTGGGTGAGAACTAGTACCCTACAGTAAAGGCCCAGGATCATGAAGGCCAACCCAAATGCTAATAGTTAACAGTGCCCAAAGTATTTTAGTGTTTCATTCCTAATCATGAGCAGAATCAAGTCCTCTGAAACATGTAAGGAAAAACTTCAACATGAGAAACAAGGCCCCAAACAGGAAAAAATTTAGTGGAAACAGAGACCATGCAGGAAAATGAAAATTTAAAGGAAGAAAAGAAATATCCTGAACAATCTCATAGAGCTAAGAAAAGATACTGTAACCATGAAACAAGAAAAACTATTCAAAGAACTCAGAAATAAAAAGATAACAACAGAAATGAAAACTCTAACTGATGGATTGGGTGATAAAAGTGAGAAAACCATCCAGAAAGTTAAGCAAAAAGACAGAGGTGGAAAACAGGACAAAAAAGATAAACTTTGAGGACCAGCCCAGGAGGGCAAATTCTCTGCCCAAGAATGAAAATCGAGAAAACAGTTGGAAGCAAATTTTTAAAAAGTAATACAGGGAGAATCTCCTAGAAGTGAAGGATATGAGTTTCCATTTTTAAAGGGCCATCAAGAGCACGGCACAATGGACCTTTTCACTAGCGCACATATCATCAAGAAACTTCAGAACACTGAAGACAACAGTTATAGAGAAAGGTAAATAAACAGGCCTACATGCAAAAATATGGCTTCAAAAAACCACGCTAAAAACTAGAAGCAAAGCAATGCCTTCAAAATCCTGAAGGAAAAGATTACCAACTTCAAATTCCTTACCCAGCCAAACAATTCCAAATAAGCACGCAATAAAGAATTTTTGAAATTTTGTAAGGTCTCCAAAAATTTATTTCCTAGACATGCTCTCTCAAGAAGTTACTAGAAAGATGAATTCCATAAAAAGGGAATAAACCAAGGAAGAGAAGACTTCAGAGAGAAGACGTATGATGTAGGGAACAGGTGACTCCTGTCTAAAAGAGATAGATGAAGGAAATCCTCAGAGTGAGGGTAAAGAGCTGTCATTCTTGAGGTATAGAGGGCAATCAGATCAGACTGAAGCCAAGTCAGAAGGCTCTGGGAGAAATTTCTTCAGAAAGATAAAACTGGGACAGCATTCTAGTGTTTTACCTAACATATCTTATAGAATGATTTGACTCCTTAAACATGTACATGAACATCTTTGGAAAAAGGAAAACATAAAAAAAATTCTTTAAAACATCTTAGACATCTTTCCAGCTCAGTTGATATTTATCTACCTCAATCTTTAAAAGATAAATAGAAGTATCTACAATTATCTAACCAGTCCCCTGCTAAACATGTAGGCCAATTTCAATATCCTCTAAAGATAGCACTACAGAAAATCACACTAAAATATCTGCAAGCTTAAAGGGGTGAAAAGATTTGCTTCCAACCCCTCTCTCCTTTTCAACCTATACTTATTTGTATGAGTATTAAATGATGTATAAAATCCAAGTGAATTTTATATTAACTTTCTTTGAGAAACTGGAGAGAACTCACATCCCCTTCTGTGAGATATCCCAGATGAGATCACACTCTGAGATGAACACCTCATAGAAAATTAAGAGTTTTGTTATGCTTCCATGTTTCTCCAAATTATTTGTGTCATAATTCCCATTAGACTTGGCTTTATGTCCCCCATTTTAAGCAATTACTTTCTGATAATGCCAATACATGAATAAAATTTTATAATAAATGTCATGAAAAGTGGATACATTTTAAAAACAATTCCCAGCTAAGTTCACTTTTATAGGCACAAGGAAAAATATATAATAAGTAAGACGTCAACTTTTTATCTTGATTATAGTGAAATCTTTAGTAAAGATTATAGTAAAGGGGGGGGGATAAGCCTTCAAGAGGGCTTGGGTTGCTGGTGTTGTCGCATTTCTTGATCTAGGTAATTACATGATCTAGGTAATTAAGTGGTATTTTCACTTTGTAAAACTTCATTAAGCTGTACACTTTCTACATGCTTCTATACTTTCCTCAAAATATGTTTGCTTAAAGCTTGGGTCTCTATTATTTGATTCTCATATCAATTCAATTTAATATGTAATTTGATATCAATTTAGTGAACAGTGACCTAATGGACCACTGGCAAGCATAAATAATTCTTTTGGTAATTCATTACCATATTCTAACACTGTCAATCCTAAAAATCTCTAAATAACATATGCTATATTCAAATATTTATTTAGAAATAAGATAATACCCAACTTATTTTAAAGTGTTAGCATAACTACTTAATACATCACAGCCAAATAAACAAGGAAATGGACTGCCTTGGAAACATTTTAACCATTTTAAAATGTCATTAAAAAAAGAAATAAAAGCATTTCTGACTACTGAAGTGATCTTTTATCAAAAGCAAGAATACAAAAAATCACAAGTCAAAATTAATGGTTACAATCATATGTGTTTTTAAAATCAATGTACAGGAATTATCCTGCATGACATTGTAATGACAGATACAGGCCATTTACAAACTGTCATAACCTATAAAATTGTGCGGGGCAGAGGGTAAACTATAATATAAATAGCATGGTTAATAGCAGTGCTTCAATGTGTGTTCATCAATTGTAACAAATGTACCACACTAATGAAAGATGTTGTTGATATGGGAAAGTGTGTGTGCATGGGGAGGGGTGGTATATGGGAATCCCCTATATTTTTTACATGACATTTCTGTAATCTAAACCTTCTTTAAAAATTTGAGAGAAAAAAATTACCACCAAAAATAAAAAAAAATAAAATAAATGTACAAATTACAGATATGAAATTACAAAATACAATTACAAAAGCTTAGTTTCTCCATGGTTTTATACTCCCGTGCAACTAATAAAACAAAGTATTCAAAAAACCTTGAAAAAAATTAATATTAAATTTAACTTCTCCTTACACTGCTATTGTAAGAAAAGAACTCTATTCAAAAGGGATGAAAATTTTTAAATAGTTTTTATTTAAAAGAGAATACTTGATAACTCTATTAATGAGATATCACCAGAACACCTCTAAAATAAGAAAAGAACTTTAGTTTTCATAATTTCATTCAATCAGAAACTATTAACCAGCGCCATGAAGAGGAAAGAGTTATAAAAGTTTTAAAGTAACTCTTCAGGGCAATTTAGGTTAGGCATTGTTCCAGGTACTACACACAGAGCAGTGAAAAAGACAAAAGCCCTGACGACATAGAATCTATCTCCTGTAGGAGGAGAAAGATGACAAACAAGATAATTTCAGATAACCAGAGCTATGCGATACTACAAAGAAAGTTAAGAAGGCAAAGAGATAATATTTGTGAAAAGAAGACTATTTTAGATAGGTTGATCAGAGTAGGCACCTGGGCAAGTACCTGAATGAAATGATGGAGCCAGTTATGTGACTACCGGGGGAAAGACCATGCCAGGCAGAAGGAATACCAAGGCCAATCAATGCAGGTGGACTGAATAAAGGTTAAAAAAAAAAAAAAAAATGTCAAGAGGGGTGTAGGGATGAGTACATGTAGAATTTTATAGGATACAATAAAAGTTTCAATTTAATCCTAAATGAATTGGGAAGGACTGGACAGTTTTAAGCAAGGGAACGCTGACTTCGATTTGTTCTCAAACTTCAAAATTATTCTGGCTGCTGTATGGAAAAAGAACATGTCAATAGAGGGGCAAGAATGGAAGCAAGGAGAACAATTAAGGGCTACATAGATGCTGAGAGATGAATATGGTGGCTTGGTTTAGGGTGCTGGTGAAGAAAATGGTGATTAAGAGATTTGATTCATACAAATTTTGAAGATAGATTTGCTGATAGGTCAGATATAGACAGTGGGGAAAAGAAAAGAATCAAGGCTGATTTATACATTTTCCTAGAGCTAACATTTGAGATGGCCAAAACAAGTAGTTGTTAAAAAAAGACTGCTATGCTTGAAATGAAGACGCAAATATGGTATTTGGAAAGCCATGTCTTCCTATTATAAGTACTAAAATACAAGTCTGACACACTATAATATCCTCTCCATTAAAATCCAAGACCAGACCTACAGACACAAAGGCACAGTTGGGTAGAAAATTACTCCAACCACTAAATTATAAATATAGAAGATGGATCAATGGTATCTCTTTTTGTTGTTGCTTTGTTTTGTTTCTTCTTTTTTGTTGTAATTGTCACTGGTATCTTATAGCTCAATATCAAGGGCTATAAATAGCAAGGGCTTAACATACTCACCATTTTACAGAGATCAGTGCTGGGATGGTCCAGGAAATTCAGAAATTAAATAGGGTAGAAGTGTGCAATGCTTTAGAGAAAGAAGCAATCACCATGAGATGATATGTGTCAATGAATCATCGTGGGAATAAATGGCAACTCAGTACAAGGTAATTCTAATTCATGCTGACACCATCAGCAGACACCCTGAAGTGTCCATCATTTCTCTTAGTATAATAGACCCTGAATTGTCCATCATTTCTCTAAGTTTATGATGAAAATAGACATCTTAACAGAAGCTTAGACATGGATTTTGTGTGGGCACTGTGTCAAAGGCATAAATATATAGCTGAGTGTTGTCTATAGACAATACACATCCACATATATGTATATATTGGGCACACAATGGTCAAGAAGACTATAATCCAAAT
>JAKSZT010010581.1:5778968-5789888 GCA_026826555.1 Tolypeutes matacus | reverse complement strand
TATGTATATATTGGGCACACAATGGTCAAGAAGACTATAATCCAAATGTTTCAATGGTGGCCATATTTGCTAGGGAAGATTATAGGGTGAAGTTTTTTTTTCCTTTTTACTCATCTACTTTGCTATTTTTCCACTCTAAATTTGCACTATTTGTCAAATAGAAGATAATAAATTCATGTGAAATGAAGTTTGAAACTATATTAGATATAACTTTGGTGTGTATGAGGCAAAAGGACAAAATGTCCATGAGGCAGTATCTATGTCCATATGGGCAAAACTACGCAAATATTTCTGAGGCAGAAATGACCACATATAGTGGATAACTATCTTCTAAGATATGACGCTTTGGTTTTGAAGGGCTGTATTAGAACACACAAAAAAAGAATGGTACTTTATTCTTTTCAATTTAAAAGTTGTGCTGGCAAGGGATATACATTTCTTACATAATGTTATTTTCCTTTTACCTGTTTTCTCTCTTTAGGATTGAGAAGTAAGTACCGAGGATCAAAAACTATCTTGTGTAACTCCTTCTCCCATGTTGAAAAAGCAGACACCTTTAAAATAAAAAATGTGTTGCCTCATAATTAAGCTTGCTCTAAAAACATAAAGGTCATATAATTTTGCTTGAAATCTACAGGACATCAGTTTATAAAGGAGACATAATAAAAACCATTCTGAAGTTTCCATCACTAATAAATGACAAGCAGTGGGAGGTTAGCAATAGCAAATTTCCACACTAATTGGCTCTGAACATTTCTGTATTATATAGAAATAACACACTTAATTACTCATTAAAATAACGACTACTGTGTGACATTTAAAAAATCAGTATATGAGAAAAGGCCTTGAAGATTTGCACTTTGATTTCCCATGCTTGCTCCAATCTTGTGAACAATATTGTGGTTTAAAATTGAACATTTTTATTTATTCAAATAAATCTGTGAATATAACCAAAAGCTTGAAATCCCTTTTCAGTTGTTTCACTAATATTAATACCATAAACTACCAATTCTCCTTCAACCAGAGCCATTCTGAAAATATTAAAGGAAGAATCTTATATACCTTACCTATCCCAAGTAGTCCGCCATTCTGTAATGTTAATACTCGTCTTATATTACTCACCAAAATTTAATGACCCAATAAATGTTAAACGTTATTTGTACTTAAAAGGATAGCAAAATGGCATTTAGTTAAACATGATATGATTAAGCCAAGCAAAGGCTGTTTCAAAAAAAGTACAGTAATTTGACAGGCTTCCCTTGCCCCACCCCCACCCCCCATAACATGAGCACTAACCTTAGGTTTGACCTTTTAGCAAGACATATTTATATTACTTATACAAAACAGAAATATCTCCCCCAAAGATTGTTTTCTGACCCCTCTCTCTAGCAGCATGTCCTTGAACTGCTTCATTCGGGCCTCCAGAGGGACAATGGCCCTTTCTCGGGCAGCTTTAATTTCAGCTTCCATGGCAGCTTCTTTCTCTGAATCAATGTCTTTATTATCGTCTCTCCTATAAAAAAAATAAAACACAGGGCATCAACTGACAAAACATTAATGAAGAACCTTATAAAATTCTTAGAAATCAATGGAATTTTCAAGACTCACTACTGAGCAGCATATTTTTGGCAAAACAAATTATACTGAGGGTTTCTAATGAACCCTAAGGGAATAGCAACTTTCATTATAAT
Source organism: Tolypeutes matacus (assembly GCA_026826555.1). Taxonomy (NCBI): domain Eukaryota; kingdom Metazoa; phylum Chordata; class Mammalia; order Cingulata; family Chlamyphoridae; genus Tolypeutes; species Tolypeutes matacus. Next base: position 5,788,197 of record JAKSZT010010581.1, on the reverse strand, counting down.
AATAATAAAGTTACAATGAGCTTCTAACAATGTTACAATGGCTACATTGTTAGTAAACAAATGTACCTTTAATGTGCTGTCTCTCCCTGACACTAGTTGATACACCAAGTGAACTACCTTACTTAAAGATATTATCTAACATCTCAATAATACTCTGTGTTAGAATCAAACAGCACAAAATATTTTTTTTAGTTCTTGAAATGAGAGGAAAAACAATATTTTCTAGAAAGTTTTACATTACAAATGTATAAAATATTGAAAAACATCTAATAGAAATTGGTATGAGTCTTAGTAATCTCTAACATTTAATTTGAAAATAAAATTAAAATATCTGCAAACTTGGCCAAATGGATATGTGATACATATACCTTACCTACCTGACAATTTTATTACTCACTTTCTGGGTGATAGGTTGAGATTTAAGTTGAAGGACAGGTCCCAGAGAGCAACATGGGCCCAGGAGTAGTTTGGCAGAATTAGAACTGTTCGTCAATAACTAAACTACTTCTTGTTCCTCCAAAATTGCGCCCCAGGGCTGAGGGCAACCCTGGTGCTGTGTGGTACTTATGACATTGTAAACATGAAATCAAGTCACCTCTCAAATATCTGCACTATGCATAAAGTCAATCATGAAGAGTACAAAAAAGTAGGTAATTCAGTAATACTTGGGTATATTTGAGCAGATCGTCCTTTCTAAATATGATTTGCTCAATATAATAATAAAAATGATTCATATTCTCTATACAAACTTAGGAAATCAGGAAAACAGAGTATGAGGAAATTCAAAAGCATGCTATTATATAGACAAGTGAAGGTAGCCCAAGCCCAAGAGACTTAAATGGAACTAAAGGCTAGCCCACAAATATGATAACTGAGAGGTAATGAGCAACTTAGGGAATGAATCAAAAGAAGATACAGTCCGTGACCTGCAGGAACTTAGCCAGATAGTCTGTGACCTACGATATGCACAAAACAAACAGGTAAAAGCAATTTGCCAAACAATATATATACCCTCTTATAATATACTTCAAGAACTATTTAAATAAAGAGTTAAAATACATCCAATAAATATAATAACTAATGAAAACAAATAACCTTTGTAGAAGTATACTAAATCAAAATGTCACAATACAAACTATCACTATCTATCTCAATAAAAGAAATAAAAGAAAACTGAGCCAGGAAAAATAGGCTTTTAGCTTTGTACCTAAATAGAGAAGCTCGGGCAATCCACATAAAGGACTTCTTTGACATTCTCCTGATAAAAGCAGTTAAAAAACCTTACAGAGTTGTCTATAAGAACAAACAATTAAAAACAACCTAAAAGTTTAACATCCAAAATTATGGTACATAAACAGAATGAATACAGTCATTTACAATAATTAAGAAAACAAATGTCATATTCTAGATAGACTATTTTAAATAAAAAACATAAAATCAGTTTATTACAACTAATAAAAATACTTATACATTTGCTCAAGAACTAAAAAATCAATCACAAAAATGAGAATAACTGGGTTAGGGTGGTACATTATGAGTGGTTCTCTTTAATAGTGTATTTTCTTTAATGTTTTTGCCCATTAAGAAATTTTTTTAAAGGACCACCCTTGACAGGGGTTGTCTTACTTATTCTTTGCCAAATTTGGCTGCATTCAATCTGTCCTTTTCAGATAAGGACTATGACCAACCAGTTCCTAACAATGTATTCAAACCTTCCTTTTTGCTGCTAAATAATGGTCCCATTCCCCTCACACAAATTTCTCTCCCACTTTTCCACTCCCCCCATAAAAAAAGCAAAAGTTGCATTCACATTTTATCCAATCCTAGAGCAGTGGCCAAGCTAATGCTTCCATTTATAGCAATCTCATTCTCTCAGAGCAGTTTCCAAGCTCAAGGATTCCCTCCTTACCAAGTTGTAAAGACTCAAGGACTAGGTTAAGTAATAAGGCAAATACACAGAAATAGACATCTATATCTGTGGTTATGGGAGCTCTGGAATGGTATCCAATGTCTGTATTAGGGAGGAAAGTTTTTTTTTATAATATTCAGGCCTAACAAATTTCTGAAAGTAATCAATCAATTAATTCCTAAAATGTCACTTGGCTTCATAATAATACATATTTAAATAACCAAATCTTTTGCAAATCTAGCAAAAGGGATACCATTTCTACATTCTAAAAGCAAAGCTTTATCAGGTCTAAAAGAGTTATCATGACTTCCGTCTCCTAACAACATATGTTACCTGCACCTTCCAATAATGAGCTGTCAGTAACCTAATCAACATCTAAAAGGTAAAAGCTATGTGAATTAAATAAACTATATGTATTACTTACTTCCGTTTCTTTGCTTTAACAGGCTCATCTTCATTAATTTCTTCCATTAATTCTTGTTCTTCTTTAACTGTAAGATAAAATTTAATTTAACTCTGTCAGAACACAAGTAAGCAGGACAATCAAAACATTTAGGCATGGATCCTTCTGCTAACCGCTATCAGAACACTTGCTTTAATAGTATTATAAAGAAGTTGCAATTTATAGTTAGTTCACTCACTTGCGCTCATAGAGAATTGCCACTTTTGGATGGACAGCATTGTTGGAGTCAGATGCCCTGGCAAAAACATTTCAAAAATTTTAATAAATATTTACACACATACATTCCAGTCTTTTCTTTAAAAAAAAAAAAAAAATACTATTTGTATAAAATATCCATCCTCTAATAATTACTCCTTTATAAAATATTAAAAAGACATGATAATTCTATACCTCTTCTATTTATCCTCCATTTGTATTAAATTTTAAAATTCACTTTGGGAAAGGTTTCTTGCTCAAACCTTAAATTTATAACTATATAAAATAAAACTTTCTTGATTCAGAATTCACAGTGCCTTTTTATGATGCACATTAATATATTTATCAAGCAATCAGATCAAATACTTGAAAACAGATCCATAAAAACAAAAAGCAAATCACATACCTTCCTGGCATTATTCATTATTCAATACTTCAGTTATAAAATATCATACTAAACCACTTGCTAAAAGAAAAAAGTGGTGCCTAGTACCATTGGTTCCCAATAGGCAGTTTCAATGATTTGGAAATCAATGGTAACCAGAAAATGTTACTATCACATATATACAAACCCATGAAAACTTCTCAATTATATATGACATAGGGATTTGTTTGATTTCAAGTGTTAAACGATTTATCATGTTTCTACACTATATGCCAGGGACGGGAGTACTATAAAAATTACCAAAAGGAAAGATTTAATAAAAATTATCTAAAAATCTTTGTGCTCGTTGTATATGTATAATAATAAATGCTGTATGTGAATAATAAGAATGCTGTCTGAACCTGAAGCAGATTAAAAGACAACCTTAGTAAGGTTTAGAAATCTCTTATGCTCTCAGGAAGAAGTCGTATCTTTCCTAAATTTAATCTACTTTAGAACATTATATCATTTTAGTGTACAATAAAATATTTTTTTAAAAATACTTTTTGATTATTTCAAAAATATGTTACTAGTCACAAAAGATGCTAAAAGGCTCAACAAGAAGTGTTTGGTATTATTAATAGATATCAAGCAAGCTTCAATAGCATCAACCTATCCTGGACTAACTATGAAAATCTTAACAAGGACAAGTTAAAAAAAAAAAAAGAAAAAAGAAAAAAAATTTTAACAACAGACTTCCCCACCCCCAAATTCTGTACTTTTTATATCTCTACTATTGAACCCAAACAAGCATAATAAACCTAGTTTCCATTTCTCAAATTTCTTATATTACTTGAAAATAAGTTTTGTAAATGGTCCCCACATTTTCTATCAAAATATTAAAAGAATAATAAAACAGAGGATAAATCTCTAATTTAAAACTTGCTTAGGGAAGCGGATGTAGCTCAGTGGCTGAGGGCCTGTTTCCCATACACAAGGTCCTGGGTTCAATCCCCGGTACCTCCTTTTAAAAAAAAAAAAAAACTTACTTAGTTTCTTCCCTTCTTCCATTCCTTTTTTATGAGGAGGTTCCTGAATAATTTTGTCAACATCTGCCCTTCCAATCAGATCATCAGGTCGGTCCCACATAGAAAGACGAGTGGTAGGATTATAAAAGAAGACCCGCTCATCACCAGTCCAAACAACACACCTAAGGATTGATTAAAAATATTTTCTTAATGTTATACAACACATTTTTTTTCTTATTGAATACATTTTATTTCTAGGTCTTTTACTGTCACCCTGTCAGAAAGGGGAGTGACGAGAGAAATATTCTTATTACTAACTAGTAGGTATTTGTAGAGAAGCAAACCTGGTTTTTAGAGTAGAAGAAGGCTGATTGGTTAAGGTAAAAAGAGTAGCTGAACATATTACTTGAGAAAACCAAGAAATACAGAGCAATCTGAGATGAGTTTAGAGTGCTCAGAAACTTCGTCTGGCACAATCAATATGGGAACATTAAATTTTAAACTATCACAAAGTTCTATTTTAATGGCAACAAATAATACTAGTATAAAGCAGACCTAAAGACAGAAAAAAAGACGACACTATTTATTAAGTAGTTTTAAATATTTTTTAATAAACCAGAATTACATACTCAAATACAACCTTCTATGAAGCCCTTAATATCTGATTACATCTTATATAAAAACTAGAGAAGTACTGACTGTGCTATGGCAGTAGTAGCCCACTACAGCTATTGCTCCTGTTATTTACAACTAGGAACTCAAACAAAATAGAAAAACAAATACCTAAGAACTCTTTAAAGTGGGGGGAGTTAACGGGAGGAAGGCAAACCAAAAATTAGAGAAAGGACTGCAAGGAATGAGTTCCGTATTTCTGCCCCCTCATCGCACTCCTCTGAGGTGATCACAGTCACACTAGCATGGTGGCAGCAGCAAGGCAGCTAAACTAAAACAGCACGACAGCCATTTAGAAAGCTTAATTTGTTATTGAAAACCTCAAAAAAAAAAAAAAAAAAAAAAACTCAAGACCCAGATAGTTTCATTTCTTAATTCCATAAAACATTAAGGGGAAAGTAACATCACTCTTACAAAATTTTTTTCAATAAATAGAGGAATAAAGATCACTAATCACCATGCAATTCATTTTATGAAACCAGGATAACTCTAATACCAAAACTGGACATAGACATCACAAAAGAGTAAAATTACAGATCAGCATGCCACACGAATATAAATGCAAAAATCCTTAATTTAATATTAGCAAATCAAATGAAATTCAACAATATATAAAAAGGATAATACACAATGACAAGTAGGGTTTAGCTCAGAAATGCAACACTAATTTAGCATTCAAAAACCAACCATGTAATTCTCTATATTAAAAGAATGAAGGATGGGAAGCAGATGTGGCTCAAGCAGCTTCCCACACACAAGGTCCCGGGTTCATTCCCTGGCCCCTGATACCACAAAATTAAAAAAATTTTTTTAAAATCCTGTTTGGGAAGCAGATGTGGCTCAAGATGATTGAGCTCCCACCTACCACATGGGAGGTCCCTAGTTGGTTCCCAGTGCCTCCTAAAGAAGACAGTGAGTTGGTACAACAGGCAGATGTGGCAAGCTGACTCAACATGAGACACAAGAAAAACACAACAAGAGACGCAACAAAGCCCAAAACAGAAGTGGCTCAAGCAATTAGGTGCCTCCCTCCCATATCTGAGGTCCTGGATTTGGTTCCTGGTGCCAAAGAAACAAGGAAGGCAGACACAGAAAGTGCAAACACGAGGGGATGGGGAGAAATAAATAAAATAAACCTTAAAAAAAAAAAAAAGAACAAAGGAGAAAAAGTACCTCATTTCAAAAGATCAAGAATTAAAATTAAAACACTACCAACAGGGAGGACTTTTGGGAAGACTTCCAGGGAAGATGGTAGAATAGGAAGCTCCAGGACTATTGAACAGGCAGGACTGTCTGAAGTAATTATTTTGAAACTCCAGAGGCCAGAGGAACACTGTATGGAGAGGAGCAGGAGGTAGAGTCTGTAAAATTACCATAAAGAACTGTAAATTGTTTTCTCCACGTGGTGGCTACTGGCGCTCATCCCCTATCCCCACCCCCCAGAGGAACTCCAACAACAAGCAAAAGCCCAGGACAAGACAAAGGCCCAGTAAGACAGGAAAAACCCTGCACTGTGCATTCGCCAAGGGAAGACCTTCCTGATAGGAGGGCTGAATCTCAAAAAAATCTGTCTTATCACCAGCTAGTTACAAACCAGGAAACTGACATCCCAGGAAGTAAATCCCAGAGCCAACATTTTAAAAAATTTTAAAGTACAGTGTGGAACAGAAGAAGTACAAGACAAAGAAACAGGAAATTATAGCCCATCCAAAGGGATAGGATAAAAATACAGAAAACACCAACGAAGACAACAAGAATGTGGACATACCAAACAAAGCGTGATCTTAAAAATGCTTAAAGTGGGAAGCAGATGTGGCTCAAGCAATTGGGCTCCTGCCTACCACACGGGAGGTCCATGGTTCGGTTCCCGGTGCCTCCTAAAGAAGATAGCAAGCTGGCGCAATGGGCAGGACGGCAAACTGATGCAACAATAGACACAAGAAGGAAAACATAATGAGAGACACAACAAAGCATGGAGCAGAGGTTCCCGGTGCTCCTAAAGAGGACAAGCAGGATGGTGAGCTGGCCCGACAGACAGGCTCGGCAAGCTGATGCGACAAGATGATACAAGGAGAGATACAGGAGGAAAAACATAACAAGAGACAACAAAGCAGGGAACAGAGGTGGCTTAAGCGATTAGGCGCCTCCCTCCCACATTGGAGGTCCCGTTGCCTCCTAAAGAAACAAAGAAGACAAAAAGATACAGCAAGTGCAAACAATGTGGGGGTAGGGAGAGATAAATAAAATAAATCTTAAAAAAAAAAAACGCTTAAGTAGATAAAGGTTAAGCACAGAGAAAGAACTACAGGATATTAGGAAAACAATGAATGAACAATATGAGAGTCTAAGGAAAGAGAGGGAAATCTTTAAAAGGAACCAAACTGAATTAATGGAGTTGAAGGCCATAATAAATGAAAAATCCCCAGGAGGGATAAAAGAACAGAATGGAGCTGGCAGAAGAAAGAATCACTTAATTTAAAGATAAGACAATTGAAATGAGTCAGGTTGAGAAGCAGAAAAAAATAAACATTAAAAGAGAAAAGCGCCGAAGACAGCTATGAGGCACCATCAGTGCACCAATACACATGTTATGGAAGTTCCAGATGGAGAATAAAGAAAGGGGCAGAAAGAATAGTCAAAGAAATAATGACAGAGAATTTCCCAAACTTAGCAAAAATCAATTTTCTTCCTATATACTAACAGCAATCAAATGGGAAATGAAATTTTTAAAATTCTAATTTGCAATAGCATCACAAAACATAATACAGAGGAATAAATCTAGCAAAATTTGCAAGACCTCCACGCTGAACACAGCTGAGACAAATCAAAAACTTAAATAAATGCAAAAATAAAGTGTGTTCATATATTTAAAAATCATGATCATGGAGTGGAAGACTCAGTATTTTAAGATGTCAATTCTCCCCAATTTTATCTATAGATTCAATGCAATCTAATTCAAAATTCCAACAGGCTTTGGGGGGGAGGGGGGAAGTAATAGGTTGATTCTAAACTTTACATGGAAATGCACAGGATATACTTTAACCAAGTTAATTTGGGGAAAAAAAAAAAAGAACAAAGTTGAAGGACTTACCATATCTGATTGTAAAACTTACTCTATAGCTTCAGTAATAAAGATAATTTGGTATTGGTAGAAAGACAGACACACAGATCAATGGAACCGAATAAAGAGCCCAGAAACAGACTCATATAAATGATTTTTGACAAAGGGATTATAAGACAATTAAATGGAAAAAGGCTGGATCAAACTACTACCTACCTATATGGGGAAAAAAAAGAACATGGACCCTTACCTCACAGCATACACAAAAATTAACTCAAAATTGGTCAGAACAAAAAAATAAAATAAAATAAAATAAACCATTACTCTAAGTGAAGGAGATCAGACACACAGAGTACTACATGTTGTATGATTCCATTTACATAAACTGTAAATATAAATCAATTTATAAAGATGAGGGGAGATTAGTGGTTATGTAGGTCTGAGGAAGGAATGCTAAAGAGGTGTGGAATCTTTCTTTTTGGAGTAATGAAATTGTTCTAAAATTTTTGAGATAACGAATGTACAATATTGTGATTGTACTAAAAGCCACTGATTATACACTTTGGATAGAACAGCCAGAAACAGCAGCTATGTACAGTGGGAAAACACAGATTGAGAGGTGAAGAATTTTCTTGTCTGCTTTTTTGTTTATTATATTATTACTGAAATAATGAAAATGCTCTAATAATGGTTGAAGTGATGAAGCCACAAATATATGATTATAGCAAATACCACTGATTGTACACTTTGGATGCATTGTATGTTATTAATATGTATCAATAAAATTGATTTTTTAAAAATCGGTCAGAGACCTTAATGTAAAATCTAAAATTATAAAATTTCTAGAAGAAAAATCTTTGTGACCTTGGGGTAGAAAAAGGTTTCTTATGCACAAAAAGCATAAACCATCTTTTATAAATAAAAAAAATTTAAAAAATTAAAAAAACTCTTGCTCTCTGAAAGACATTGTTACAAAAATGAAAAGGTAAGCCAGACTGAGGAAAAATATCCACAATGGATATATCAAAGGACTTTTGTAACCAGAATATATGATGCTCTTATATCTCAATAATATGAAAAACAGACCAACAAAAAAATAGGCAAAAGATGTGAAGACACTTCATAATGTACAAATGGCAAATAAGCATATGAAAAATGCTCAAAATCATTAGTATCCAGGGAAATACAAATTAAAACCAAGAGACACTACTACACACCCCCTAAAATGTCTAAAATTTTTTAAATCTGAGTGTACCAAGTGTTGTTAAGGATGATGAACAACTGGAACTCAAATACCCTGCTGAAAGGAATTTAAATTGTAGAATAAATTTGGCAGTTTCTTAGGAAGTTAAACATATGCCTGCCATACAATTCAACCGTTCCACTCCTAGGTATTTAACCAAAAGGGAAAAAACAAAACAAAACCAAAAACATGCTTACATGAAGACTTATTTATACAAGAATGTTCATAGCAGCTTTATTTGTAATTTATTTGGGTTGTTTCCAGTTTTTGGCTATCACAAATAAAGTTACTGTG
>JAKSZT010010581.1:5730344-5778958 GCA_026826555.1 Tolypeutes matacus | reverse complement strand
AAGGCATACATAATCAGCAATAAAGAAGAACAAACTACTGATGCACACAATAGCATGTACTGATCTCAAAATCATTATCCTGAAAGAAACTAGGTAGGCCAGTTACAAAAGACTACATAGTGTATAATTTCATTTATATGAAATGTCCAGAACGGACATTTCTGTCTCTAATCTATAGAGACAGAAAGTAGATCAGAGGTTGCCTAGGGCTGGGAGAGTTGTGGGGGAAATAGGGAATGACTATTAATGGACATGGAGTTTCTTTATGAGCAATGATTATGTTTTAAAATTGGTTGTGATGATGGTTGTACAACTCTGAATATATGAAAAACAACCAAACTGTACAGTTTAAATAGGGTATTGTATAGTATGTGAAGGAAAAACTAGGCAAAAAAATCTCATACTATATGATTCTTGATAAAAATCCTAGAACATGCAAAGTAATCTTTAACGTAAGAAGCAAAGAGATCCCTAGGGATGGAAATTGAGGAAGGGATGGTCTACAAAGGAACACAAAACTTTTGGAGGTAATGGAAATGTTTATCTTGACTGTGGTAATGAACTTCAAATATGTGTAGCTTACTGTTCTTCAGCTGTACCTCAAGAACACAAATAATAAATAAGAGAAAATGTATAACGTACTACTAAACCCAAAATCTTTTGTGGAAATGATGGAGTAGAAGCCTGTTTGTGACAAGGAGTACCCTAGCCAAAAACTAAAGTTTACTGATCCTAGGGAATATAATGCTGCTAATTTAAACCTCTCTTTACAATTCTTTTTTTTTTTTTTTTTTTTTAGGTGTGGGGGCATTGTAGATTTTCATCCATTTAGTACAGAATTCTCAAGAATTTCCTTTGGCACCATTCTACGACACTTACAACATCCTAGGTTGTTAGGTATGTAACTTTATTGGGGAAAAAAATTAAGCCTAAATTTTTCATGCCAGTTTCTAAAACACTGCTTGATCAATATTAACAGCAGTAACTGTTAACAGATAGTAACTGTGCTAGTTACTATCCTAACACATTATTTTGGCTACAAAATACCAAGTGTGCTAAAACAGCTTTGAAAAATAAAAGTACAAATTCCCTGTTGAGGGAAGCCCTCTAGTGGTAATTGTGCAGTGAGAAGTGAGAAGCTTCATGACATTTCCAGAATTAACAGAGAAAACATGGACAAAGACTTCCGCTGTCACAAAACTGCCCTGTGCTAATAATATGCATGCTAAAGTGCTTAGGCATGATGTCTGCCAACTTTTTTTTTTTATATATATTTTTTATTTTACCGGGAGGTCCTGGGGATCAAACCCAGGTCCCTCCATATGGCAGACAGACACCCAACCATTTCAGCCACATCCGCCCCCCTCTGCCAACTTTTAATGCATCAAAAAAATAAGATCGATAGAAAGATTCAGGGATAGATGTAAATAAGTGATAAAGCAAATGGCAAATGTGGCAAAACGTTAACTGAAGAATCTAGGTGGTCAATATATGGTGTGCACTGTACAATTCTGTCAATATTTCTCCATGTTTAAATTTTTCATAATAAAATGTTAGGAGGAAAAAAATATAGAATCACACAAGTAACAACAACAAAAAAATTGTTCTGTGTAACTCTCAGTAAAGACAAAACTGATTAAAAGATCAAAGATAAATTTTTCATAAGTTAAAGTACAACACAGATTGTAAATAGCCATACAATTTGATTTAGCAACTGCACTTCTAGGAATCAAGCCAACATACACTTGGCATGTGTTCACAAAAAATATGTAGAAAGATGTCCTAAACAGCAACTTTTGTTACATGCAGTAGATGGGGAATGGGAAGAAGACTGAAGAAAAAGACAATGCACCCATCCATTTGTAGGAAACTTATGCATTTCCATACATTAGAAAACTATGCCATCACCAGTAGATTTGTAAATACAAAAATTGTAAGATTTCTGAGACATACTTAGTAAAAAACACTAATGAGTAACATTTTATTTTTAAGACACTACAATGTGTATAGACACACAAATCCCTATACACAAATCAAAACACAATATAGCAAAAGGTCTAGAGGGCACATATACCAAACTTTTATTAATGCAGATATAATGGAATTCTACCATTTTTACTCCACATAATTCCTTCATATTGTATGCTTTTTATGCATTCAAGTATACTTTAGTAATAATAAGTACTATATATGCATATAACTAATTCTGGGAACATAATCTAAACATGGTTCCCGTTCCTTTCTACTTCCAATCTCAAACTACTTGTCTCTCCTGAGCCAAGGAGCAGATAACTGGAACTTTGGGATTGGCTCCCAACAAAGCAAACAGATGAAGGGCTTTTCTCTGGGCTGGACAAACAACTAAAGAACAGCAGATCCCAGGAATCTGGCATTCAAGCATATGTGGATGCTTAGGGGAAAGGAGACACTGACTCCATATGGGACTATCATGTATCCCTGACCTATAAAAGACTAAATACAGCTGTTATGAGTACAGAGAAGCTTCATACAGGTGCCTTGGCAGAGAAGTGCAGCCTGCTTTTACAATGTAGGCCCACACAAGAATTAAGCTCCAGTTGGCCAAAAGAGAAAAGAACAACCTACCCAAGGTTAAGATGTCCCAGTAGCCAGAGAGAAGGGAATCAGGTAGCATAATTAAAACATACACAAAGTTTAAGAGAAATGCTAAAGAACGTAAATGAAATATTAGGAAATAAAATAAAAACACTTAAAGAGTTAAATCTCTTTAAAACATAAAAAAAAGACTTGTAAACTTGAAAATATGATTTTTCAAACTAAGATATTCTGAGTACAAGTGAAGACGATGTTCACTACCAGACCAGAATTAGTGGTTTAGAAGATCAATGAAAAAATAACTCAAAGCAAAAACTACAGATATAGGGAGCGGATGTAGCTCAAGTGGTTAATACCTGCTTCCCACGTAATAGGCCCTGGGATAGATCCCTGGTACCTCCTAAAAACAAAAACAAACGAGAAAACCAACTCTCATTGGGGAGCAGATGTAGCTCATCAGCTGAGCACTTGCTTCTCATGTACAAGGTCCTGGGTTCAATCTCTGGTACCTCCTAAAAAATAAAAAATAAAAAAACTACAGGGAGCAGATGTGGCTCAAGCAGTTGCGCACCTGCTTCCCACATGGGAGGTCCCAGGTTCAATCGCCAGCCCTGATATATCAAATAAATAAGTAAATAAATAAACAGAAATAAACCATAAGAGAAAAATTAAGAGGCTTGAAGGATAATAGATCCAAGAGACCTAACATGCAAATTAAAGATATTCCAGAAAGGAAAAAAGAAACATGAAGAAAAGCATGAATTAAACAAACTCAAAAGAAAACTCTGGCCGGAGGAGGTGTAGCTCAATGGTTGAGCACCTGCTTCACATGTATGAGGTCATGGATTCAATCCCCAGTACCTCTAAAGAAAAGAAAATTTTGCTCGACAAACTAGAGACTGAAAATTGATTAGGTCCATGAAACTTCAGAACAGAAAGGGATGGAGGAGGGGAGGTGTGTGCCTGTGTGTACCAACTTCTTTTCTATAATACTTAAACAGAGAAACCACATTCAAGGAATATATTCTTTGAACATAGATTATTTTGAAACTTTCTTTTGGGATGAGGCAAAAAATTATCCATAATTATTAAACAAAATGAAGCTGTGTATCAGAAAACAACTATTATAATTGTATTTAAAACATAGTATCTTCTGTGTGTCTACCAAACAGTCCTAAAAAATGACTAATTCAGTTAAAAAAAAAAAAAAAAAAAGCTATCCCTATAATCTACACTGCGATCTACAAATGCCACTTGTCACAAAAAGAAACAGAATGGCTGAATCCAGGTCTGAGAAAAGGAATACAAAAGATAAGTCTGGAACATCTAGTCACAGAAGAAAGCTATCATAGAGTTATAACAAAAAGACTCAGGAGCCTGGCTAAATATGAGACAACTAAACATCAGTAAGGACAACTGCAATGGCCAGAAATGGAGAGAACTATATAAAATATGTTTAAATATATGAATTCATAATAATACTCAAAAAAGAAAATGAGCAAACACATTGCTTACTCTTGGTGAGAACCAACTCACTATTCTGAAAACTGGTAAATCCTTCTTTTTCTATACAATTTGTACTGCTAGGTAACCAAACAGTTGATAAGAAGAAGTATCTATGGAAGTATTCCAGCTAACAAATGAAAAAGGAATGATAGAAATAGAATACCACCACTTTCAACCCTTACTGATTTAATGGATCTAGGCCAGGGTTTCTCAACCTGAGCACTATTGACATTTTCGACTGGATAATTCTTTGTTGCAGAAGACTGTCCTATGCATCCCTGTGACAATGACAATGAAAAATGTTTCCAGACACTGCCGAATGTCCACTGGAGGAGCACAATTGCTTCTGGTTGAAAACCACTCATTCTAGGCAATAGTCATCATCGATGACTGCTAAAAGAGACAACTACATGCATCGTGAGAAAAGTGCACACCATCACTTACGAACTAGTTTTCCCAAAAAAGATTAAAGCAGAATCTAATCGCACCTCGTCTGCTTACTACTTTGTAGGAAATTCAGGAACGGAATACTCTATTAAACACCACCAGAGATGAAATAATAAAATCCTGACTGTCTCACAGGACATTATTTAATTACAAAAGCAAGGGAGGGGAAACGGACGTGGCTCAAGAGGTTCGGCGTCCGTCTACCATATGGAGAGACCGGGGTTCGATCCCCGGTACCTCCCGGTAAAAAAAAAAAAAGCAAGGGAGAAAAAAGCAAGGAAAACCCTCCTGCACACCAGGGCTCCCCAGCTGGGCCTGAACGTGTCTGCTGCTGAGTGGCATGAGGGCAGGAGGCAGAACATAATGTCTTGGGGGACCACGGGGTGCCGGAGGGGATGAGTACCCGGCAGGACACAGACTCCCCACTCCAGCCTCTCTGGGCTGGTTTCAGGTTCCGGGTTGGAGGGTGGAATGGGGTGGGAGGGACTCAGTGGGGACATGGAAAGATTTTCAATGTGCAGGCCGGCTGAGGTCTGCGCACTGAGAGAGGGAGCGAATGAGACCAGGACTGAGGGACTTTGGTAATAGGCCGAATCTCAGGCAGGCCAGGGACATGCATGCCCTTACTTTCTTGGAACTATAGTGTGTGTGTGTGTGTGTGTGTGGGATAATCATGCTCTGATTTTCCAGGGGTGAGACTGGGCTTAGAAAAAAGAAGGGATATTTTCCTGACAGACTTGAAAACTGAGGTCTTTCTCACACGACTACAAATAACTCTGGAACCCACTCGTAGGTATTCTAGAGTGGAGCCTCCACAGATGAGCACAAGTGCTTACTTGTGGCTCCCATTTTACCCAAGCATGACACCCATGCCAAGTAGGATCAACTAAAATATTTACACTAGGGTAGTTTAACATTGCCAATCACAAGAGATAGATGATCCCATAAATAGAACCACAAAGGAGCAAAATAATAGGAGCATTTGGAAGAGATACTTATTCATAAAAAGTAAAATAAAACTAAACAAAACAAAAGGAAAAAAAAAAAGCAAGGAAAAGAAGTTGAAGAGGAACCTAAATATCATTAGACTTAAGAGACTAGCCAACTAATAGCGATGTGACTATATATGGATTAAATGAATTAGAGCAGGAGAGGAGGCACTGATGTGAAAAGAGGAAGAAAGAACCAAGTAAAAAAGGAAAAGAAAAAGACTCTCCAGCACTTAAGATAAAAAGACATCATTTTACATAATTTAAATATAGAAAGATATAAAATACACACACATATAAACACATTTTAAAATTTTTAAACAATAAATAAAAAGTAGATTCAGGATCCACAGTGGTTCAGTTCTTTAATTATGAACAATAAGCATTAAGGGAGAATACCACAAAAAGGGAAAGACACTGGAGCAACTGAGTTTTAGGTTTGAACATCCCAATATAATGAACAAGAACCAAAATATTTAGTAGACAAAAACATAAATTTGACATATACCTCTAAAAAGTGCTTGATCTTTCTACAAGAGAAATCACATAACAATCAAGTATGACCATGAGGACTAAAAAAAACAAAACACACTAAATTAAGTACTTACCATGGAGTACCAGGAATAGGTGTGGTAGCTACTGGCTTTGCCTTCTGGGCAGCCTTTTCTTCTTCGGTCATCTCTTCTTCTTTGGGCTCCTATGGGGAAATGATATTATTCCCATTTACTTAATATCACAAAACTGTAGCTGAATAATTCTCAAACAGACTATCCCTGTAAATCCCTCAATGTGCAACCAGCACAAGATCATTGCTAGAATGTGGAAAGGAGACCCTGAGTAGGAATTCTTAAGGAAGTTCTAAATCACTGCACCCTAAACAGAGCTTAATCCCACCACTCCAGATCTCAGCAGCAGCAGCTGGTCCTATCTCCCATTCACTGACCATCTGCTCAGGACCAGAAATGGGGAATTGTGGTACAGCAAATTAAATGAGTCCTCTTTACTTAAAGTTGATTCTTACTTCTGTTAACTTTCCTACTACTGAAACATGGCAACCATTGGTCCCTCACTGAATAATGGAAGCTTCCATAAAGCAGAGCTCTTTTTGTTCTATACGGGGATCATTCCATGCCAGAATACAACAGTAAGAGAAGACAGATAAAACATAAACAACATTTCCCAAGTATGAAGTTACATTTATAATTTTAACAGGTAACAGTCAGGAGACTAGAGATCATGTCCAAGCTCTGGTCCAAGGCCCTTTCTTTCTACGGGCCTCAGTTTAGTTTGTGAGGGTAATGAAACTTTCCAGGGGAAATGTGAATTAGAAACTTCAAGGAACCATAAAATTTCAGAGATCAAATACCTAACAATCATCTAAAAATTTATCAAGTGGATTTTCAGCTACAAGTAAATTGTACCAAATAACTAATGCTGGCTCCAGGTGAAGTCGTGGCCCTTTACCTCCTTTATCTCCTTTATAGGTTCTTCTTTAGGATCTTCCTCCTCTGTCTCCATTGGCAGAGGTTCTTCAGAGGGCTCTTTGATTGGCTCTTTAATCTTCTCTTCTAGTTTCTCTATTAAAAAAGAAGATAATGTCACTCAATTGTTTCGATATAATATTCTAAGAACTTTCAGAGACTAAAGAGTTAAGATATTCCAATTTCTAGTTATTTACCATAAAAATAAATGTCCCGCCTTATTATATCATTGATTTGAATTGAATATAATGTTCAACCTTAAATACCTTCTGTTAACAATCAGGACACTGTCTTTAGAAAAGAACTGCTGACCAGAGGGACATAAAGTCTTTAGATAATTCATACATCATTTGTAGCACTCATTCATTTCACTGAGAGGGATAAAAGCTTCAGATACCTAGCAGCAGAAACAGGGACTTGTAATATGAAAAAGAGGGCCTAATTTTTTTTTTCTTCAGTACACATACTACACACACATTCCTTCCTGATAAGTACTATCAGTCTCAATAAGGATACAAAGAAAAAATTTTAAAAATGAATAACAAAAGAAAAAAAAAATGAAGGAAAAAAAAATCAGGATACAAATAATTACACGATTTCTGACAACAGTTAAAAACAAAAAATCCATTTAATTTCTCCAGATGGACAGATGTGGGTAGAACTGCTTTTTAAACAAGTTCATATTATCAATTCGGTAGAAATAAATAATCTGACAACTAGGTAATCAGAAAATCCCTCAAAGTGTTAGAAAGGAATTAACTCAGAATTACAAAGAACATTCCATTTATAAAATCATAGTTCATACTACCTCCCAAGTCATTAAAACAACTATACCTTTTTCCTTTAGTTCTTGGGGTTTTTCCCAGGTTGATTCTAATGTTCTATTATTATAATAGTATGTCTTCCCATCTGCGGTTTTATATTCAGTCCACTCAGACACTGCTGTTGCTCCAGCTAAGGTAGCAGGTGAAGCTGCAATAGCAACCTGGGGATGTATCATGGGTACGATAGGAGGGGCCATTCCTGGTAACACACCTAAAAAAAGAAAAATAAAAAATTAGATCCAAGTATCAAACTGCAATACAAAATGAAACTTTAAAGTATGAGCTAAATCTTTCTACTATATTAATAACTGAATGAGCCAGTTGGAACCAAAAAAAAATCATATAAAAAGATGATTTAAATACTACTTCATTCTATTTCCCTAATGTTTTCGTTTTAATGCCTCAATTCAATTAGACTCAGAAATCCAACCCAAGCAGTACCTTAAGCACAGTCAGAAATTTTGGTCTCACCTATCCACAAGGTCTTAACATACTAAATTATAAATGGTACATTCCCTATGACTGGAAATACATTTTTATAAAGATAATTTTCAAATTCTAATGAAATCAAGGCAATAAGCAGATTTACCGAACATATTTCCTGAGGCAAAATTATTTTCTATTTCTAAGACACTGAAGAAAAGGGGTATGAACAAAATTTTCAATTTTAAACTAGAGTTTATCAAATCTACTTTAATATACTAATTTAAGTTAGATAGCCCTATAAACTGTTTTTTAAGTCAGTTTACTCTATTCCTAAAAGAAAGCAAAGTTACTTCTAACTTTTAAAAACCAACCAAGATTTATGCTTAAGTCAGCTAAATAAGCTGATACTATAAAGATAAATGATTCAAAATTGGGAAGAAAGAAAACCAACTCAAATACTAAATAAGAATTTAAGTTTCAGGTATTTATCTTACTTTAATAACTTTAAAATGTAAATTTATACTATGCACACAAATATTCACACACATATACTCACTAGCATGCAAGCATAATCACATCACTTTACACATGGAAATGATTTTTTTATATTTAACTTAAAAACACATATCAAAAAATAAAATTAAATGTTATGAATATGAGAATGAAGTTGTTTACACTTATTACACAAATTAAGATATAAAGTGATCTGACCTTATTTGCTTTTGTGAACCAAAGAAGCTAATACTACAGGCAATTGGGAAAATTAAGTGTTGGCCAAATATGACAACTGCATTTATACTGCTCATTAAAAAGAAAAATATAAAAAAATCCACTCACTTGGGCAAAAAAAATAAAAATAAATAAATAAATAAATAAATAAATAAATAAATAAATAAAAGGATAAACAACAACATTCACTACCATGCCAACTTACAGACAAAACAAACTAAGATGGTTTTAAAAATTACCGGTCTTGGTGGTAGCGACTGTCTTTACATACGGGCAGCTGACTATTTGCATCATTGCTACACCTGTAAAATGGATAAGCAAGCATACGTTGGAAAGCTGCCATTGTATGTCAGCTACCACTGGGATTCAGGGAAATAATTTACCACTACAATTTAGAATGTTATTTCCAATGAAAAAGACCAAGAATAGAGTAAGCTTTCTTTTTGTTTGACATTTTGTGGGAAGTGGTGCCAAATCCAGTGATACTAATTCTAAATCATAGCATCAATTACCTTTTTATCAAACCAGCTCTGGTTACATTTGAAGGAGTCTCAAGAGTTGAAATTCTGTTAAGGACAGCCCCTTCATTATATAAACATAGCAAGTTCTCATGTGGGACATTTCCCCACAGGACATGAAACCCATGCTGCTGTTGCTTAGACACCAGTGAAAGGCAGATGCAGCATGACACTGACAAAACACTTATCTTTCTCTCTGCTGCTGCTAAGTTGGACCTACATGCAGGAGTTGAGGCATAGAGCACAGCCATGCAGAAGTAGAAAGTAAAAAAGAAAGGGCAAAGGGGTGGAAGGGGAATAAGACAGATCCAAATATTCCACTGCAAATAACTTTATATAAAAGGAAGAGTAAGGAAGAAGAGGAGGGTAGCATTCAACTAATGACAAAATAACCATGTTTAGAGCCTGTTCTACAGAATCCCATGGGCTTCAAACACTGTGGAGGCAGGGTTAACACCTCAAAATAAATAGATAAATAAATAATGCTGGCTGCCCTTTCAGTATCTCTTAAAGACTGCAGGTTGACTGCTACAGAAACCTCTATTATTTAAGCAAGGTAAAGACATAGCACTTGTTTTAAAGAATGGAAATTACGTAGTTCTTTGAAGATGAAGACTCATCATTATGCATTACAATGATTTAAAAAAAAAAAAAAGAGAGAGAGAATGAAAGGAAAATCTGGAAAACTAAGGGTGACTGAGGAAATTCAAAATTGAAAGTGAAATTTTTTTTAAAGGAAAAGGCTAAAAGTTAAAGAAAAGCATAGGGGAAATAATTTTTTAATTTTTAATTTATTGGCTGACAAAAACAAAGCTTTATACTTTGGCACTCAGAAATTTCTAAAATAATAACAATAATTATTTTCTCCACTAAAAGACAGGAAAAGAAACTTCTCCGAATTCAGAGACCAAAATTAAACTCCTAGGTTTGTAAAATGTAATATGTTCACGCACACACACACAAAACTACTGTCAATTTTAGAAAAGTGTCCATAATTTCTTAATTACTTTTTAAAATAAAGAATAAGGCTAAACTTTCTTTCAATTCTGAAACTAAAATAAAAGCACTGGATCAAAAAAGCATGCTACTTAAGTTTGTTGTCCCTAACATGTAAAGAAAGCACTGGGAAATCCATTTGGTTAAGAAAGTTACAGCATGTATAAAATTTAATTTAGTATAAATACTGCCATCTGCAGGAACACTGAACCTATTATATTGAGCTAGAACTAGAAATTCAGTTCTTAGAATATATGAACTTCATTCTCCAAGACTGTTCTCCAAAACAATTCTTAATAAATAATTTCAAGAACAAATTAAACAAGAAAATAAAATCGATTCACATTTGGGTTTAACTGCCCTTGTTAAAATCAAATGGGCCAAAAGAACTGTACTATTTCACTATCAATATAACAGCCATGGTAAAAGGTCATGTATGTTTCCTCTCATGCTAAAAAGATAAACTTAAGGTTTTTTCTCTAGGTGATTACAAGCATATCATGAAGACTCACAAAATAGCCACATATCTAAATTTTTAACTTTGTTTTTAAGGGAATAATTGTTCAATTTTCCTACAACTCTGTCCTCAAAATATGTTCTAATAAGAAATTAGAAAGTTTCACCTTAGCATTTTGGATAATTTTATTGTCACCGACAATTAATTTCCTAAAATTCCAAGATTTATAGTTTTAGAAATCCTATAATGCTAATCCAATTTTACTATCCCCAATTTCCACCTCTTATTCTTATATTACTGAATTCTTTCACTCTTGCTTCATCTTATTTGACTACCCTCTTCCTTGGTCATGTTCATTAAAGCCAGACAATGCTATTTCAAATAGACTTTAAGACACCAAATAACATTAGATCCAAATCTCTCCTTTTCACATTATTGCCAAGTTGAAATAAAGAGGGCAAACTGGAGAGAGAGAGAGAGAGAGAGAGAGAAATGGCTCACACAGTACATGAAATCAAAGATTCGGGGAGGAGAAAAACAAGTGTTTTTCTTTCTTTTTCATTAAAGCACCTTGTAAAACTGAAATGAAAGGGAAAATGAGAAAAATGAATATTAATATCAAAGATGCCCTAATATATAAACAAATATTAATATCAAAGATATTTCTATGCTATCACTAGAGCTCCTTCTCCAAAGAATCTTGGTATCTTGGGTAAAATCTTATAAATTATCTAATTTAAGTTCTCTGCCAACTCACCTACAAAATGTAATTAGTGGCTGCCATTTACTGAAAGCTTTCTACTGCCAAACACTTCACAGGTACCACGTCCTTGGTGACCCAAATGGTCAATACCATTCTAAAATGTTTAATGATGAGATCTGGGCCAGGGAAAATCATGACATCAAAACGTAACTACAGTGGAGGAAGCGCAGCTCAGTGGTTGAGCACAGGCTTCGCATGTACGAGGTCCCAGGTTCAATCCCTGGTACCTCCTAAAACAAACAAACAACAACAAGAAAACACACACAACTATAGCTGGAGGGATTCTATTGTGATGAAGTTCTACTTTCTATAGAAAAGAATTCTACTACTCTACTTTTCTTCACCCACTGGACCTAGTAAGAATCTTTAAGCCAAAACCAAAGTCTTTATCCGGTCTTAATACTGTCCTTGACCTTAAGCAGACCAAGACTGGAACAGGGGGTTATGTCAAATGTCAAGCTATTCTCCATTTAATAGCTTAATTTCCTCTAAAAATTATATAAAAAGGAGAACATATCCAACTGCTTTTTTAAAATTTAATTTAGAAAAAGGATAATCCCTAGAATTGGAGAAAACATTTTTTTTCTTATTTTTAAATGAGTTTCTTAAACATCACACACTGGGCTTTAATTATGTAATACTACATCAACAATGTGTAAAGGTTTTTCTACGCAAAAAAAAAATACTAATTCTAGAGATTTTTGGTTTCCTTCTTGCCAATGTATAATACCTAAAAGTGTCCTTTCTAAAATGGTCAAAAGAAAAATGACCACTAGGGCAGCAGTGATGCTTAATTAACATGTATAGAAACCTAAGAAATAGCTGTATTACATGCCTGTTCTTTAACAGAAACTGGTATAATGAAGTGGCAATAATAAATAGTGGAAGAAACATGAAATTGAGAGACAAGAAGTCTAAGTTCTATTAATTTTTGCTACAAACCAAGCACTGTGACCTTGACTACTCTAAGGTATCAATATTTTTATCTGTAACCTAAAGAGAACAGACCAGGAATCGAGGATCCTTGCCGTGATAAAATTCATTCAATTTAAATGTGTTTGACAATAGCAAATGCATTCAAACTAGGAAGCCCAACACTATGGCTGTTAAATCCCCACCCTGGGAAGAATTCTATTCTGCAATCTTAGTTCTTTCCCTAGTCTTAATGATTTCCCCTATGACAATAAACAAATGAATTCACCATAATTAAGTGCTTAAACTTTTAACTGGTACAAGTTAGACTTTCTTTCACACAGTCGTTACAAAGGAACCATATGGTTTCTGTTTTATATGAACTTTTTTATAGTTCAGTGACTCACATTTTCTTCCCAGTACAACATAGTTATTAAGAGCATGATATCTGGATCTAGAGCCCAGGTTCAAATCCCAGCACCATCACTATGTGACCTTGGGCAGTTAATTTAAACTGTATGTGTACCTACCTCAGAATATGTTTGTGAAAATTAAATGAGTTAATACATATATTGTTTAGAACAGTACACAATATATATAAATCATTCAACTTGTATTAGCTATTAAGACGTGAGATTTCTCAACTCCACAAACTCAACCCCATAAAAATAATGCATTTAGAACATACTTACACAAAAAGATAATCACTTTTAATTAATTAAGGCCATTAGCCAAAAATAAGTGTAATTTTAAATGTGGCTCTAATTTTAAGACATGTAAACAACAACAAAAAGGACATTTAACTTAAGAGAAAATACTGCAGTTAGCCATGAATCTTTCAAAAGTATTTCCAACAGGTAAGATTCAAGGCAAATTTCAAATGCAACAGACACATGAGAACAAACTGACAATATGGAAAACAGCTGGAAAGATTATTATAAACTGTTGGTTTACCTGGAAGTGGAATTGGCATGCCAGGAAGGGGAACACGAAACGGAGGTACCATTACTGGTGGAAAAGCAGGTATTGCTGCTGCTGGCTGAGGTACTGAATGAGGAACAGCAGGAGGTAACGTCTGGGGGTGCGGCTGGGGAACGGTTTGCACAGGTGTGGCTGTAGGAGCAGGAGTTGAAACACTAACTGTAGGTGTGGCAACTGAAACAGCAGAACTTGGGGTCTGATCTTGTGTTGTGGGTGCTGATAAAAGATAAAACAAAAACATGTATCATTCCTTTATAAACCATGTTACTATATTCATTCATTATTCATTCAATAAGTATTTAAGGGCCCATTCCATGCACTGTCAAGAAATTTGTAAAAAGGTCTCTGTCTTCAAGAAGCTTGAAAAGTCAGTTAAATGAAATATATAAAAATAACTAAAATATAAAGTGAAATGAGATAAATGTACAGTAGTATAAATCAAGACCCAAAGACCATTTCCAGCTATGGGGGTGGAGGAATGCAGAAAATTTTATACTGGGATGGTGGGCTTTGAAAGATTAGAATTTCAACAAGGAAAGGAGGGAGTGGAAGGGGGAAAGAAGCAAGTGGTGAGGATAGTGCAAGTAAAGGCAAAGGGTAGAGAAGACCAAGGAATTGTTTAAAAAAACAGAGGGCCAGCAGTCAACTAGTAAAACCCTGGGTATACCAGTAGAACCACTGAGTTTGGCTGGAAAGGAAGGCCAGAGGCTGAGTAGAAGATTTTGAACATAAGGCTAAGGAGTCTGCCCTTTACTGGGTAGGAAAAGGAGAAAACTTATGTAAATGCAAGAGAAATTATCTAGAAGAATACACACCAAAATATATTAACAGTAGTTACCTCTGGGTATGAGTTTCCATTTTTAGAGATTTGGTTCATTAGTTTGAACTTTTTAAAAAGAATGCATTCATGTTATTTGTACAATTTCATGAATGTAAAAAACTGGGAGTGGAGGGAACAGACTGAAGGTTCTATATAGAAGAGTAATCAGTATTCATCATGAATAAATTTGGCAGATGCAGAAAAAAAAAAAGGAAGAAGTAGGAAAGTAAGTATAACACCACAAGAATTGTCCAAGCAAGGAAAAAAACAAAAAAACATGCAAATAATTAATGACCAACTGGATATGAATGGAGTAAAAAAAACTCAGGTTTCCCATATGTGAAACCAGGAAAATGTGAAATTCAGAATAATTTGGGTTCTGTTAATACATTTATAAATGTCAAAAATAAAATGTTTCTTCCCTAGTAATCACATTTCAAAACAAACTGTGACCAAAGAAAAATCTGTATTCATACTTTTTTAAAAAGTTGCAGTTCTCAAAAATTACTAAAAAACATTTTTATTTATTCATAACCCATCTTGTTCCAAAACAAAATTCATTTTGGAATTCACTGGTAATAAACACTTTATCTTTTTCTTGATGTAAAGAAAAGTGACAAAGTCTACCTGTATTGGACTAGGAATGAATTTACGAAATTAAATGAAATAAAAGCAGTGCTTTCTCAAGTCTTTACTCCAATTTTATTCTAAGGAAAACCACACTGTTTAATACAAACCACCCAATAATCCAAACTGACAACAAAATCTGTCAGTATCTGGACTTTTTTTTTCCAGCTGTTAATAATGAAAAACTCACTTAGGCTGGAAAGATGTGAGCAATTTCATACTTGTTAATGAGGGACTCACCTTGGCTAAATAGACAGCAGGGCCAAACAAGTATCTTCAGGGGCCCAGGAATGAATTGTTGGTCTAGCATAGACCTAGCCTTAAGGTACAGTATCATATTAATATAATTTTATAACAGTGTGAAAAATACAAATCACATGCAACATTTGCCCAGTCCCATACATATATCATTTAGCATTGTAATCTAATGTAATGGCTGGAAATATATCTAGTTATTCTTCCAAACATCCCTGAGAAGCAGGATTTCATCATCATTTCTCATAAACTTGTACATGATAAAATAAGTTAATGCTCAACTGGGATTAAAATATAAATATTCTTTAATTTTTGTCCCATTTACCCACAGATCTATACTGTAGTTTACAGAATTACATTTTTTAAAGTATTATAACATAATTACTAAATTATAATCCAAAGTACTATAGTCAGGAAAATGAGTTACAAAGGCATCAAATTTTAGGTGGAATGGAGTGGCAATGGAAATGGCAAAAAGTATTCATTCAACTCATTCCTCTTACTTCCAGGTCAGGATTTTCTGAATTTGATTAGTGGCCATGAGTCATGAAAGAAAGGGATAAAGACTGTAAAAAAATTAAATGGTAAGCTGGGAAAATGACATCTAGGACTCTAGTGGGTAAATTCCTAACTCCAACTGCTAAAATAACTAGTAAAGCACATAGGCCTCAAAATATACTACCAATCCATCCACAGAGCTTTGATAAGAAAGGCAAGTGACTACATAACAGGTAGAAAAATATTAAGACTGTAGTATGACAACAATTCATAATACTGAATATCAAGTGAAATAAAAATGAACATCAGAAAGACAACACCGAAGCTAACGTTTAAAAGCAGTAAAAAGAACATGAACATGATTTTATTATTTTGTTCTTAGAATAAAGGCCTCCCAACTACTAGAGGACAGTGCAAAAAATGACAATCAGGATTCTGAATAGGATACAGTTGATAAAGATAGCTAGCCATGGGCTTACCCAGACAATTTTGATATAGAAATGGATAAAGTATCTGGCTTCCAACCATTCGTTAAAACAAAATGAAGTATTACTACTCCTCCTTCCAAAGAAGGGAAGAAAGAAAAAGCAACCTCAAAGAACTGTGTTGCTTTTATTAAACTCCTTCTCCTATGACTGCCACAGGAACCTCATAAAAATCGACAATTTTCTACCTTGCCACACACACAACTTTTGGAAGCACTAAACCTATAAAAAGGCAAGACTCTCAGCCAGTTAGCTAGTATCACTTCCATATCAAATTTCCCTTAACTACAAAAGAAAACCAATCTATAAAGCATTATTTGCACTTTCTTATTTAGTACATTTTACCTAATTGTCTAAAAATTATGATGTAGTCTTTTTCAAACAGCCCTTCATATTACACAGATCTTACTTCTTCAGTTACTTCTTAGATCAAGAAAATGAATTCAAATTTGAATCTACTATGATTAAATTACTCTCATACACATATTTTTCACAGGACAGTAACATTTATACAATAAAAATTCTCAAGCTACCAAAATGAAGTAACCCAAAATACCCAACTTACACCTTTTTATTCTTATTCTTATCTTATCCAGGTAGTAAAACAATCCAAATTATAATCACCCTCTAAGGATAACTATCTTCGGAGCAGTATCAAAAAAAGAAACAAGAAAAAAAGTAGGATAGATAACGGCAATCATTTGAGCAAATAAATAAGACTGTTCTCGATTTAACCCTGAAATCTGCTATTAACTGACTCTCATCCAACCTTTTGGCCTCTATGACTTTATACTTGAAAATTCTCTTGCCTTTCTGACTGCTTTCTTAACTCATTACATCTGCCTGCATCCCACTCTAGGCCCTATCCAGCCCTAAACAAGATTACTGAAAAGTTCCTAGTAAGTCTCCCTGACTTCGACACTATCCACAAAACCAGCACCAGAAATAATCTTCCAAAATATCACATTTATACATGCTCTCTAATGCCTGCTTCACCAATTTGCCTGGTTCTGGCCTCACTCTTAATTATTCAATCTATTAACCATTAATTATTCCTTAGAAGAGTTTCCTACTAACAATTCCATTAACTACATTTTTCTGCTCATCTCTTGACCTTTTTGCATGCTGTTCCTCCTACCAAAAAGACCTTTCCTCACTTGTTGGCTTATTCCACTCCTACCCTACATCCATCATAATCAACCTCAAATCCCATGCAGTCCACCTCACTCATCTCTCCCTTTCTTGAATTCCTGAATATCCTTTCTTTTCACTATATAATTCTGCACACTACCCTCTGATTGCTTCAGTTAGAAAAACTTAAAGCACTTTAAGGTAGGGGCCAAGTCTTGTACTTATTTTGCAAATCCCACAGCACCCAGAAGCATTACTATGGGCCAATGTAAATAGCTAATTCTGCAATCCCCCAATTTGGTTTCATGAACTACAACTGGGCAAATACTTTCCTCTAGAAATGTAAATTTCTGTTCTCCTCTAACCCAAAAGTCTTAAATGTCAAAAATGTATTTTAAGTAACATCAAGTGTAACGCCAAAAACACAAAAAATCACTGTGGAATGAGATCCCTACCTGTTCATTTCTCTAGCCCCTAAGTGAAAACAAAAGCTGGCTGGTACTCACTTGATACTGTCTGCGAAACCGAAGTGGCGGTCGTTGTGGTAGAAGTGGTAGAGGATGGGGTGGATGATGATGTTGAAGTGGATACTGCAGGAGCTGGGCTACTAGTCGTAGGGGTGGAAGGTCCTACTGCTTGTGCTTGTACTTGTACTTGCACTTGGGCCTGGGCCTGGGCCTGGGCTTGAGCTTGAGCCTGGGCCTGGGCCTGGGCCTGGGCCTGTGCTTGAGCTTGTGCCTGAGCCTGAGCTTGCGCCTGAGCCTGGGCTTGGGCCTGGGCCTGAACCTGCGCCTGGGCTGCAAGCATAGGTGTCAGTTCTGACTGCTGAATAACCTTAACTCCATCTGGCTTGGTCCATGCAGATTCACGTGTCCGAGCATTATAATAATAAACCTACAGAAGAGGCAAAGCATTGATATTATAGGATATCACTATCAATAAAAACAAAACTCTATTTTGTCTCAATATTTTTTTAAAAAAACACCTAGAAAAGAGACAATATATCAAAATTGGCTGTTCATATATAGGGGACTATAGGTAAATTTGCCTTCCTTTTCCTAATTTCCTATAATGAATACATCATACTTTTAACACACTCAAAAAAATGAAAACCAATGTTACATTTTGTGCAGAAAAGATTTAACATAACAGGCCTGAGACTGCTATCCTCAGAAAAGCCTAGCAAAGTTGGCTCTTGGCTGGTGTCTGGGCACTTAGATTTGGGGAGAATAACCACCATTCCCTAACTGATAAGAATGACTCACTAGGCCTGAACTGTTTATGCAAGCAATGTGGTTTATACTGAACATTTCCTTTTGGAAGCCCGGAATTTTGGTACATGCTAGGCAGTGGGTCCCTCTGTGACCAGAATGCAATGAAAACCCTCAATTCCTAATTTTCTGGTAGATAACACTTCATACATGTCACAATTCCATGCTGGAATTAAGCACATCCTGTGTGATTCCACTGAGAGAGAGTTCTTGGGAACTTGTACCCGGTTTTCTCCAGACTTCACCCAATGCACCTCTCATTCCTTCACTACTTTTACTTTGTATCCTTTCATTGTAATGAGTCCTATCCTGAGTATGACTAACTAAATACTTACTCCAGTGAATCCTGCCAGGAAATCACCAAAACTAAAGGTGGTCTTAGAGACCCCTGACACATATTTAAAATACATACTTCCATAATCACAGGTAAATGTGTGTTAGCACTCCAGGCATCCTTAGGTCACGACAGAAGTCTAATAATCCAGCCAGCCTTTCCTGGAGTTCTACCCTATCCCTTGCTTGTCACAGGCTAATTTTTTTTTTTTTTAAGCGAAGTTGTGGGTTTACAGAACAATCGTGCATGAAATACAGGATTCCCATATACCACCTTATTATTAACACTTTGTTATGATTCATTCTTAATTGGCAAGGATGTTGTCATTTGTTTCAATCTGCCAGCCCTCTAAGGTTTAAGCAGTTAACTTAAAATATCTTTTATAATTTACCTTCCCATCGGGAGTTTTATTTTCAACCCATATCTCCTCAGTAGGAGGTAGTGCTGGAGTACCAGGAGCAGTCACTGGCGGCATTCCTGGTGGAAACATCATACCCGGAGGAGGAGGCATGGTTCCCATGGGTGGAGGCATAAAGGGTGGTCTCTGTTAATTCATAAGAACAATAAGTCACCTGTATTTATCTTTTTCCCTTCAAATTTTTACTGAATTCTTCCCAAACATAAAGCACTATAACAGAATCTATAATTTATTGTCTATATAAACACATCCATCTAGGTTGTACAAGAAAACATTTTTCTGTAACAAAAATGATTACTAAACAAACTGGAAAGAAATACATCAAAATACTAACAGTAGCCATCTCTCTGGGTTATAGCATTATGGATGAGCTTTACTTTCTTCTTTATACTTTATATGCACTTTTCATACATTCATATGTATTTCATATATTCCTTTTAAAAGAAAAAAATGATTTTTATATCCTTTTGAGAACTAAACTAGCCAATGTTCAAAAACATTAAGGCCTATTTCAGTCCAGCAAAAAAGTTTAGTTAACAGACAGAACTTGGTCTTTAACATCTTACAAATCATAGTAACAAATACAATCTTTTTGAAAGCCTTGGTCCAAGGAAAGGACATTAACACCAGACACAGGGATGCCTCCATGGCTCACCAACAAGAGCTACCAACCTGCATAGTAAGGAATTTCGCCTCCAAAAAGAGGTCCAGCCTTTGTCCTGGTTCCTGGGAAGGTAACTTCTACATCCTTGGAATTTCCCATGATAGAAGAGTCTTTGTTACTCATGGTGGGCTCGGGAACACACCAAATATTTCAAATGCTAAGGAGATGACAGGGTAAGGCCAGCCACAAAGGTAGTCTTTGGGTGGGGGCTGGCCATACCAGAAAAACCAATCATGTGATCAAGGGGTTGAGGCTTTGAGCCATGTCCTATCAGCCAGACATCCAGGAAGGCGAGAGAGGCTGGAGACATAATTCAACCATGTGGGCAATGATTCCATCAATCAAGCCTACATAATGAAACTTCATATGAACTCTGGACACTCAAAACTCAGGTGAGCTTCCCACAAATGATAAGATACATCATACAAGAGGGTGACACGTTCTGACTTCAGGCGGAGGTAACATGGAAGCTTGTTTCTGAGACCCTCCCAGACCTCACCATATGTGTCTTGTCATTTGGCTTATTTTATCCTTCTACTATAATAAAGCTATAATCTTAAGTATGGCACTTTCAGTGAGTTTTTGAGTCATTCTAGCGAATTACTGAATCTGAGGAGGTAATGGGAACTCCAGAATTTGTCGCCAGTTGGTCAGAAGTGTGGGTGGCCTGGGCCCCCAACCCTGCAAATGGTGTCTGAAGGGCAATCTCACAGAGTCTGGCCTAACTCTGGGTAGTTACAGTCAGAAGTGAATTGACTTGCTGTTGGAAGTGTTTAAAGTTACTGCAGCTATTTGCAGGTGGTGTCAGAAGTTACTGAACTTTTTATACAACCATAAGAGAAACATTTTACAATACAAAATAAGACATTAATAACCAAAAAAGAAAAGTTAGATATACCTAACTCTTTATTCTCTTTTCTTATAAGGAAAAAATGTATTAGCTAGGAAAATTTTCATCATCCATTTTGTTTTGTTTTTATTTATTTTTTAGTTTTATTTTTTTATTGTTTTTCTTTTCTTATTTTGTTTTTTTTGTTTGTTTGTTTTTTTGCTATTTAGGTTTTTTTCTTTTCATCACCTATTTTTAATATAATAATATAGCTCAAAGATACAAACATCAATAAATTTTAAAAATATATTGAAAAAATTATGCATGTTGGGGTGGATGTGGCTC
Organism: Tolypeutes matacus; assembly: GCA_026826555.1. Lineage (NCBI taxonomy): Eukaryota > Metazoa > Chordata > Mammalia > Cingulata > Chlamyphoridae > Tolypeutes > Tolypeutes matacus. The sequence goes on along the minus strand of JAKSZT010010581.1, from coordinate 5,757,678 downwards.
AAATGGTTGGGCATCTGTCTCCCATATGGAGGGACCTGGGTTTGCTCCCCAGGACCTCCCAGTAAAATAAAAAATAAAAAATTTTTAAAAATTTAAAAAATAAAAAAAAAATTATGCATGTTACTTCCAGTGGGAATTTTTTTTAATATCCAAGAGACATTATCAATTCAATCTGTGAAGTGTCCTTCACTGTCATTCTTAAATGACTGCTGACACAATCAAAACCCTGAACCAAACAATTCAACTGTAATCACTGAATCTTACTTACTAAAGCACAAAAGTTACCTGATATTTTTAAAATAGACTTGAACAGGGATTTAAAAAGATTTCCTCTATAATCTACAAGCAACATGAAAATTCAATTATCCAAAGCACCTTGCTCTGGATAATGGAATTGACACTATGTTAATAATGTGAAACTATAATTCATTCTCCTAAAAATGGTTTCTTTCCCACACTTCAATTTTTTTTTAACTCAGTTTAGCTTCTTTCACTCATCAGCACAGACTCATTCTATAAAATATCCACCCTAAATAGGTCTCATGCACTCTTAGCTTGAAATCACTTGAATTTAATGTAAATACCACACAATTATCCACGAAGAACAAGAAAAGCATTAGGACACATCAGAAAGTATTCCATTACAACACTCGATATATTTCGATTAGTTACATTGCATTTTATAATATTTTCTATTAAAATGATATAGGTTTAACTCTTAATGACACAGATGAGAACAAACTCACATGTAAATAAGTCATACCAGTCAGTAGGTCAAAAGCTATTTCTCATTCTAATCTTGGAAAAAAATCTAAAACAATTTGTCTAAACGAAGGGGTATTCATTACTGGAAAAGCAATAAATTATTGTTAAAAGTTTGTCTCTTCCACACACACAACTCTATCTAAACAGTTAACATCACTGAAATAGCACAGCACATCATTATCTCTCTCTTTCAGTACAGTTAATTCTTGACTATCCAAGCTAATGGACAGGATATTTGGTCTCAGAATTGCACAACTAAGAAAATATCAACAGACAAACAAAAAGAATACAATCCCAAAAGTAGACATTTGAGATTGATACCTTCACGACCTCATTTTAGGCAATAAGGGAGTCTAGATATACTAGATACCTAAGGTTAAAACACTGGCAAAGTTTTTATTGACAGAAATCCCATAATAAATCATTTTCTAAAGTAGCAGGATAACTCTTACTCATTTTTGTTTTTGTTTTTCCCCCAGGAGAGAGGGAAAAAAACAAATAGTGTGCTTTAAGAAAATGTAAATGTGTTTGTTTTCACTTTCCAGGTTCTATCCTAGGCATCATTTCTGGGAGAAGAGCTACTCAGAAATATATAAATATACATTTATATTTGTTGGCAACATACATTATTGAAAATAATTTTCTTTCACTCTACCTTAAGATTTCAATAAAGATGACAGATTATTAAAGACAATTCTCAAAGATTAAAGGAGGTAAGAACTACCCTATTCAATCCTGGTTTTTTGGGTTTTTTTTCCTACCACCATCTAAATATCTGGTCTGAATTTCTATATTAATTACCACTACCACTGCTTTGGGAGCAACACATTAATACATGGCTGTTCTCTTTAAATCCCATTTTCTTATAAATTGGAATTATATCAGAACACGAGTTTTTAAGGCAAAAGCCATTTATAATATTGATGCTGATGCCAACAAAGAAATGACAACCTCTACATTCTTTACCTGGAGATGTGGAGGGCCCATAGGTGGAGGAATCCCTCCTGGAGGAGGCATTGGCGGCATATTAGGATCAAAAGGAGGGCGTCCAAAGGGGGGCCGAGGTGGTGGAGGAGGGCCTCGCATCATACCGAAAGGTGGAGGAGGTCGCATGAGAGGTGGTGGGCCTCGCATGACTGCATTTGGTGGGGGAGCTGGGCCTCGGAACCTCAAGGCCTGCTGTTGAGCCATCCTGTGTGGGAAAGCAATGAATTTTTTTTTTTCCTCAAAATTATAAGACTGTAACTACTGAGCTCTAATTACACTGAATTTAAAAGGCCCTTAAGAGCAAGTAGAGTTGGAAAGTCATCATTTTGCAACTATCAATGGTAAAAATTGCATCAGTAAGAGTGAAAAATGGATGTTACATCTAGGAGGGAATTCTGATGAGAAGAGTATTTGGATGGTCTTAAAATGTCTCCCCCAACACAGCATTTTCATTTTTAGGAAGGAACAAGAGAACACTCACTATATAATGGAGATATTAGGCAACACCTTTATTGGGTGATTAAAATTAAATTAGTATCATCTTAAACAGGAAAATTACAACTAATTTAACTTACAGATGATAACAGTAATACTGTAGTATTTTGCAGCAATGGCAAAGGGACAACAATGGGGATTTTTCCTTTTGGAGTAATGAAAATATTCTAAAATTGAGGCAATAACAGCACAAGTCTGTGATGAAAATGAGAGCCACCAAGGGTACACTTCGGATTGTACAAAGCATGGGACAGTATAACACAGTGAATCCTGTGGTGGAAGATGGACTGTGGCTAACAACAAATATGAGAATGTTCTCTCATGAACTATAACAAATATATAATACTAATACAGCGGATTAATAATCAGGTGGGTTGGGGAAAAATACACCAAATGTAAGATATGAGCTACAGTTAGTAGCAATATTTTGACAATGCTCTTTCAGTTTGTAACAAATTTTTCACAACAATGCAAGGTGGTGGGGGGGGGTGATGGTGGAGCTCTGCACCAGATACACGTTTGTTTTGTAAGTTCACAACTTTTACTATACACTTATGCTTATATATGTTTATGTAAGAATGATATAGTTCAACAAAAAATTTTTAATGGAAAAAAAAATTATCATTTAAGAAAAATAAATGGACATTGGGTACCTAAGGGAATATGCAATATTCTAGCCAAGAACATAATGCTGAAACACAAACACAAAATGAGGAATGTTCTATTTAAGAAAAAGAAGGGAGGGGCTTATTCTTCAGAAATGTCAATGTCATAAAAGACAAAAGCAAACTGTGGAAATGTTCCAGATTAAAGGAAGCTAAAGAGACACAACTCAATACTAACTCTAGACTGGATCGGGTACTGGAGGGAGCAAATGCTATAAAGGCCATTATTTGATCACCTAACAACACTAGAAGAGGGATTTTTTTTGTGAGTGTAACAAGAATCTAAAAGAAATAATTTTCTCCTGAAACTTTGCTACCTATTTCCTTATACAACTTACTTTTAAATAAATTCTAGAAAATATTACAGGATCCTCATAACCTACACAGCTCTTTCCATTTTCAAATGCTGACAATGGCACAATTCAGAATGGGATTTCAACAACTGAAATGACATTTATTCCCATCTAGAAAAAAACACGTATCAAATGTACATAAAGCACAGAACCTGTTTTTCCCTCAAAAACCACTTAAGGGTTTTTCCAGGACATTTTTACTTTATCAAATTTTAATGACAGATTCCAGAGGCATTGAGGTTCTAGGGGAAGAAAGGTAACTGCATTCTTTTAGGGCAAGGCATGTATAGAAGAGTAGAACACCTATCAAGATCGCGGGCTCTGAAGCCTGACTGCCTGGATTCAAGCCACTTCCTGGAGCAGCAACTCCACCTTTTCGACCTCGTTCTACTGACTCAACCTCTATGTGGCTCAGTTTCCTCGCCTGCAAGATAGCCAACTAACTAAACTCAAAGTGACTCGGGTCGGTGACCTGCAAAATGACAATAACAAATACTCCAAAGGGTGGTTGTGGGTATTAAATGAGACAACCTAAGTAAAGGGCTTATCGGCACAAAGAAGCACCTAACAAACGATTGCTGCTATCGTTATCCACAACCACGGAGTAATAGGAAATAAAGAGATGAGAGAAAGGAAGAAAGCAAACCGATGTTAAGAAAGGCAAGGGGCAAACGTGGGATACAAACGGCCGCGAGGGGCGTGGAGAAGACTGAGCCAAATGTGGCGAGAGGTCCCGGGGAGCTAACTGCGAGGTGGAGGGGCGTCCCTAAGGGAAACTGGGCCCGCGGGCGAGAGTGGATAGGAAGCGGGCTGAGGACCGCCGAGGAGAAGGCGGCACGCTGCAGTGGCGGGGTCCCAAGGCTGAAGGCCGAGCCGCGAGTCACGACGGGCAGCGGGGCCCCTCGAAAGCAGCAGGGAGCGCCGGAAGAACGCGCAGGAGGCCGCGGCCCAGCCCCAGCCCGATTCTCTCATTCAAGCCACCTTTCCCTTACCCCTTTTCTAACCCCATGCGGTCCTGGCCCCGGCCGCCGCAGCTCCGCGGCCCACTTCCCGTCCAGATTCCAGCGCGGCAGGCCTAGCCCCTAGGACTCCAGCGCGACGAAATATAAGAGACAGCAGCACTCCTTACCTGAGCTCCCCGGGGTTGAATCTCTCACCGTCCCCCCCGTCCCCGCCACGCTCCGCCATTACAGAAAACCGCGATCATCCACCCGCCGGGCCAGCGTTCCCTATTGGCTGGGAGGACCGTCAATCCCGTGCGAGAGAGGCGGAGATAGCAGAAATCTAAGAAATGATTGGGGAAAGTGTCCATCAATCGTAGAGGTGGGGACGTTATCCTCCTTCCTATTGGGTAAAGGACCCGCCGACTTTGAAAGCGGTGTAGAGACAGCCCCTTGATTGGTCCCTCGGAGGCTTTATGGGAAATGCGACGGTAGCAACGAGGAACAGCCTGCGCCCTCTCGCGGTAAGCAAACCTAAGTCCTCCCACGTACTTCCCAGCCCGCGCTAGCCACGTGTCTGCCAACTTCCAGGAGAGCCAATTATGGAGCCATATTGGTCGCCAGTAGCTCAGGCCGGGACCATTTCCACTGCGTGAGCCAATCAAAAATCGGCCGGCGTGGCGCCTAAGCCAATCACAGAGTAGCTGGAGAAAGGAGCAGTTTCCCAGCTTTACCTTAACAAGGGTTTTAAGTCACCACCCGGTTATATCCATTAAATAATATATTATTAAATACAAGAATACTTCCCAAATTATAGTAAGTAATTAGTTGCAAGCTGGAAGATGTTAAAAGTTGCTACATTAAGATAGGTAAACTGGGGAAGGCAAGCCCCAACACAACTTAAAAGTTTAAAGCATCACTCCTTGAATCTCAAAAAAAAATTTTTTTTATTTTTTAAACCTCACAAAACACTAAAGGATAAGAGTCTGAGGATCAAAAGTAATTTGCACAAGGTCGCACAGTACTAAATGACAGAGCCTGGTCTTAACCCCAAGGCACTCTGACAGCAAAGCTCCCCTCTTAAACTACATGATGCGAAAGAAATGAAAACATGTCCAAACAAATACTTGTATATGAATGTTCATAACAGCATTATCCATGAAAGCCCAAAGGTGGAAACTCAAATGCCCATCAACTGATAATGGATAAACAAATTGTGATATATCCATACAATGGGATAATATTCAGCCATAAAAAAGGAGTGAAATACTGACACATGCAAGGATGAACCTTGAAAACGTTATGCTAAATGAAAGAAACCAAAACAAAAGGCCGTATACTGTATGATTCAATTTACATGAAAATGTCCAGAAAAGAGAAATATATAGAGATAGAAAGCAGATGGTGGTTGCCAGGACCTGGGGGTGGGGGAGGAGTGAGAAATGGGGAGTGACTGCTAATAGGAATGGAGTTCTTTGGGGGTGATGGTTACACAACTTTGTGAATTCAGTAAAACCACTAAGGGTAAAATTTTTTAAATTTGAAAGGGTGAATTTTATATGTGGGTTATTTTTCAATTTAAAAAAATAAAACACCTCACTTTTTTTTAAAGTACTGACTGAATCCTAGTTAAATATTCAAAATCATTTAACTGTGATAATATGTCATGATGGCTGAACTCAGAGTTCTGAGCATAATTGGAGAAGGACTAAAATTCCACTAAAGATATGACATTTGAACAAACTGGAGTCTAAGAGTGATGGGACTAGATCCCTTTCAACCTCAGCATGCATCCCCAAGTCCTAGCCAACTATTTTGAAAATAATACTTATATAGCTGCCTCATTACAAACCAGTCCCCGCTACTGAAATGGAAACTGGCATATGTAAACTGTCAGAAAACAGAATAAATAGAAGAAACTCCTTGCAGATATATAAGTTTTATATTATGTTTTTATCTTATTTAGATTGATATAAAGATATCTACATCTTATAGAATGAGTACTATACACATATGTGTATATATGTTTTTGATAATTATATATTTATATATGATTAGTGTTTCTTTGCTACAGTTTATTCACATAAACAGGTTCTTGAAATTCAGGTATTTGGTGCTTGATAGTTATATAAAATGTACTGCAAATATCTAACCTGAGCTGTGTCTACACATGTGAGGAAAAATTAGAGACTCAGGGCATCTTTTTTTTTTTTACAGTCAATTAATTTTTAAAATCGATTTGATAGATCCATTTTAATAAAGCATACAATCCATCCAAAGTGTACAATCAGTAGTAGTATAATCACATAATTGTGCATTTATCACTTCAATCATTATTAGAGCATTTATATTATTCTAGTAGTAATAATAAAATAATAATAAAAAGATTAAAAAACTCTACCGCTTAAAAATCACCTCTCAATCTCTAATAATCTTCCATGAAGGGTTAAAAAAAAAAAAAGAAATATACTAAGTGAAAGAAGCTAGACAAAAAGTACTACATATTGTTTGACTCCATCTATACAAAATATAAATAAAAATAAATTAGAGCAACAGAAACAATAGCAGCTATGTCTGGCAGGGGAAGCATAGAGAAATCAAAGCATCTTTTAAGAAAACATATGAATACCAGCAAATTGTCAAAGCCTGATAACTCTTAGAATATTGATAATGTACAAAGCTGTAAAGACCAGAAAAGCAAATGCTGTCATTGTCCAATTGACCCCAAAAATTAGTATATAAGAGTTTAAGCAATACTGTTGGCTTAGGACCAAATGATATCATCTGAGCTCTAAGCCCTGCCATTACTCTTCAAAAGCAGCTATTGAGAAGTGGTTCCAATTCAGGAAAATCTTTTTTAAAAATAACTGCATATTTTTTGAATGCCTATTATAAACCCATAATAGATACTTTACACTCAATATTTCTAATCCCCTCAACAGCCCTAGAAGATATTAGATTTATTGTCCTCATTATACATATGGAGAAAATGAGGCTCAGAGAGGTTACATGACTCGTTCAAGGTGACAGTCACACAGCTGAGAAGAGGTGAAACCAGAATTCATGCACAAGTGTGTCTCACACCAAAGCCAGTTGGAGACGGCTAAATCTTGAGTCTCACCCAAACCAGAAAGATAGCATGCTTAATGTATTGTTTGTTCCTCTCTCCTCTACAATGTAAATACTTTTATAAGACTACCTACTTTCCTCATTGATTTCCCAGCTTCTAGTAAAATGTTTATTCACCCGTAAGGCCAGCACTGTCTACCATACCATGCAGCTATATTATTCCTTTATGGAAATACTGGTCTTTAAGCATTTAAAGAGATCTCAGAAATGGAGAGTGCCTGGCTGGATACATCTGCTAACTACCTCACAGGCAGTATGTATAGCAGCTGCTGATAGGCTTTGGAGTAAATGAGATCAAGATTCTAGGGCAGGCTCTACCAACTACTGGCTGTATGATCTTGGTCAAGTTACTTGACTTCTCATAGCCTCAGCTCCTTTATTTGGAAAATAATGGGTTGCCATGAGGGTTTATAAACTATTTACCATGACCCAGGCAAAAAATATTTAGCAGTCAATAAATAGTATTTGTTAACTCAGTTAATTTATGGCATTCTGCCTGCTAGCTCTTTACCTAATAGGTCAAAATAAAAATAATTTCTAGCTTTTTGCACGTGTATATGTGAAAACAATGAGCTATCAGCCAAGAAACTAGAACACAATATTACTCTCTGAATAGGAAATGCCATTCTAAATCAACATACTAGGTCAAAGCATAAAATAATAATAGTAGCTTACATTTGTAAGCTACATTTGTTGAACTCTCAATATGCCAAGTATGCCAAGAATGCATCTCATTCAATAAGTAACATTTATTGAGTATTTCCTAAGTGCAAGGCACTGTTTTAAGCACTTTGACTGTATTAACACATTTGAACCTTTACTGATAACAAAGGCACAGAGAAATTAAATATCACACAGCCAACGAGTGGCAAAGCTGGAATGCAAACCTAGGCCAGCAGGCAACAAAGTTCACATTCATGACCCCAAACAACAATTAGAGTATAAAGTTTCCCCAAGCTACTGCCGTCCTATAGAGAAATCTCAAGGCTGCAGACAATACTTTTCCAGATGGCATCTCAATTGCATCTACCTTCTAACTACTACTTCATTGACCTATGGCCTAATTATGGAATTTAGAAAAGGGGTTCTCACTTCCCATCTCCTAATCTCTTTCAGATCTCAGGATTGTGAGAGATCCAGAAATCATTGTTGTATATTCGACCATTATGTTGAATCAGCATATGGACTGCCTCAATGGGCTCAAAACTCTGAGAACTCTGAACAGGAGTAAATGCATCCTTACAAATAAACTGAGGCCAAAGATACATCCTCAGCAGCATGCAAGTGTTGAGAACAGCAAACGGGAGAGCATTTGCATTCTGGCCACCACCACCTCCCATACACACACACATTTTGTATCAATAGAGATCAAATGATTTATTGAATCATGTTGCAGAAATCTGTTGTAGTCAAGACATATTTTGGTTGCAAAGAAAAGAACTAACATGATGAAATGAGTATTGGAGGGGAACTGAGAAATCATGAAATCTGTGAATAGGAAGAGGCCCTGTGCAGGGATTTTCCAGGAACTGGGAAGTTGCCAGGACCCAAGGAGCTTCTCTCCCTGTCCTTTTCCTTCTCAGATGCCACCATGGCCTCTCCTCTCCATTATCTTTACCCAGTTTATCTAGTCTCCTCTTTCTGCAAACCCACTTCCTCCTCTTACTCATTTTTCAATATGGATATTAAGGCAACACCAGACTCAACTCACTTACTAGTATTCCAGCTCCCAACATCAATATCCCTGCTGCCAAGTCTCTGGTTATCTATGGGTTCAAATACTTCAGGGAGAAAATATGATTGGACATTGACTAGACAGCAGATTAGCTGGTATTGATCCGTATGTCCGTCCCTGCACCAATTTTGCATAACTGGAGAAGGTCACAGAGTAGTACTGACCTTTTAAAGTCTGAGCTGAAAAATTCAATGGCATTTGTTTTCCATAAATACCCTAAGATGATTTTGTTCTTCCCCTAGATTAACTCTCATTCTTGCCTCTCTCTATTCCATTCTGAGACACATCAAAGTTAAGCTTTTAAAACTTCCCTTACTTAAATCCTTTCATTGGCTTCTCATTGCCCTTAGAATAAAGAACATAGTTTGACGTGGTCTGTGTAGCCCTCAAAATCTATGTCATCCCCATCCCTACAGCTTCATCTTTCCTCATTTCTCTCTAAGTTCCAATCACATATAATTCCCTTTGGTTCCTCAAAGATACCTGTACTTCTCACCACAGGTACTATTTCATGCCTTTTCCCTCTTCCTGTAAGGCTCTTATTGCCCGCATTAGGACAATAACAAATCACCCCTATATTATCAGTTTAAAGCAATGAAATTTATTGCTTCACAGTTTACATAGGTCAGGAATCCAGGTGTGGCTTAACTGGGTGCCTTTAGTTCAAGGTCTCTCATGAGGTTGCAATCAAGCTGTCAGTCAGGGCTGAAGACTCAACTGGGGTTGAAGGGTCTGCTTCCAAGTTCATTCCCATGGTTGTTGGCAAGTGTCAGTTCCTTGTCATTTTTTGGACTGAGGAAATCAGTTCTTTGCCATGCCACATGGGCCTCTACATGAGGACAATCACAGCATGGCAGTTTGTTTCTCCCAGTGGGAGAAATCTGAGATAGAGAATGCCAAGATAGAAGCCACTGACTTTTCATAATCTAAACAGTGAAATTCTATCATTTCTGCCCATGTTCTGTTAGTGAGAAGCAAGTCAGTAAGTCTAGCCCACGCTCAAGAGGAAGGGATGACAGAAAGACTAAAACCAGGAGGCAGGGATAATTGGGGACCATGTTAACAGCTCCCTGCCATGCCATTTTTCTGGTCTCAACTTACCATTACTCCTTCTGGGAAGCATTTTTCAGAGAGGAAACTTGACCTTCCCCAGCCCCCATTTAAATATTTTACCCTATGATAGTTTGCTCCTATAGCAACCTACATTAACTGGTAACACTCCAATCATTTACCACATATGTAACATTTATTGAACATTAATGTTTAATGTATGTATGTATATGTATGATGTTTTACATATTCTATCTTATTTCTTTCCCTGTCAATTGACTTCATTGTTCGTTTTTGTTTGTTTGTTTATAATTTGACCTTTACTGTTATCCTGTGGAGCAGATAAACATTATTCTGAGGTTTCCAGGATGTTACTTTATTTTTTTCTCCCCCCACCTTGTTGTTTGTGCTCACTGTCTGCTCATCTTTTTTTTTTTTTTAGGAGGCATCAGGAACCGAACCCGGGACTCCCATGTGGGAGAGAGGTGCCCAATCACTTGAACCACCTCCGCTCCCTGCTTATTGTTTCTCATTGTGTTTCCTCGCTGTATCTCCTTGTTGCATCATCTCGTTGCGTCATCTTGTTGTGTCATCTTGTTGTGTCAGCTTGCCATGCCAGCCCATCGTGTCAGCTCCCTGTCTTGCTCACCTTCTTTAGGAGGCACTCGGAACCGAACCCAGGACCTCCCTTGTAGTAGGTGGGTGCCCAACTGCTTGAGCCACATCCACTTCCTGACTTCATTGTTTTTAATGCTGAAGTATTTTAAAGTTAAATTACAGACATCATAACATTCTACCTGTAAATAAAAAGTGTTTTACATAGAAAAAATTACATTTTCACATCTAACAAAATGAACAGTAATACCAAGTCCATATTTAAACTTCTCCAACTGTCCCCAATATCTCCTTTCCTAATGGTTTTGTTTTGTTTTGTTTTTAAAGATTTTTATTTATTTATTCATTTATCCCCCCCTTGCTGCTTGTGCTCGCTGGGTCAGCTAACCACGCCGTGCGGGCGGGCTTGCCTTCACCAGGAGGCCCCGGGAACCGAACCCGGGACCTCCCATATGGTAAACGGGAGCCCTACTGATTGAGCCACAGCCGCTTCCCTCCTAATGGTTTTGACAACTCAGGACCCATGCAATGCATCTGGTTAAGTCCCTTAAGTGAATTTTTCATTTTACTATTCTTTCTTTTTTTCCCCAAAGTCACTTTTTTTTTTTTTAAATTTATTTTTTTATTTTTTTTTTTTGTACGGGGAGGTCCCGGGGATCAAACCCAGGTCCCTCCATATGGCAGACGGACGCCCAACCATTTGAGCCACATCTGCCCCCCAACCCCCAAAGTCACTTTTAACCTAGAACAGTCCCTATTATCATGACACTACTTGCTAAGGACACTAGGCCAGGCTCACTTTCTGGATCTCTCAGATTCCTTCCTCTAACCTGTGTATTTCCTGTAAGCTGGAAGTTAGATCTGAAGACCTGCTCAGATTTAAATTAAACATTTTTATTAAGAGGTAATGCTGTGTATTTCAATTGCATTACATTAAAAGACACATGAATATGTAGCTGTCCCACTCTTAATGATGCTAAGATTGACACTGGGTTAAGGTGATGAAGCCCAATCCTTCCATTGTAATCAGAATACGATCTGCATGATGTTACTTTGGCTCCAGTTCACTCTCAATAGGTGACCATGTAATTTATCATCCCAGCTGTGACACTTGAGACTGAAAAGGGGCACTATTAATAATTACACTTGGACAACAGTCATAAACCAGGACCATCTCAGGTAAAATGAGGTAAATGTCCACCCTACCTATCAACCATTAACCTAATAGCTTAATGGTTTTGTCCTTTCCTGAATCAATACTTTGCTTAAGGGTGGCAAAATAATGATTTTCTAATTATATGATACCTTCCACATGTATTAGATGGCTTTCTCCTGAAAATTAGAGATTTCCTTCACAATGGAGGCTATTTAGTTACCCTAAAATACAGTTTCTATTTAAAAAGTGATAAATTTTTAATTCTTTCCCTTTACTGGTTTCCAAAGTAAAAAGATGATTTGATTGCCATCTCAAATGGGGACAAATGAGTTATTCTGGCTTCCCCTTTTTTGATTATTGTTATGGGCTCATGGATTTTTAAAAGAGTCAATGTGTTTCAATCAACTAAATCAATAATCATTTTCATGCTCACATTTCCATGCATTATCCATTTACTCTTCACAACAACCATCTAAGTAAGCTCCCACTGTTATCTCCTTCTTATATATGAAGAAACTAAAGCTTAGGAAAGTTAAGTAACTATGAAGTAACTAGGGTCACACACATAGCAACTTCATTGTCCACCTTCTCAGTCAGATTATAAACTCCAAGAGAGCAGGGAATGCATTATTTTTAATTCCTATTTCCCCTGAACGTAGTTCAGTGCCATTTAACAAGTAAGTGAATAAGTAAATTCATTGATTATCATTTCTAGTTGACAGCAAAAACATTCTAATAACCACTGAAAAGTTTCAGATTAAATGATATAATATCTGGGATTTGATTCAAAATAAAACAAGGCAAGGGTGGGGAAAAGTAAAGTGGGGCAAGGATATTATGGATGAAACATGGTCTCCTACTATACCTTGATAATTGTTGAAGCTGGATGATGGGTAGATGAGGGTTTATAATACCAGTCTCACTACTATTTAATACCTAAAGTTTTCCATTAATAAAGAAAATATTTTAAGCCCTTAAAACATTAAAATTTAGAGAATGCATAAATATATTTAAAGTGATACACAAAAATTATAGCTGCTTACATTATTAGTATGTCTGAGAATAGATAAGAAAGTAAAAGTGAATTCATGACATCCAACACACGCTAATAAGATATGTAAAGGAGCATCCTCATAAGGGAGATTAAGATAAAAGAAATCTCATGTTTGACTTTTGTTGGAAAGGGGCCAGCAGTGGTCTGTGTGATTTTTTTTTTTCTTTTTCTTTTTTTTATTAGAGAAGTTGAGGGTTTACAGAAAAATTATGCATAAGTACAGGGTTCCCATATACCACCCTACCATTCATACCTTGCATCAGTGTGGTGCATCTGCTACAACTGATGAAAGCATGTTTTTATAATTGCACTATTAACTACAGTCCACATTTTTCGCTAGGGTTCACTGTTTCTGTTATACAGTCTGTTTTAGTTTGCTACAGGCTGCAAATGCAAGATACCAGAAACGGGTTGGCTTTTATCATGGGAATTTATTGGGGTAAAAGCTTACAGTTCTCAAGCTGTGAAATGTCCAAATCAAGTAATTATCAGAAATGCTGTCTCACCAAAGGTTGGCTGCTGGAGACCCTAGGTCCTGCCATGTGGCAACGCAAAATACGGTGGTCTCTGACTTCTCCTCCTGGCCTCTTTCTCCCTGAGCTCAGTTGTGGGCATTCAGGCACGACTCATCTCTCCCCTCTCCTTCAAGGTTCATTGCTTCAGCTTCAGGCTGCTCAGTTGATTCCAGCATCTGGCCTCTTTCTCAGCCTCTCCAAGTGAAGTAGCTAATCAAAAAGCAGCGATCAGCGCTGGGACCATATACCTCTGGATCTTGGGGAACCTGGGACTTTATGTGCCACTGTGGCACCAGCAAGCTGCGCCAGCACCTTACTGCTGCCTACTGCAAAGTTGGGTGAAGGATGATGCTTGCCTTGGAACGGACATTGCAAATCACTGGTATTTACTGCAATTTATCAGCCTCTTCCTCTCGCTCTTGCCTGCATGCTACACCGTGTTCTGCTGGGCTTTGGAGTTTCAAAATAGTTGATTGCGACAGTTCCTGCCAATTTAACAGTTGTTCTTGTAAAGGAAGTGATTCCTGGAGCTTCCTACCCACCATTTTCCCACAATCCTTCCTTGATTTTTTTTTTAATGCCAAAACTTATAGGAAATCTGATGACCAGAAAAAGGAGCAGAAAGGAAACCTATGAGCCTACCTTCTAGAAGAAAGGACATCTGTAAGAGAAGGAATTATCTAACTTGGCCAAGTTGAGGAGCCGTATAACAAGAGGCCAGGTCTTAAAATATATGTGGACACAAGTAGATATCCATTTAAAAATTACTGTTCTTACTGTTGAAGAGGATAGGAAGAAACTAGGACCCTTGTGCATTGTTGATGGGAATATAAAATGGTGCAGCTGCTGTGGAAAACAGTTTGGTGGTTCTTCAAAGTTAAGCATATGACCTGGCAGCTCCACACCTAGATATAAACCCAAAAGAATTGAAAGCAAGGACTCAAACAGATACTTGTATACTAATATATGCCAATGTTCGTAGCAGCATTATTCATAATAGCCAAAAGGTGGAAACAGACCAGATGTCCATCAACTGATGAATGATAAACAAAATGTGACTCATACATAAATGGAATATTATTTAGCCAAAAGATGGGAATGAAATTCTGATACATGCCACAACATGGGTGAGTTTATCGTTAATAGAGTTCTGTTTGGGAGTGATGAAAAAGATTGCATAATGGATGGTGGTGTTGGTTGCACAACATCATGACTGTAATTAATACCACTGAATTGTACACTTAAAAATGGTTTAAAATTTATATTATATTGTATTGAATTTAAATGTGAGGATTTTGGAGTTGGCCAAGAAAAACAGATTTCCCCACTAGATGGCAATAATATACAAGCTATTCATTGGGGTTGACATTTTGACAGGTTTGCAGGAGAGGGAAAGTCCCTCACAGCAGGAAACCTTCCAGAGGCCTGCTGCACTAGGCAGCCAGCAGAGGGGAAGCAGAGCAAGAGGGCGAAGGAGAAAGGAAGTGAAAGTGCTCCCATGTTTAGCAATGGCACAGTCAGCAAAGGTGCAGGGCCTTAAGGTCAGAGAGCTCCAACATGCCAAAGCAGCTTGGGGCCTTGTAAGTACAGGGTCTTATTTTATCAGTTGAGAGCAGATGTTACACCAGTTTTGCAGGATATGCAAAGCAAGTTAACTTTCATGGTTAAATTTGCTTATTTGAGCTACTTTTAAAACAATTGTTATGTGTAAAAATTTGAGTTTGGCACCAGTGGGTTTTTCTAATGGACCTAGGCTTCCGTGAAGAAGTAAACAACACTCAGGGTCACTACATAGAAGTTGTCTTTGGCTCATTTATACAGCATACAAAAATTTTTTTAAAGAAAAAGCGAAAACATATTGCTTCTACTGCATGTAGAAGAAATTGGGAATATAGAAAATCACCATTAGAACATGACAGTAATAATTCCTGTAGGCAAAAGCCACTGATAAATACTAAAATTAGTAGGCAAAACTTTAAGGAGAAACAGGATATTTCATAGCCCCAAATTCTGCTTCCCCCTCCCCCCCATTTATAAAATACTGTGGTGGTTTTAACATATATCCACAAATTCTTTAATACTCCTTCATTGAGAACGTGGAGCTTAATATCCCTCTCCTTGAGTGTGGTCAGGCTTAATGACTCACTTCTTACCAATAGAGTATGGAAAGAGAAAAATAGTAATTTTACAGTGAAGAAACCTGGCAGACACCATCTTAACCAAGGAATCAAGGCTGACATCATCAATGATATATCATGTCCTTGTTATGGTGCAATGAGGAGGGTACTTCACCTCTGTGGTATTCTTCTCAAAATCCATAATCTCAGTTTCAATTTGAGAAAATATTAAACAAACCTATGTTGAGGGACATTCTATAAAATTCCTGATCAGTACTCTTCAAAAGCATCAAGGTCATGAAAGACAGGTAAAGACCAAAAATCTGTCACAGATTGGAGGCAACTAAGGAAACATGATGCAAAGTGGGATCCTTGATTCGATCCTGGAACAGAAAAAGGACACTGGTGGAAAAAACCGGGGAAATCCAAATAAAGTCTGTAGTTTAGTTAATAGTATTGTATCTCTTAGTTTTGATAAATATGCTATGATTATGTAATACGTTAACATTAAAGAAAGCTGCGTGAAAGGGGTATGGAAATGTGCTCCACTAACTTTGCAACTCTTTTATAAATCAAAAGTTATTTCAAAACAAAAAGGTTTTTTAAATTTGTTTGAAGATTTCAGATAGCTAGCTCTCAAAAATGCTAAGTCCAGGGAGAAGAAAGCACAGCCACCCTATGATATACGTCTTGGCTTGTCCATCCATAAAATGAGAAGATTGGTCAAAATGCTTAGCCAGTGGTAAGAGCAAGCAGGGCACAGTGATGCAGAAGTGTCCCCAAAAGTGGGACGGCTACATGGGTTCCAATAGAGCTTCCAAGGTAGCCTTGACCTTGAAACACATGTAGTTGAGGTTTGCAACCCTCACTTTACAGCCCCCCCAAACAGATTTTGTTGGCAAATGAGACTAGAACCACAGGTCAAGAGCTCTCGTGTTAAAGTAAACACACACAAAAAAAAACATCTCCACAAACCAAAATGCCAATTTATTAATTTACAAAGAGAATTACATCTTCCAGGTGGACCAGATGTCCCTGTCCTCCCTGTGGTCAAACTTACATAGCAAGCAAAATTATCAGAAAGCAGCTCATTGAGATTGGAAGCAAAACAAGGGCAGTGAGTTATTTGATTTGAATGTTTAATGGCATCAGGTCACGATAGCCTGATAATTCACTATTTCAAATAGAGATAGACGTTGCATTTGGACTCTGTGGCTGTCCTTGCCATGGAGAACTCTCTGCCTACCAAATAATTCTTCGTTGCTTGCATAGATAACTAAGCCTACTTCATCAGCTAGAAGGAACAAAAAGGGTGCGTGTGTATATGTGTGTTCTTGTCTGTTATGCTTTATGGGAATGTGGGGACCCAGGGCCCAGTCTTCCCCAAGTCCTCAGTACGTAGCCACCTGTGTGACCTAAACATAAGTTAAAAGTTAACAACCCTCCCCAAAGGGGAAATGATGTATAGATGGTATCATAAACTATAATCTCCTCAGAGTGGTAAAACTTCATTCCTGCAATAACATCACCAGACCCCATATGTGAATGTCATGGGACCCTAGCAAAAACTCTGTTCTCATACTCTATGGAATGTCTTTGTGCTGAAACCCCTTATATCACCCCTCATTTTCCGGCCCCTTTGCGGAGCGCTACCTTCATTCTCCGGACCGCTGTCACCAGAGACCCTCTCCTGTCTGTAAGTCCAAATAAAGCTTATGTCTGTCTCAGTACCAGGTGTGTTCTTTGGTCTCATGGCGGCCCCAACCCATGTCCTTCAGGATTTGGGTTGGAACGGGAAAACAAAGGGAAGTAAAGTCATTTTTATTATTAACACCATTGGCTGATTCAGTTAATATACAATGAATGGTTGGTGACCCCTTAAGATAATTCCATGGACACCTAGGCTCTAGGAGCCACAGGTTAGTCTATACTGCTCTAGAGTGGCATCTATGTTTTGTTTCCACAATCATTTTCTCAACAAGATACTGTATGATTATGTAGCTTTCCACTTATTAAATGATAATCACATTCTCTAAGATTACCCTAATTTGGATTTTTACTGGAAAAAGCAATGTCACATTTACAATCTCTTGGTGTTTTTTTTTAAAGAATTTATTTGGGAAATGGGGGAAAGGACAGAGCTTGCTGAGAAATGGGAGAGAAAGATGGAAATACACACTGAGATTTGGTGCAGGCTCCTCCAGGTAGTGAAACCCTCTTGGTTTATTAACATAAATGTTTCATCAAATCCATTGTATAAAGTCAGCGCTATGCCTTTATGAGGGCTGGTAGAGAGCCTCTCTTTTACCCCTGTATATCACAAACAATTTTCTCTTTTATGGTTCATTCGTCTCTAAAATCCTACTATTAACATTCTTTCTGTTTCTCAAAATTAAAAAAAAGAAACTCTGAAATCCTTATATAAAGGTAATATCAAAGATTTTTATAATACAATTGTTTCATTTAATATCTTTCTTAGACAAGTTCCCCAAATTATCACCCTGAGAAATTACAAATCAGTTGATCAAAGAGCTGAAGGGAACCTTTGAGATCATCTGGTCTGGCATACTTGGTCTACAGATAAGGAAACAGAGACCCTGAGAAGTTAATTATTAACTTGCTCATGGTCACATATCCAGTTAATGGAAGAGACAGAACCAGAACCCAGGTCTTTATGACATTGTCCTTTCTCAATTAAATTTGTGTACAAAGCTCTTTCTCTTACAATTCACCAAACTCAGCACCCACAAAGCATTACTCCAGTCTCAGGACATGGGTGGGATACCACAAAGGGATGCAGTAATAATTTTTTATTGCTATTCTTTAACTCACCATTTTAGAACTTTGTTGAACTCTTTTCCATTATCAAATTTTCTGAATAAGTATTTTAATTTTGGATTCAGAAGTAAATCCTCCATTCATTTGTCCGTTTGACAAACATTTGATGAACACTTACGTCCCAGAAACTATCGTAGTTGCTAAAGACACAAGAGTTACTGTCCATAGAGTACAACATCTAGCAGAGAAAACAAACCAAATGTTAGCCAAGAGAAATGGTTAGCATTTACTAAGGGATTAATATATGCGAGTAGTTTACGTGGAACTTCTCATTTAATTCCTCATGACAGTCATGTGTGATAGCTACTTATTATTCCCACTTCACAGGTGAGGAAAATGAGGCTTAGTGAGGTTAAGCACATTACCTTAACACATCAAGTGGTGAAGAGAGGCAATCCCACAATACCGCATTTGCTCTGAGTGTTTATGCCGTACTGCTTAGAATTCAGGCAGACCCAGAAGGAGAGACGTGTCTAGAAGGGGAACTTCACTGAGGAGGTGGAAACTGAGGAAATAAACAGAGACCAGGAAAGGATGCTTGAGGGACAGCATTTTGGAAGTAATTTTAGGAACTATAAGAATGTCACTAACACTGAGGCATTTGGTATATCAGGGAGTGTCAGGAGATGGTGCTAGAAAGGTGGGTGGGAGGTTATATATTATTTCATAGGTGATAAGAAGTTGTTATTCAAGGGTTTTAAATGGAAGAGTGACATGATCACATATGCTTCTTGGGAAGATTACCCCAGCTATAGTGAGAATGATTAATTAGACCAGATCAAGCTTGCAGTTAGAGAGGGCAGTAGAAAACTGTTGGAATTGTCCATGATAAGAACTTGGACTAAGACATGGAGGCAAGTTCAGGAGCTATTTAAAAAGGAAAAATCAATAAAACTAGGTGATTGTGTGGATTTGAGTGTTGGGCAGGTGGGGAGCTTTGGATATCAAGGTTTCTGACTTGGGCAGCCCAGGTTAGGACATAGGAATAACTTATCCAACCTTAGAGATCAAGTACATAGTGAAATCACAGACATTATATGGATGGATTTGTTCTGGTTTGGGACCATGGTTTGCTCAGTATCACATCCAAATTCCCTTGCCAGTGAACTCTGTTATCACCAGGTAATATAGGATTTAATATATTATATATTATAGGATTTTATATATTATAGGATTATATATACCATAGGATTATATATATGTTAGGATATATAAATGGGATTTTAGAACAAAATAGAAATGGCAGAATGGGAGGAATATGGAAATTAAATGACTTACCCACAGCATCAGAACATCAAAACTTCATGAATTTTGAATTAGGAAACTTCCAGAATTGCCATTAAAGGTCACAGGTCCCTTGCAGAAGAACTTGTTAGACCAAAGTAATTGAACTAAAAAATAAATATTAAATCATTAGTGGAATTGATTATTAGTGAAATGACGCGTTAATTCACTCAACAATTTTCACTGCCTTTCTAATTTGCATCAGTCCTATATTAGGCAATGGAAACAGTGATGATAACACTCAACCACTGTCCTTATGCAGCTTATGGTCTAGTGAGGAAGACTAAGAAACAAAAGGAATCACAACACAGATGCTGGTGAGCCCAGCAAAGGGATAGGAGACCAAGCCTTGTGGGTCTGGATCTGAAGTGCAGGCAGGCAGTCCTCAATGGATGTTAGGTACCATTATTTATTATTGTTCTACTTTTTCGACATGCTCCTCAAAGCTTTTGCTCTAATTGGCATTCATATCATATTCCTGGGCCGCCCATCCCAGTTTCCAGGACCCCTGTGCAATTCCATGCTTATCATAGGATTCCAGTTATTTTTAGGTGTATGTTGAATGCATAAGAAAGAGAAAAATGACAGAAATAAAGGGGCTTGGGGGCCTGGCTCTTAGACATATGGGGTGCATCAAAGGATTGCCAGGCAGATGGTAAGCAGGGAAGTTGCTCAAAGCAGGGAGGAACACCTGGCTGCTATGTACCAATTAGTTGACAGGTGGGTCAAGGATTGGAAAAGTGGGAAACAATATGTTGTTTTCCCCAGGATCAGAAGCTGCCTGAAACCAGCTAATGCCACTTCCCCCTTAACTCCTGACTGAGTTAGTACAAGATAAGGATGTATTCCACTTTACCTTGAAGAAGCCCTGGGCCAGGTGAAAGGAAGCTTAGCTGGCAGATTTCATAGCTGGGCCTATCACAAAAGGCTCTGAGCCACTTTGGCCCCAGCCAGTACTCCACTTCCTCTGGCCATATCTTTCCTGAACTGAAATACAGCTTGGAAAGACAGCTTGGTACCCTCACAGTCGCTGTGGCTTCCTCAAGCCGTGACACGTTCTCCCTTTTATGAGCCTGCGGGGACAGTAATTCTCATTACCTGACGTTTATGGGCAGCGTCGCATTAGCAAAAGGCTTTATAGCCATTTTTATGAGGGATGCCTCCCTGAGCCCTGTCAGGTATAATCACTCAGACCGAGTGTAAGGAAAGAGAGCAATGCACACAAGTCAATGGCCCTTGCCTGCTGACCCCGAGAAGCCAGGAGCAGAGCCTGTGGATGCCACTTCCCTTCAATCGCATGTCAGAGCTGATGTTCTTGCCCCAGTAGCCTCGGCAGCTTTCATGCTTGTCTGCCACATCCAAACCATCAGCGGGTCCTGAAGGTGCAACTCCAGAGTGCATCTCAAATCCGTCCATTTTTGTCCCTCTCCAATGCATCACCATAGTCCAGCTTTGACCTCTGCACAGCCATCTCACTAGCTCTGCCTCCTACTGTTGTCCCCCTGCCCTACAATCCACCATCCACACAGGAGACAGAGTAAGCTCCAGATGCTTACTTAATGTATGTACTTTTTTAAAAGATTTATTTTATTGATTTATTTCTCCCCACCCCCTCATTGTTTACATTTGCTGTGTCTGTTCGTCTTCCTTTTTTGTTTAGGAGGCACCAGGAGCCAAACCCGGGACCTCCGTTGTGGGAGGGAGGTGCCTAATTGCTTAAGCCACCTCCATTCCCTGCTTTGTAGTGCCTCTCATTGTTTTTCTTCTTGTGTCTCTTGTTGTGTCATCTTGTTGCGTCAGCTTGCCATGACTGCCTGTCGCACAAGCTCACTGTCTTCTTTAGGAGGCACTGGGAACCAAACCAGAGATTTCCCACATGGTAGGCGGGAGCGCAATCGCTTGAGCCACATCCGCTTCCCAATGTATGTACTTTTAAATCTTTCTGATATTTCTTGGAAAATCTTTATTGATATCCTACAGCAAATACGTATTACTGAAAAGAATCTTTTACAAATAAAAATAGCAACCTTCAGTAGCTTCCTCTTCCTAATAAAATATGTCCAGAATAATAAAATGCAAGCTCCTGGAGCAGCTGTGGCTCAAGCAGTTGAGAGCCTACCTCCCACATGGGAGGTCCCAGGTTTGGTTCCCAGTGCCTCCTAAAGAAGACAAACAACAAGCAGACAGCAAGCAGTCATTGAGCAAAAACAACAAGCAAGATCTTGATCAAAAGTGGGAAATGGTAAATACAAATGAATTTTTATGGCTAAGAGATTTCAAAGTGAGTTGGGAAGTCATTCCAGACTCACTATGCTTGTACAAGTCTCAGCAGGATCTCATTGACTGCCACAGTAAACAGTGCCTCAAATAGAGGGGCTCCCGAGGGCTCTAGAGACTTCCAGAAACTATAAGCAGGGCAGACAGCTCAGGAATTCGGCACCATATCAGTGGGCCTTACTTTGGAATTTATGTTCCCCATTGTAACAGAGTTAGATTCGTTTATAGCTTCTTTTATTTGAACCTATAATTAGCACTACACTTCATAAATATATGTCCCAGAGACTTAAATCTTTGTTCTGTCCATGTGCCAATTGAACCCTGAATTTCAGCAGAGTTGCTGCACCTACTCTCCAGTTCATTGAACTCATAGAGGACAACTAGCAAGGAGATGAAGATGGGCAATGCCCATCCCAAGGAAAGGAACAGAGAGTGTCTGCAACTGCAAGCAAGAGAGTCCCATTCATCTGCCCCATAGGATCTAACCCCCCTCTCAATTAGAAGCAGAGTGGGCATTACCATCCCAAAATCCTCAAGATTGGGGAATGAAAAATGGACTAAAGTAGACTTATTATTATTCTACTATAGACTTATTATTATTCTAGCAATGGAAGTACTCTTATCATTTGAGGCAAAGGCAGTGACCACCAGAGGTTCTGAGGGATGGGAGAGGGAAGAATAGGTGTCATATAGGGGGCATCTTGGGGACATTGGATATGTCCTTCATGACATTGCAGTGACAGATACAGGCCATTGTATATTTTGTCATAACTTACAAAATTGTGCAGAACAGTGTATAAAATATAATGTAAACTGTAGTCCATGGTTAGTTGTTGTGATGGTTAGGCTAATGTGTCAACTCAGCCAGGTAATTGTGTCCAGGTGTTTGGTCAAGCAAGCACAAGGCTAATTGTAATACAAGAGGATTTATGGACTTCGGTCACAAGTGAATTTACTGCATGGATGGCTGATTACATCTGCATCAATCAGGGAGATTGCATCCGCAATCGGTGATGCTTTTATCCAATCAGTTGAATGCCTTAAAAGGGGAAGTGATTTCAACAGAGAGAATTTCCCAGATCGTCTTTGGACAGCCAACTTCTCCCAGAAACTCATCAAGGACCTTTCATCAGACTTTCATCAGAGCCCCTGGTTTGCAGCCTGCCTGCGGAACCTGGACTTGTGCATCCCCACGGTCACATGAAAGACTCTTATAAAATCTCATATTATAACATGTCATAAAATCATATTATTGACAGATATCTCCTGTTGATTCCGTTTCCCGAGAGAACCCTGACTAACACAGTAGTAATGCTTCAATATGGGTTCATCAATTTTAACAAATGTACCACACTAATGAAGGATGTTGTTAATGTGGTAAAGTATGGGAGGGGAAGGAAGTGGGGCATATGGGAATCCCCTATATTTTTTATGTAACATTTATGTAATCTAAAGCGTTTTTAAAAATAAAAAATATTAATTAAAAAAATCAACAATCAAGACAACGAGCAAAACAAAGAGCAGAAAACAAGCAAAACCAAACAAGCAAGAAGCAGATATGGCTCAAGCACTTGAGCACCCTCCTCTCACATGGGAGGTCCCAGGTTCAGTTCCAGGTGCCTCCTAAAAAAAAAAAAAAAAAAAAACAAGCAAACAGATGAGGGAGCCATTGGGGCAGGGGGGAACCCAAGCTCTTTTGCGGTGCTGTGGGGTCCTCAGTGATGTGGCTCCTGCTGGGCTCTCTGACCATTTCCCCAGTTGCCACCCCCTTCCACCCCCCATTTACGCACTGGGTTCCAGGGCCTACCAAACCCTTCCCTGCCTTTGAAGCTCGCAACTCAACCACTCACCCCTCTGCCTGGAGGCTCTTGGCTCTTTGCAACACTAGTTCTGTCACCCTTCCAGCCTCAACACTCTTGTCACCTCCCTGCCTACCCCTCCCCACAGTACCCTGTTTTTACTTTCCGAGTGTTTTTGAACGAACTTAAATGTTTATTTGTTGACTTATACAAAGTGTCTCTTTTGCTAGAATGTAAGCGCCATGAGGACAGGGAACTTGTCTATTTCACCGCTGTGCAGAGCCTGCATAGAGTATAAACTTACTGAATATGTTTGAGAAATTAAATGAAGTAATGAAACAATGTACTGAAAAACCTCTCCTTCTCTCAAACTATCTGCTAGCCTCCATTATGATCAGTAGAGGGCAGCAAAGACCATGAGTTACCTATTCTGAATTTTCTGAGTTTTAATCCAGAAAACAAACAAACAAACAAACAAACAAAAAATGTGATATAAAGATAGTGGCTGCCAGGGGTTCTGAAGGGAGGCTGAGGGATGAATAGGTGGAACACAGGAAAAAAAAAAAGGATTTTGGGAAACGGATGTGGCTCAAGAGGTTCGGTGTCCATCTACCATATGGAGGGACCAGGGTTCGATCCAGGGACCTCCTGGTAAAAAAAAAAAAAAAAAAAGTGCAACACAGGGCAACGAAATCATTCTGTATGATGCTGCAATGACAGGCACATTTGTCAAAGCCTTAAAAACTGTACAGCGCAAAGTATAAATGATAATTTGAACTATAGACTTTGGTTAGTAGCAGAGCTTCAATATTGATCTATCAGTTGAAACAAGTGTATCACACTAATGTAAGATGTTATTAAGAGGGGAAACTGTGGGTGTGGGTGCAGGGGTGGGGGGATATAGGAATTCCCTATACTTTTAGTGTAATTTTTCTGTAAATCTAAAGCTTCTCTAAAAATAAAGTTTGTTAATACAAAACTATTCCCCTTGTCAAGTAGCAAGCTCAGGTTTATCAGGCATTTCAGTAAAATATCCAACCTTACAAACTTCTCTTACTCCTTATTCCTGGAGCCTTCTCCTTTCTGAACCATTTACAGGTCTCTCTCTCTCTCTCTCTCTCTCTCTCTCTCTCTCTCTCTCTCTCTCTCTCTCTTTCTATCTCTCTTATTTCCTCCTTAGGAAATCAAAGCAGATGTTGTATTGACTAAACCAAAAAAAAAAAGGCTAATGGCCTGGAGCTTGTCCCTCCCTGCCTGACAAGTTATTATGGAAAGAAAAAAGTCTCTTGTATCATACCCAACAGCTGTTTGGGACCTAAGGATTTACAGCTCTCCCTTATGGTGTGTGGGGAGGAGCAGGTACCAGGGAGGCAGCTGCTATTTATGTTCGGAGCACGTGCAAGAGCAAGCTTGTGTGTTTATGGTTCTGTCTTCTGTCTGTATCTGTTTCTGCTTATTCCATCATCTCATTTTAACAATCCCCCAAGATCAAGAACCTCAACTTTTTCTGCCTATTTAGGCTCCCACGGTTCCTTCCAGACAGTGCACACTGAAATCCAGTAATCAGCAGTATAATCAGTGTCCACACAGTTTTAGAATGGTGTTTTCATTTGCTCTCTATTCAGCAAATATTTACCAAGTCCTACAATGTACCAGGCATGGGCCTGTGCCCTGGGGGTACAGATGCTCCATTTGGTTGAAAAAACACAAGAATCAAAAGGGGGGCCCGATTTCTCAGCCTCAGCTCTACTGACGTTTTGGTTTGGATAATTCTTTGTTGTGGGAGTGTTTAGCAACATCGCTGGCCGCTACTCATTAGATGCAAGTAGCACCTACCACTTAAGCTGTGATGACTAAAAATGTTTCCAGACATTGCCAAATGTCCCATGGTGGGAGGTGGTATTTGAGAACCAAAATTTTAAGGAGATAGTGGTGGACACCTTTGGGGGTATCTTTTCAATCTTGAGTCAGTAACCCTTTTCTCCAAGCACTGCTCCTCACTACTACAGCTTGTCTGTTGTGACCTGAAGCCTATGAACTTAGCACTCTGGACATCTGGCCATACTCAAGACTCTCAGCTTCTCTACTCTGGGAATTTGAAACTTGTGACTTGAGTGTGGGGCCAGAACTTTAAAGCAAATTCAGGAGATATAGATGGATGTATTAGAACAAGGGGACCAGGAAAGCAGAGACATCCTACTATAGAGAGGAGAATGAAATCGACTACAGAGAAACACAGAGGCAAGAAACAGAGAGAACCCCCGTGGTTCTGAGCATGTGCAGGGTCTCATATTTCCTAAGCCCTGGCTCAACTTCCTGCCTTGGGTGGTTGAAGACATTCCTGTACACTTATAACTAATTCCCCTTGTGTGCTAGGGAATTTGTGTGTGGGTTTTCTTTTGTTGTTGTTGTTGTTTGTTTTTTCTTCCTGTTACTTGAAAATAAGGAGTCCTAACTGGTACATTCCAAGTGACCTGGAACTAAAATCATAACCAGAAATCATCAAAGATCCAGGCAGATGAGGGAACAATTTCTAACCTTCCAGGCAGCTTCACTCATCTCAGCACACATGCTCCATTCTCCTTTTCCCACTAAATGGCTGCCTCAACCTCTCTCTGTTTCTCTGATGTCTTAACTTTGGCTTTGCATGGCCTTGCTATAGCTTCAACTTAACTTCTTGTTGTCCTTTCACCATCACCTGGACTGCTAACAGCAAACTCAGGCCAGGTTTCTTGGCTCAGATTCCTGAGTGAGTGTTTGGCTCACGTGGCCACCACTGTTGGCTGCCCATTCAACAACCATCCCTCCTTATCAGTTCTGTTCAGGCGAACGACCCCAGGGGATGAATTTGTTTGTAAGGGCAATGAAATGTAAGGGGAATCTTCTGGGGTACTTATGGGAAAGATATTTATCCCTGATACAAGAGGGTAAAGCCCAAGGAGGAGATAGCTCATCCCCTTCCTGCCTGCTTTGGATGTGTCATGTGAGGACATGAAGTTGTTGGAGCCAATCTGTAACCATGAGGTATAGCCAGGAGAACGCAGTGAAACTGGCAGAAGAGGGCTTTGACACTTTTGAGCTGATGAATTAACCAACCCTGGAACCATCTACCTCTGGAATTCTTGTTATATGAGCTAATGAGGTTGTCCTTATGGTTTAAGCCACTTTGACTTGGGTACCCTGTTATTTGGAGCCAAAAGAATCCTGCCTGATATAGTAGAGCTCATCTTTTCAGGCCAGTTTGCTCAGGTCCTCCCTAGGTCACTAGCTTGCTAACCTGTAGATTGACTCCCCTGGGATCAGGCATTCACATCTAGTCCATTTACTTATTTTTATTTCCACCAACCTTTTATTTGGAAAAAATGAAAAAGTTGAAAGAATAGTACAATGAACATCCAAATGTCCTTCATCTGAATTCACTAATTGCTAACATTTAGTTACCTTTGTTCTTCCCCTCCCTCATATATAGATGGATGGATGGATGGATGGATGGATGGATGGATGGATGGATGGATAGATAGATAGATAGATAGATAGATAGATAGATAGATAGATAGAT